>CM050208.1:6992500-7035000 GCA_027475355.1 Coilia nasus
TGGTGGTTAATGATGCAGTGGCAGGTGGTTCTGAGAGAGATTAAGGTTAAATGAGGTAACAAGCTCTTGCACAGTCGCCGCAATGAGGGCCTCTCCCATATCACGTATTGGGGACAGCCTTAAATGTTAATGTTGTTTCGAAAATGGCTGAGGCATGCAATTAAGGAGGCGTTTCGGGGTTTTACAGCATCAGGGCTCGGTGGCTTCTTGACTTTCTGAATACTTTGCTGATCTGATACATTTTTAAATTGGTTTGTCCAACAAGCGTGTCAGTGGAGTGTGTTCCACCACAGCATCATGGGAGCTGTTTTTATAATGCTTTATCTTTTATTACTGGATGAAAATGATTCAGACAACACGAGAACAGATGATTCAGGCATACATTGTCAGTGATACATTTTGCATTGTTGCACACATCTTGGGTTGAAGTTTTAGTACAAGATTTATTTAAAAGCATTTTTTATCACATTTCTCGATTGTCTTTGCATATGTCTCGGTTGTCTTTGTATCCCAATAGCTAAGAACATATTACATTCTCTAACCAAAACAACTTAAAAGTACATCATCTGTGGCAGCCACAAGACTCCAAAACCCTGTGCTGTCATTTCCTTCAGAACACTTGAAACCATTAGATTGCCTACCTGCCTATCAAGATACCCTTCTTCTTTGTGAGTCCTATTGTATGTACTCATAAAGAAGGAAAAAAGTGAGTTGTCCCTCTGATCATATGCTTACTGTCTTCTCCATCATTTAGCACCATGCCTTTAAGAGCAGCATCATGGAATAGTGAAAAGGGAAGCCACTGATTGAATGACTGAATGACTTCATGCAAGGCACACATTTGCCTTCTGGTGGACAGATTTCTTTCTGTTACCTATTTGGGTCTGCCTTCAGCCAATGCAGTATACACTCAAATAAAAAATAATTTGGTCGAGGCAAACGGAAGCCTCATAGAGTTCCCTGACAGAGTACTGTACTGAAATACAATACTGAATGGAGGTATTACTTGTACTTGGCCCTGTAGCCTGGCTAGGAGTTGTTGTGTGGGTGGCATAGAAGACTAAGGAGTGCCTCACCTTTGCTCTCAGCCAACAGCTCCTCGGCCATCAGGTTGTCCTGCCGGTTGCCCAGCACAAACGCCAGGAAGGAGAGGATGAGGGCGTCCAGGATGCCCATGATGGCCAGGATGTAGGCCCAGCGCACCGAGCAGGCCCCGATGGTGTACTTGTCCGTCTGCTCGCCACACATGCTCTGCACCTCCTTGGCGTCCCAGCCGTCCGGGTAGATCATACAGCCCAGCACCAGACACACACCTGCCCAGGGGAGATGAGAGAGAGGAATGGGGTTATATTACAGCAAAGAAAGGAATACGTTAGGATCGGTGGACAGATCAAGCGGTTTCAAAATGTGTGTTGAGGGAGAGAGATAGATAGCCTGGTAAACCAGCCCCTCGAACTTCATTTCATTTTGTACAGAGGGTCTGGACCAGACACCGTGAGAAACAATTTCTTCCTGGAGGTGTGGACTCTGCTGAAGTTTAAAACAAGCCTCTGCCTTTACCCAATCGCTAACGCCTGGTCGTCACATATGCAATTAGCCTACCTACGCACTACAATTCAAATGTAGCACACAAGGTTAACGTGACCGCTAACAAACACACCCTCTGTTCGCTGATTAGATCGGTCGTGCTGGGGCCGACTAAATGACACTCAAGAGATTCCGGTCCAGACCCTCTGTACAAAATGAAATGAAATACGAGGGGCGGGTTTACCAGGTTAAGAGATAGAGAGGTACTGTAGGTGTGTGTGTGTCTGTATGTCTGTCTGTCTGTGTAAGAGGGAGAGAGAGTCAGTGAGAAAAAGAAGGAGAGAAAGCAGGAGAGAGAAAAACAGAGAGAAACAGAAAGAGAGAAACAGACAGAGAGAAACCACACAGAGAGAAACAGAAAGCGAGGTGATTATTTTAATGATGACCATGATGAGAGAGGCACTATAAGACAAAGTTATAGTCCATATTCCCATAAGCACTCTAAAAGCTCTGGCGGTCGACCTCTCCCCCATCCCCCTCTCCCCCTCTCCCCCCTCCCCTCTCTCCCCGTCTCGTTCCGCATGCCGTCCCTCATGCACGGCCTGATTGATTTTCCCCCTGCCTCTGCACTCAAGGTAACGGAGAAAGTCAACAATAGCCACAGGGACAACAGCAACAACCGCAAAAGCAACAACCAGCACCAGCAGTACCACCACAACAGCGACCACTTGAGTCACACAAAGGCCACAGGGGCCCGAGGGACTGGTAAGCCATACTGATGAACTACAAACCACAAGGCTGCACAGTTAGGCAGTGGCATGGACAGAAATACTGAAATGGGTGGGCAAAGCCAGTGACAAAGAACATAAGGAAGGCTAGCTACTTTGCGGTGCGTTCACTGTATTCAATGCTACACTTGTGTAGCATAGTAATATAGTGATATTGCTTAATGGAGTGCAAGACCACACAGCTAACAACTTATGCAACACTTGTGAAACCTCTGCTGCTCAGTCCATGCGAAACAAAGTACATGAACAACAGCTGAGTGCCCATGTGAACTAGCCCTACACACACATTATACAGACCACACATCAAAACAACTGCTTAGGCAAACAATCTGATGGCTGTTATCCACCCCTTGCTGAGCCCAGCTCAGACCTGCATGCAGAAGCCATGGCTTCTCCTATCCAGTGAACGCTCAAGCAAATAAAGCCTTTTTATTGGACAGATGGGCCTGATTGACATGTGGGCAGGCACAGGCTCACCCCAGCTCTCCCATAGGCTACGCTCTATGCATTTAGGTTGCTGACTACTCCATGATACTGTGATACTCAGATGCATGACAGTGGACACATGGTGCAGATTTCACCAAGGCAGTTAATTCTGCCCTACAAAGCCAAAAGGCAGTAACTACATATTTTTTCCCAGAGCTGAGTTTAGACTGGGAATTGAATTTATAACGTCTCCTTTGTGACTAAATGTCTTGTTTCTTCCTATCAAGAAAGTACATAAACATGATGGGCTGGGTAGTTTCGATGTTTGCGTAGTCACTGCACTTTGCCTCTGTAGGGGAGAATTGCTGTGTTTCTTTCCTGAATATTTCACCAAGACTTGCTGGCTTAGTGCTTCTGCTTAGAGGGACTGGGATTAGATGGAGATGAAGTTCTCCTCCGGAGGTGATGGCACTGCGGAGAGTCAGAGGAGCTGAAAAGGAGCTGACTAGATATTACCCAGACTGCATTTCACATGAATAATGAAACACATTTACTAATTCACCTCACACTTCCTCCCCTCATTAGAAAAAAAATGGTGTGTTATGTGTGTGTGTGTGTGTGTGTGTGTGTGTGTGTGTGTGTGTGTGTGTGTGTGTGTGTGTGTGTGTGTGAGTGCACATGCTCACATGTATCTGTTTGCTGAAAACTCTCTAGATATAAATTTTTACTTGATACAGATCCACTGCAAGACTGCACAAATGTTCAGCTGTTTTTTTTCACACTGGTGTTGATGACACTGCATTGGTTTTATTTCTTACTTGCACAACATTTTCTTTTTTTCAGTTTATTATGTTGTCTTCTTCACTCCTCTTTTTTCTACCATCTTGTATTCCCCACTTCAGCCCCGCAGCTATACTTGTATGCTTATTTCTCCAACAGCCCCTTTCACAGGCACACACATATTTGCAAATTTGGCATGCATAATATTCAGGCTCCCTTTCATATTTGCTACAGTACATTTGGAATTTTTGTCATAAAACATTACTGTAGGCATCTGGGATGAGTTCTCCACACCAGCGAAAGTGTTCACTGCTGTCGTGCTTTTGAAGGTGACAGTTATGATATGTCCACCTTGACAGCAAGGAAAAAACAACCTGTCAGCCCACTCCCACACCATACCTCACTGAAGAGCTACAGTTTAATATTCTTCATGAGTTAAAAAAAAAACACCATGACAAGAAGCGAAAAGAATTTGAGAGAAGAAAGACAAGGTAGCATTTGAGTAGAAGAAGAAAAGAGCAAGAAAGAGAGAAAGAGAGAGACAGACAGAGAGAGAGGTGCCCACTGCAGACACACTGCGTACCTTGCAGCAGCTTCTTTAAGTTTCCCTCGGTAACTCCCCCTAGTGAGTCCCGTCAAAGCACATTCACTGAGGTCTGCACTTCAAAGGCAAAGTCAAAACATATCAAAGAAACGGGCTAGCTGCTGCACTCACCGCAAGCTATATTTATGCCTCATTCATCCACAGAGCAGCTTGCTGTTCCGGACTTTGAGACAGACTGCACACAGGTGGCATCAGACTGCTCATCCCATATGCAGCATATTCTCTGGTTAAAGACAAAGTGCAGCACAATCAGCCATAATGTAATTTTGAATAGTTTGATTTATGTAATTGAATTGTATCTTCAAACATGTACATCTATTTCTATTGTCTGTATTGCAATCCGACATCCAGGTTGGGATGGGTGGGGGTCGCCATGGGGGTGGGGGTGGGGGTGGAGAGGGAGGGGAGAAATTGTGTATGTGTGTGTATTTAAAATTTATTTCTGACTTAACTCATATTTTCAACACCATTCTGTAATGTACATTTCAATTTTGACAAAATAAAAAACATTTGATCAAAAAAAAAAAAAAAGGACTGCTCATCCCATCCCATCCCATCCCTCTCCAACCATCCTCCACCACTCCCAGCAGCAGCAGCAGCAGCAGCATTGAGCGCTGTCCACTGGCTGGTGCTGAAATCCAGTTTAGGAGCTGGGCTTGGTTCTGCGGCTTCCCCCTCAGGAGTTCGCAATGCTCAGAATTAAAGTCGATGAATTATTTAAGGTCGGCTCCCCACTGCTGTATGTCATTCAGCAAGTTGACAGTGTGTTTTATGATGAATTACGAAGAATTATTTATACTGAGCGTGGCATGTCAGAGAAGTGGCTTGAATTGCGTGCTTAGGTACACACAAAACAAACAAACACACAAACAAATAAAAGTAGGATATTACTGCAGCTTGCTGGGATAGGAACACAGCAGAATAAAGATAGACAGAGAAGAGTGGGGTATAGAGGCACATATGTTAGGGGGATTTATGGGCTACTACAACGCATGACTCATAGGGCTCATAGGAAGCCAAAAGAACTGACAACAACAGCTCCCTACACCCACCACTGGGGGGCCGAAGGAACTCAAGCCTGTCAGTGCACAGTCAGTGCTCTTAGCTGCAGACAACGTGTCCTGACAACACAGGCACATGTATGCTATGCAAGCTCTGAGGCATACTAATCTCCCCTGCAAGCCTCCTCCCACCCCCATGCATGCTGTATGCCCCCCACGCCATCCTTGCATATTACAAACACACACGCACACACACAAACACACACACATACACATACACACACACTCACACACACACACACACACACACGCACACACACACACACACACACACACACACACACACACACACACACACTTCATCTCATCACACACCAGCTCCCTGCCAGCGACCCCTTACAAATACAGCACACACCACAATCTGTCCCTCTGCTAAGCCTGCCGTTGCATAACACAGACTTTACTTCAGAGAGAATTAAACAAACAAACAAATAAAATCCAAATGTAAACACAGCCCGCCCCAACACCTAAAACAGAAGGAGCTCTATATTGCTACCAAACACTGAAAAGATGTTATATTATAGATTTTAATTAAGAGGGTTTGGGAGGTTTTATTTTCCCTCTAAATGCCACATTCAGCCTGAAGTACTTATTTCATTTCAGATACTTAAAGATATTAGAATCACTTATGGGCTTCTACCAGAGGGGTGATACTGTCAAATTATTCAGCAAGTTATGAATCTGTTCGATGGTAATATTAAAGTTTTTCTCAAATGCTAAAACACAATTACCGAAACCATGCACGATTTTCTCCAAACTGTAAACACAAACTCCAGTTGTCCAAAACCATTTCCCAAAACTTTGGATTCTTGTTGCAAAAGCAAACTATTGCCTCAAAACAGTTTTATGTGTGCGCAAAACCAAACTCCATTCTCAAATCAGAAACAACACAGTCAAATGAAATCACAAATGAAGCAGTTAGTAAACACTACACAAAAAAATGGAAAGCACAACTCTCAGATGGATGTATACATGTCATTTTTTTACGGCACTAAACATGCATTTTCAACTGAAAAAGCAAAACTACTGATGTATATGTATTGTACATAGACTAAAATACATAAAGTGGAAGAATTACATGTTACAGTTTTTCTCAGTTGTTTACACACAAATCATTGTGCTTGGGGCACAATGACCACAACATGGAACTCATGCACTAACCCCCTAATCCAGTTCTGCTGAACTACAAGCGCAAATACTGCTTTATACTCAAATTGCAGTTCTAAAACACAATTTTTTTCAAAACACTACTTACAATTCTCTGCATTTGGCGCAATTTTCATGAAGAAAATCTCTTGTTTTCACAAGGAACACACTCACATTCAAAATTCTAAAGTCAATTGCCCTCCTATGTACACTGACTCACATCATGAATCATATGGGCAAACACCTGTCTCACAGTTTTACATTTAGCAATCAGAGCTATGGAAGACGCATGTGGAGATATAGCAACTGATGCTTTTCCTGGATGGATTTGCCATGCTAGACACTACTTTCACCCACTACTTGCCAGAAAACATTGGATGCGATGCTGTGGCCAGACCAAAACAAATGAGAGGTTCTTTTGGTTCTTATAAATATCTATTCATATGATGGTTTGTATGTGTCATTTGACAACAAAATAGCATTTTCAGAATAAATAACATTGTTATTGAAGGACTTTGCCTATTGTGTGTGTGTGTTGTTGTATTTTGTGTATAGAGTTCTGAGAGTATGAGGCATGCTCTCAGAAAATGTGTGTAAACAATTGAGAAAAACTGTAAATTATAGCGATACAGCACAAATGAAAACTACATGTGCTGTATACAGTGCTGCAAACAAGAGATCACTGGGCTTCATTTTGGCTGGGTAAGGCTACAGCACCTCATCCACATCACAAGCAATGATGTCCCTTGCCAGGCAACGGGGAAAGAACCCCCTAGTGTGTCATATCCATCCTTGACACTGTTCCTCACCACAGGGATATTCCATGGTCTCCAAAAAATTACAGATTGGGTGGAACTTTCAATTCTGACTCCTTTGTTGTCAACCCATGGACGACAACATGATCTATAATGCTGCCTCTAATTTGGTTAGAAATTACCACTCTTCCCTTTCCTTTACCTAATCTTCCTCTTCTTTGCCACCCCCCTCACATTTGGACTCTGTCCTCCTTGTGTCTGGTTGGCATCCACTTGCAAGCTGCAACCCTCAAAAACCTGGTTGCTCTTCCAATTGGCTTGTATTGGTGGTGCCAGCTCATTTGACATGAAGTAAAGTCAGTTTTGACCCATTGTGCTTAGCGTATGGCATTTGTGCTTTATTTGTGATGAAAAGGTGAGATGTATGTTCACCATTTTGCATTGCATGTGTCTAAGAATGCAACATATGTTTTATCAATGAGATTGTGCAAAGACGCATCAATGAGTTTTGCTAATTTTGTTCTACTATGTTAAAATTGTTCAAGGTATTGACAAAAGGGTGAAGAGTTCTGAGAAATAATTCAAGCAATTGGGAAAGTTGTTCAACCAGTAGGTGTTTGTGTTTTAGCAATTGAGAAAAACTGTAACATTTCTGATTTTCTGATTCAATAATACCATGATGCACCATTCAGCCCGACAGTCACATTCTCCACTCACTGTCTGACTGGAGCTTATTGAAAGACAGAGCAGAAGACAGAGCACTGCATCCTCAACTCTCAGTTTAAACATGATGCACAACAACTCAGAGTTCTCAACACTAGATGAGATGGTGAGGCTTTTTCCACAGTTGTACATAAAGATAATGTTATCTGTAAAGGTATGGTTGCGTTTCCTCCACTGGCATATTGACTATGATTGTTTCTCGCAGTCTAAAAAAACATTGTACAAAATATACAAGAAAGCCATGAGAAAGAAATCAAGGCTGTACCTTCAAAAAAGTGTTTGATCTCGGCAGCTTGAATAAGAAAATAACTGACCTCAGACCTCTCTTATGTCATTGATGGGCTCCACGTACTCTGATTGAACAGCGAAAAAATAATAGCCCTTGCTGTGTATCATAACATTTGATGAATAGCGCTGTGTCACACACTGAGACGGTGCTGTCACATACCACATAATTGCATAGAATGACATTTTTCATGCATGCAATGTCAGCAACAGGAGCCTTGGACACTCGGTTTGGTTTCTTTGAAGAAGGGGAAAAATAGAACCCTTTTATGCTGATGGAACATCTAATTCTCATCTAAAGTCCATTTGCTTCCAGTTTGAGACACAATGACAACAGGGGCAGTAGTGGCCTAGCGGTTAAGGTATCGGACCTGTGACCACAGGATGGAATCTCGGGTCGCCAGTAGTGTTACTGAGGAACCCTCAGCATGGTACCATCCCCACGCAATGCTCCCCAGGCTTTATTGTCATGGCTGCCCCCTGCTCACATGTGTGATGGGTTAAATGCAGAGGTGAATTTCACTGTGTGCTGTGCTGTGCTGTGCTGTGCTGTGCTGTGCTGTGCTGTGCTGTGCTGTGCTGTGCTGTGCTGTGCCGTGTGATCCCAATGGCTTTCTTTCATTTTCAACCGAAGAGTATACAGTGTATTGATGACGGAATGCAGGGATGTACCATATTATTGTTAATGGTGTGGTAATTTCCTACAAAATGTCTAAGAATAAAAACTCACATGCATTAAATCATTAGTTTTTAAATAATTTAGCTTAAAACTGCTAGAGGAGATTGTACGACACTGGCTGACAGCTTCTTGACTTCACTGAGTTGATTTCCAGTGTGACTGCACAGTACTACCTCCAGTTATTCACTGTCCAGAATAACTTAATTTGATCTTGCCTTGAAAAAGACCAACAGCAAACACCACTAATGTTAAAGAACAAGGGTGAACGCAGACAGCATTAAGACGTGTACTCGTGTTCATCTATTGAGACATAAGACAGAAAATGAGTTATTTATCAGATTATCCACATGGACAATTACGGCACCCACATTTTCTCTAAGTCACAGGGTGTGATTGCTCACAATTATTCTGACAGATTAATTTGGCGCTCCGTGAGAGTGACGAGCAAAAAAAATCAAGTCATCTAGGCTGGCATGAGACCCAATTAGCGGGAGCCAAGATACGCCGATCGCTTCCTCAGGTTATCGCCGAGTCAATTTGGCCCTCCGCTCTGCACTGGCATCCACTGACTCATGGGACTGGTGTCTCATCATCCGTGGTGTGAAGCGCTCACATTCTCACACACGCACAAGTGCAGGCGAAAGGCTCCGCTAGAACACGACAATAATTAAAAAAAACAGCCACCTATGCTGCAGCCCTCTCGATTATAATTCACTCTGCACTCGTGATAGCTTGTGAAGACCCTTCTTTTCCAAGACTGCTTAACAAAACCAAATTCTACTAACCATCTCTTTAAATAGGTACCTTCGATGTTCTCTACACATCTGTTTGCTATTATGTCCTCCTTTTGTAAGTCGCTTTGGATAAAAGCGTCTGCCAAGTGTTATGTAATGTAATGTAATGTGATGACCTGGCGAGTGGCACTGAGCCGCACTCCACATAAAAACCCTGTTGAGACTTGCTTGTGAAAGCGCCGTGCCAATGATAATAATGATGCCTGCCAGCTGTTCTCCTGCTGGGTACTGTAGGTGCTCTCTGTGTCTGTGCTTCTCACTCTCTTTCCGTTTTTCCCCCTTTTGTGCGCATGTCTTCCCCTTGCGCAGTGTGGTGCCAGCTAAGGAGCCCTGTGGAGAGGGGCACAGCAGCGCAGTGTGTTGCATGCCCTGCACTCAGTCACTCACTCACTGGGGCTGTCAGTTACTGTAGTAAAGTGACAATAAGTGACAGCAGTACTCCTCCAACCTCCCTCCCTCCCTCCCTCCCACCCTCCACTCCTCTCCTCTCCTCTCCTCTCCTCTCCTATCCTCTCCTCATCTCTCACTTGTTTCCACTGGCAGTGAAGAGCGTGTTGCCAGGCTGTGACAGGAACAGAGAGCAAAAGTCAGGGAGAGGTAGAAGGAACGAAGTGAAAGATAAAGAAAAACAGAGATAGAGAAGGGAAGACAGAGAGAGAGAGAGAGAGAGAGAGAGGGCGGGAGAGAAGAAGTGATAGAGACAGGAGGAGGTAAAAGAAAAGGACCAAGTGAAAGAAAGAAATAAGAGAGAGGGATGTAGAGAGAGACAGGAGTGTAGAGAAGGAGTAATAGAGACAAAAAGGTAAAAGAAAGGGACCAAGTGAAAAAAAGAAATGAGAGAGCGAGAGAGAGAGAGAGAGCGAGATGGAGAAAGAGAGAGAGGAGTGATAGATAAAGACAGGTCTCCTGCGGAGAGCCGTGTCCTCTCCCCTGGCTCCCAGCGTGTTGGGCTCGCACGTACGTCATGAGACTGCACCGCCATATGCCAGCGCCCCTAGGACAGGCCGGCACATGTGCTTCACGCGAGCTATTTGCAGCGCCGCGCTCAGTCGCAGCAGCCACTAGCAGCCTTCAAGATGTCTCAATTCAGACAGGGAGCCGCGTTCCGTGGAGCTGTAAATGACCTCCGTTACCGCGAAGACGTGAGGAAATCGATCCTTGGTGGCCAACTCGACCTGAGATTTTTATTGGGGTGGTGGAGTGTCACCATAAAACACTTAATGAGAGAGTGCAGCACATGGTGGGCATATGGATGCAGAGATAAGGAGCAGGTCTCCATTTATCAGTCAAAGACATATATGTGTGCATGTCTCTCTCTCTCTCTCTCTCTCTCTCTCTCTCTCTCTCTCTCTCTCTCTCTCTCTCTCTCTCTCTGTCTGTGTGAGTGTGTGTATAAGACATGACGTGAGTTTGAGGAAACAAGAGTTTAAGTATGATGTTCCCACATTGTGCTGCAGACTCCATCATTTAGTCTATCTCCTTGAGAAATGTGTGCCTGTGTGTGTGTGTGTGTGCATGTGTGTGTGTGTGTGTCACTGCAGAGCCCAGTGACTGCTACACTCTACTACACACATCTGCAGCACATTTAGGAAACCATGAAAGAGGATTAGCATTTTTGTATCTTCATGAATTCCATTTCACTCTCTCTTCTCAGTGAAGGACATTTTACCATGTGTGCATATAAACACATGCTGTTTTTCTCAGTGGGGTGTGTAACAAATTTGTCCCGAAAACCACATGTACATTTACCACTTATAGGCTCACACAGAGCCACTACCTCTCAATCTGAGTGTGTGTGTGTGTGTGTGTGTGTGTGTGTATGTCTGAGTGCTTTACTGTGGTCTCCATTGTGTGTGTGAGTGTGTGTGCGTGTGTGTGTTTTCACTGCGTCATCATCTTCTCTGGCTGACGCATGTTCCATTTTTGGCTTTTTACAGAAACATGACACAGACTCTGTGACGACTAACAATTTTGTGTGAGATGTATTCTTCATCCCCGGTCTCATTAGCACTGCTGGCAAGTGGTACAAAATTACTTTACGAGATGAAAGCCATTTCTCAGACACTGTATTTGTTAAGCTGACTACAGGGCTTACTTGGCAAGTGAAGTCAGAAGAATAATTTAGAAAAAGGCACACGTCTCCCGTGCCTTCTGAATGACGGGAGGGGCTATATTGGTCTGAAATGGCATCGGAGAGAACCCTTTGTATACTAACAGGCAGTTGTCCTGGTCACACAAGAATGGGAAAAGTTAAAGGAGCAATGTGCAATGCTGGCGGATACAGTGTTTGTTTATGTATGTTTACATTTCTGTAATCAGAAACTTTTGTCCCGCACAACAAATGTTATACTTGAGCCAAGGACAGAATAAAATATGCAGGAGATGTAGCTCACCTTTACTTTTAGTGCTGTCTGAGAAGTCCACATAATTGTTACGGGGACAGGCTGACTCAGAGTTGTTTTTCTAGCTCAAGGATTCTGGGCTGTGTAAGAAGACCAATTTTTACAGTGTAGTAAGGGAATGGAGAGCTTGCTGATCACGAGGAGATGTTAGCTAAATGTTATAAAAAACTCTTTAAGCTATGGCTGATAGTACCATTAAAAGTCAGAACCTAAGGAGTGTGAATCTGTGCATATAGTCCTGCATGCCTTTGTGTGTTTGTTTGTGTGTATGAGAGGGAGAGAGAGAGGGAGCAAGAGAGAGCGAGTGTGTGTGTGTGGGTGTGTGTTTGTGTGTATGAGAGAGAGAGAGAGAAAGAGAGCAAGAGAGAGAGAGAGCGAGTGTGTGTGTGTGTGTGTTTGTGTGTATGAGAGAGAGAGAGAGAGAGAGAGAGAAAGAGAGAGAGAGAGAGCGAGTGTGTGTGTGTGTTTGTGTGTATGAGAGAGAAAGAGAGAGAGAGAGAGAGAGAGAGTGTGTGTGTGTTTGTGTGTATGAGAGAGAGAGAGAGTGAGTGAGAGAGAGAGTGTGTGTGTGTGTTTGTGTGTATGAGAGAGGAAGAGAGAGAGAGAGTGTGTGTGTGTGTGTGTGTGTGTGTAATGATTGTGTTAGTCTCCCTGCAGAGATGGATAGAGTTCCTGAAGCAGTGGAACAGTGGCCGCTGACACCTGCTCCTCTTTGGCACTCCATCATGACTGACACTCCGCCTGCTGTGGCACTAGCTTTCGCTGGAGGTTGTTTTTCTTTTTTCTCCAACCGTGACCTGGCACTGACACCCTGTCTAACCACTAGGCTTCCATATCAACACAAATAGTCTAACACATTGCAGACAACAGCTATCCATCAAGGCTTTTTTTTCCATTGGACGTCATAGGATAGAAATCTGTGACATATTTTTGCTTTTCATCCATCATCATCAAATGCCATGACTGATGACCCATCCCAAATGCACCTGCACTATGCAAAAGATTGTGAGGCCCTTGAGAAGGGGTTCTCCCTCTAA
This sequence comes from Coilia nasus, assembly GCA_027475355.1. Classification (NCBI taxonomy): domain Eukaryota; kingdom Metazoa; phylum Chordata; class Actinopteri; order Clupeiformes; family Engraulidae; genus Coilia; species Coilia nasus. Next base: position 7,005,508 of record CM050208.1, read on the forward strand.
TATATGCCTCTTTGTAAAGAACTGGTATCTCGCTTTGTGTTCACTTATCAAGAAACAGGAAATAATCACATTAATAATATATGTGCTGTAACCATTCAATATGTTTAACTTAAACCTTAAAAAAAAAAGCCTATTTGAAAAGGGGGGCAGCTGTGGCCTAGTGGTTAGGGAGTTGATCTTGCAATTGGAAGGTTGCCGGTTCGGATCCCACCCTACCCATGGTTGAGATGCCCTTGAGCAAGGCATCTAACCCCACACTGCTCCAGGGACTGTAACTGAAACCCTGTAAATATCTGTAAGTCGTATTTAGTATTTTTCTCTATTAGTGGTAGTTGCTTTAACCTTGATTGATTTTGTCCTTCAAAAGACAACTCTGGACATAGTTTTGCTCACCACCCAGGTAAAGCAGCTGATTTGAGGCTAGGAGGTTATAATCCACACCATATACTCTAAACCATATATACTCTGTGGCAACGTGTCTCATGTGTCATGAGCAGAGTCCAAAGTGTCACAACTGCACAATGAGCACATCTCTCCAGCTGCATCCCCCAGCATGTGTGCTCAATGCCTGGCTGGCAGTAGGATTTGGAGAGTGGAGACCTGTGGTGCGTGTGGGTGTGTGTTTGTGGTTGTGTGTGTGTGGTTGTGTGTGTGTGTGTGTGTGTTTCTGCCTGTGTATGTGTGTGTGTGTGTGTGTGTGTGTGTGTATGTGCGGACGCTCCCTATGACACCCAGCCTGTTTGATAGGAGGTGGGCGTAGGACGTGTGATTGCTCAGGGGGAAGCATCAGCATGGTAGTCTGGCAACAAGAGACACAAATCACAGCAGGGGAGAAAAGAAGAAGGGGGCGTCTCAGGACAGTCAAGCAGACTGCAGAGGAGTGACTGCCCTGATGGGGTTAGTCTTGCAACAATGATGAGGTATGTCTTACTCCCCTCACCCCCTCCTCTACCTCAGACAAGGGCAGAATATATGGTGGGAAGAGGGCAAGGAGAGACAGACACCATCTGCCTTAAAGCAACACTAAGTAGTTTTCCTCTTCGGTCGCCCTACAGGTGGAAAGCAGAATTGTCTCTCATTTAAACTAGTGAGACGACCCACTCCTCCAAACTTACCAATTTTTATAACGGTTATAGTCCATGGAGGGCGGCAAAGCGAATTCAGAAGTGCCTTTCACTCTGTTAAAAATCGATGAACCACTGAAGCAATTTTGAAAACATTTAAAGGTTGGTAAAACTACTTAGTGTTGCTTTGAAGACCAAAACTGTGTCCAAAGTATCCAATCATCCACTCGTTTACTATATGGGGGTCTACTACGTTACAAACATAAGGGCAGACAAGGATGCATTTCAGAGACTCTTTGGATTATCTAACCCGACTGGGCCGTGGTGCATCATGGTCTATGTCCACTGACGTAACGTTCGGCTCCTGTACCTTACATTTTGCTTCATCTTGCATCAGTTTTACAAGCCACTACACAGTGATTAGAATTCACAATGGAGATTTTGGACAGTGCTACAATGTGGCTGAGTTTTTAGTAAGTCATTTACATACTGTGGTAAATGAAAAGGATGTTTCAGTATGGCTGAGTTTTTAGTAAGTCATTTACATACTGTGGTAAATGAAAGGAAGGAAAGGGGGGTTTCAGGCAAGACTGGAATCTGCAGTTCTTTAGAAAGGCCTCAGACAGCAAGATGCAACTCAATAACAACCAATCTGGACACGATTCAATGTTGAAATAACATCTTTTGCTGTTTATTTATTTTTGATATTTGAGCACAGCAGTCACGGCAGTATTCATAAGCTGCCATAGCAACATTCTGCTTGACTGGAATTGGTTTTGGCTTAGCCTGAGACACTTTATTTGTTTACCGATACAGGGCTTTACACGATCACCTGAGTTTTCTTGTGTTTGCACACACACAGACACACAAATATACACCCACACACACATACATACACACACACACACAGACTAAATGGAAAGCCAATGGACAGAGAGCAGCAATTTGTCCAATTGGACAAAAGGAGTATTGGATTAGTGTTGTCCATTCACCTTCTGACTCAATCCGCACAAATTGAGAAGATAAAACAACCCTGAAGGTCAGAATCTATTTAGAGTCTATTTCCTGTTGTCTAGGAGAAAAGGGGGTTATGGTTTAAATACACAGAAAAAAGCACTGGATCAGGGCCATCGTGCTAAGAGGAAGGACAAGCCGACCTACGGGTGATGCGTTTGTTTGTGGGCCAACTCCTATCAGCTCATTCACACAGCAGCCCCAGGGTGCTTAGTCACACCCTTCTCTTTCTCACTCTTTTTTTCTCACTGTCATTCTCATTCTCATTCTCATTCTCATTCTCATTCTCTCTCTCTCTCTCTCTCTCTCTCTCTCTCACACACACACACACACACACACATACACACACACAAAAACCTGTGTCACATACTCCATTGGCTTTGAGAATATGCCATCAATGTTAATGAGGTACCAACCTGGGTGGGCTGGCAGCAACAGTTTCTCTCAACAGTACGGGTCCTGGCTGTGTCCTTCTCCAGATGCATGTGACCTCCATGTGGTCTTACCTCACGCATCCTGAGGGGAGCGTGCGTGATCATGTGTCTGCTGTAATTTAGTCAGGTGAGGTTGGCTAAGCCTGTAGCCCAATCCAGGCTAGCATTAGGGTACTTCATAAACACATCACACTGACAGAGGTCACCTGACCCCAACGGTCAAAAGTCAGGAGGGATAAACCTCTCTATCACAGAATCACTCAGTTGGGACCGATCGATACACTTACAGGTCTTGGGGCAAGGTGGCATAGCCGCAAGATGACACCTTCAGATAAAGGTAAAGCTGCAGGTAATTGGCAGGGCAGTGCTGCCCGTTTAAAGCAATTACCGCACTTTGAAAGCCTCCTTACTCGTTGAGCGGAAACAAGGCAGCCATCTCTGGAACATGAAAAACCATCACTCAGGGATAATAGTGCATTAAACTTTAAGAGCGATGTATTCCTTTCAAGTGGTGTTACAACTACTTCCAGTTGACGGGTGCTAAAAAGAAGATAAACAAACTATCTGGCGGCATACAAACAAAGATGGCGTTCGAGGAGGTTGACAGAGCAGCATTTGCATACATGTTGTGCATTCTTCTTTGTTTGGAAGTCCGTATGAACGAACAAACAGCTTTTTTGGTTTCCTTGATACGACACGAACTGTGCCATCTGCGAATCTGATCTTATCCCGTGCACAAGGCGGCACCAAGCGGATTAACATCGGCTTAAGCCAGGGGTTGCAATCGGATTCGCAAAACCAATCCCTATACGATCTTTAGCCTGTGCACATGAATTTGGTACGGTCCCTAACCGTTTCCAATCGGATTCAACTCGTCCATGTGCACACAGTGGCTGTCTCTCCTCCAGATTTCTGCCATATGTCTCAGACCTGCTCAATTGATTTCAGAATATTTGGCTGAATTGTCAGAGGATGCTGCATAGGACTGGATCTACAGTAGAAGACAGCAGAGCAGGAGATCTACTGGATCCACAGAACCAAGCAGACAGGTCTTCATTTAATAACTTTTCATTTAACACAGATGTTGGACCTATACACTCACTGTTTACAGTATTAGTTTTTGAGGTATGCTAAAACAGCTTAGCATGGGTCGATGATATCTTTACAACAGCAGATACCTGCACATCGGTGAGGCGGAGATGTAGGCAGGATGAATATTTGAAATATCGGGTCCATAGGATGTGATGTGGAATTTATATTGTTGTAGAATGCATTCTTTAAAAGAACTTTTAAAGACTCCAACGCCTCAAAAGGGTGAAAAATAGAAGTTAAGATTAATAAGACTCAAAGCAGGTATGCACTATTAGTGAACTCTGGTTTGTGGTTTCTTTAAGAGCATTTTTTTCCTCACTACATACACTGCTTGTACCCAAGTGTGAGGGACTGGCGCGGCCACCCTGAGTGGGGAAGTGACATTACCTGAGACAGTCAGGTGGAGTAGGGACAAACAGCAACTCAGGTGTCCAAAAATATGCACACATTTTTTTTAACAATAGCAGCTTCAAAATATCAGGCAAAAATAAACTAGGTGCATAAAAACTGCAAAAAAAAGAAAAAAAATATATATACTAAAAATATAAACACTTTTAGCTTTTAAGCACAGCACAGCAAAGCAAAAGTGTAACAAAGCAAAGCTACATTTAGCATAGCATACATTAATAGCAGAACAAAGCCTCACAATAAGCCTGTGTACACCTTCCCTCACTCAACCCAAGAACGAATGAGGGCCACCTTAAATAAGGAAAACCCTTAACCCAAATTAGGGCCTGTTTACACGAGAACGCTTACGGGTAAAAACAACAAAATATTTTATCGGAAGTGCCTTTCGTTTACACGGTGACGGCGTTTTCCGGGGCCTAAAAACGCAAAAATTTGAAACCACCCTCCAGAGTGGAAAAGTTGAATACGCTCCGCCGTAGCGTTTCCGTCTACACGGCCCAAGACGCAAAACTCTGGTCAGATCAGCTCACGCTGTGTACGTGTTTACGTCACATACATGAGGCAGTACAGGGAACCAAATGGATCCATGCGATTTCCATGCGTCGGACCTTCAAGCTGCTCTAGCAGCTCTAATAACCTTGCAAGAGGCATTCCAGCAAATGTACAGAATTTGTATATATACTATTACTGAACAGAGGGGGATCTGCAACCACCTCTGTCAAATTCTGGATGCACTGGTTCATTGCAGGCAAGCCAGACTGCTATGGACGAGACCTGGGAGAATGTCTACCTAGCCGCCTGGCATGCATACCCCCATCGAATTCCACACACTTTTGCGCCATCGTATGCATGCAGATTTCCTCCCGAAAATGCTCGTCTAAACGTGGAATAAAAAGTGAAGACGCGACGCCACTTTTGCGTCTTCTGTTCAGACCGTCATCGTGTAAACGTAGCCTTAGACCATGTACTTCGTGTATGAAGTAAGGAAGGAATTTTAGACAAAAAATAGAGTGTACAATGGGACATGAATACGGGAAGCACCTGGTTACAAACACCAAATACCTGGCGTTTTTATGGCGTCGGCCCGACACCAAACTTCCATTAAATTAAGTCTGCACAGTGTTCACAAGCATTTCCTTAATCCGGTACTTTGCCCCCATCAATACATACATTCACACACACACATTCAGTCCATATTCACCTTGCAGTACATGAGAGTGTCGGTGCATGTCTGCGTGCGTGAATGAATAAGCCTCCCTCTCTCTCTCCTGCTCTCACGGGCAGACAATGACATCTGCTGCGAGCAAACAACAGAAACGGTACTCCGAGCAGGTTCACAGCGTAGCGGTGAGAGGGGTTGAGAATTCACCTTCTCACATTGAGGAAATTGTATGGAAATAGCTGTTATTGCAATGCAAACGCAATTATTCTCTGTGCTGTGTAATTTGGGTTTGTGTAACTTTGCCCAACGAAAAGCTACACACACACACTAAAGGCAGGGGTGAAACAGAAAGGCATATAAAGTCCCCATTAAGGATCTAAAAGGTTATTTTTATAAGCAGTCTTTTATATGTACATTTTTACTGACAACTGGTATCTGAGGGCATTGTAAAAGGCATAATGGTTACTGTGCTCTTTTACTGAAGGAATGAATAAATGATGGTGATAGCATTTCACCATCTTTGCTAATGTAATGTTAATGCTCTGTCTTGACCTATGTAGACACTTCTAAAATGTCTTTTGCCTTTACGGCACCAAACTGAGCACCCAGAATTCTGGATCATCTTGTTCCTTAAGTGTTATCTTGAATGGATGTCTGCAATTGTCACAATTAACATGATCTTTAAAAAATGACATATGTCTAGCCGTATTAGCTTCTTAACTCTGGAACAGCCTTCCTGGTGACAGCAAATCTGTGTATCAGTCCCTGCTTTAAAAAGCCTTTTTGAAATCCACCTCTGTAGTGTTGTCATGGGGAATCACACATAGCTCTTGTTGGTAATTATAGAACTTAGTTGGTCTGACAAAATAATTTTAAATTTAAACATTAAATTGTACATTTTGTGTCTCAATGTTTGTTAAAAAGAAACACGAAAAAACAGTATTTCTGTACACAAATATATTAGCTGTTTTGGTGGATATAAAGTTGTGATGGAGTTCCCTTGATATGAATCCTGCTTGATCAGTTTATCTTTTATTTTTATTGGAGTTCCCATCCATCCCACCTGTTCAAGGGTTCAATATGTTAGCACACAAAGTAGTGCTTCTTTTTGTGGGGCTCTAAGTATGCCTGTATACACATAAAACGGTACACCACAGAGGAGTAATGTGCAATAAAACACACCGCCACTTTCAGTATCAGAATGATATTATTGACTTGGGTAAAGGGTTTGCCAGACAGAAACCGTGCCAGTAGCTTCTCCAGACATCCTGAACCTTCATCCTTTTGCCTTGCGCTGCTCAAGCGAGGCTGAGGCTGAGGCTGAAGCTGCCTCAATCTCAGAGCCGCCTCTCAGCATGGCTGACTCGTGACAGTCAGAAACGCAATTTCCTCCTCCATGTCTAGTCATGGCAGATCATTTCATGGGTCTGTCACCAATATCAATCCCCGGCCAGAGACCCCCCGGGGCAAAATCTAGAGAACGTAATACGAATGTGGAATTGTGGGTTTGTGTCTTGTATGTTTATAGTACACCTGTGATTTCATACTCATTTTTACAGATCTGTAAAGCTCTGTAATTGTTTTAGACTAATATCACCACAAAAGGAATACCTCATGAAGAATAAATGATAATTTTAGGTACAGCACATAGCATACACAAAATGACAGTGTCCTGTCTATGGCCTCTGTGAGATTGAACCCCATTACTTCCCAGGGAGGAAATAAAACCTTGCTATGGCTAAAGTGAAAAATTGCACTGTTGACCCTTTCAACAGGAATTTCTCTTAGTTTAATTATACACCCGGGATGTATTCTAAGCAACCATGTGCACTGTGAATCTAGTGCAAAGTGTTCCTGGGATGTTTCTCAGAGTCAGAGACCTATTTTCCTCTGGCCTTTTTGGCAAAAACGACTTCCACTGATATGGGTGGAATTTAGGTATGGAAAAGATAGAGAGATGAAGTAAGAAATAATGAAAGTAGGAAAAGCAAGCTGGAACGGGAGGGAGGAAGGGGGGGATAGAGAATGAGAGAGAGAGAGAGAGAGAGAGAGAGAGAGAGAGAGAGAGAGAGAGAGAGAGAGAGAGAGAGAGAGAGAGCCTTGCAGGCATGCTTGAAAGCCCACCCTGTCAACATCATCAGCTATTTTGCACACTGCAACCACATAATGCCTACAGTGCACTGAGCCCCATCAATTCAGGGATTAGATACAGCAGGAAACAGCTTTCCCTTCAACTTTCCAGCTATAGGCTCTTTTAGCCTGAGCATCGAGCCCTTATGAAACTTCAGCACTGAGCAGGGTAGAACACTCCACGTGCAGTAAAATCTAAGAAAAAAAAATCGAAGGTTACTTTGCAGTTTGCCCTTTTTATATGAGAAGTACAAAATTATGTTTCTGTGCACTGTGCTATTTACATTTATTTTTAGGATAAAGTCTTCAAAAAGCATGATGTTTTTGTTATGTTTCATTTTGATTTTACTTTGATTTTACTTGATGAAACATATTTCTGTGTTTTTTTTTTTTTTCGTGAATGACTGCAGAAGCTAATTTCGAGACGTTCTTGTCCAGAACCCATTGTGTTTAACAACATATAACCAGCCAGTGTGATTAAGAGGCATGCTAACCTCCCCAACATGGGGCTGTGCATCAACAACATTTTTTGTGAAGCAGGAAAAAAATTTTTTTAAGTGGTTCAAAAAGATGACATGCCATTGCTTAAAATACATAAATCTGTTATTTGGCTGATAATAAATATGTTCAGCAATCAGCCAGGCAATTACAGGCAAGTTTCAAAGCCAATTTGTGAATAATATGCAAACAATTATGAATGAAAACTTAACAAGATCAATTAATATGTAATTGTGTGGTTAATCATCACTCCACTTCTTGCTAATTGGGATATAAATGAACTTGATGATATTTTGAATAATATTCTCAGCGCTCCATCAGTAAGCTGCTTGGGGTAATCAAGAAGGACCACACACAGGAAAAAAAAGCCCAAATGTCTGTTCACCCGTGCCACTCCGCTACCCTCCAGTCTGATGTATGGTGGGTATTTGTTCTGGAGGTGCTACTCCTTGACTGCTAATGACGCATACGGTTTCTCCGCCACAGGGATGACTGTCATCATTATTCCGTATTGATTTATCGCGTAGAAGAGAAAGCAAGGGCGCTGAAGCAGGGGCCTAGGAGTCTAACAGATGGAGAGAAGCTCACCGCATCCTGCTTTCCCACTACTATCGGCATGCTTATGGACGTGTCTGCGCTGCTTACGAGGATTTCAACACAGACATCAGGTCTCCTCCAGAGAGCTTGTCATACTTGGCATTTAAGATTGTGCCCCGTCTGAAAATATACAGGTACTACTCGGAAAATTTGAATATCATGTAAAAGTTGTTTTATTCAGGCAATCCAACATAAGGTTAAACCAATACATTTTATAGATTAATTACATGCAAAGTAAGATATCTCAAGCTTTTTGTTGTTGTAATTTTGCTGATTATGATTTACAGCCTATTAAAACCACAAACCCAAAAACTCAGAAAATGAGAATACTGTGAAAATCTTCAGTATTGTAGGTTCAAAGTGTCATACACTAATCAGGTAAGTAATGCAAAACACTTGCAAAAGGATCCTGAGCCTTTAAACATTTCATCTTTATGCTGGTTGACAGAGACATGTGTGAGCTGGCAGAATGTGTGTATGTGATAGAGATAGAGAGAGACAGAGAGAGAGAGAGAGAGAGAGAAGGACTGTGTGCGTGTGTGTGCGCGTGCGTGCATGTGTGTGTGTGTGTGTGTGAGTGTGTGCCTGAGCTCATGGTGCTTATGTAATACAGCCAGATGCGCCCCACACCTCTGCTGTGGCTCGCAGCTCAGGTTGGAGAAAGGAGGAGGGTGATCAAAAAAGCCTGGCAGAGAGACCTTGATCTCCAGCAGGAATACACACACACTGCTGCTTCGTTCCCGTCGCAGAGAAGCTCCACAACGATGGCTACTGTTTTTGGTCACGGGTAGGCATATGTGCACACCAGCAAGGGTGCCAGGCATTTGCCTTTGTTAGGGATGGTGGGTTTTTACGCAAGCACAGATAAACATGTGCTTACTCACTTGCTTACACAAACAAATACAACAGCGTTATTTGTACATCTAAGGTTGTGTTGAAAACCAGACAAGCCTCCGCTTCTTTCCTTTTATTATGGGACCATGAACAATTAAACATCAACCTAGGAACACTACTACTGAAAGCTACAGGTGTATTTGTTTCTTTTAGTGTTATTCCAGGAAAAAAATTTCCCTAAATACCAAGGAAACAAAACTTTATTCTCAACTTTTCAGTTAGTTATGATTTAAGGTCCTATATTTTTAGATAAAGTGATTTTAAAAGTGACAAGGTCATTTGAAGGACATACACTAGTTTAGCATCACAGGAAGTGAGCTGGTGTCAGTATTACTGACAGTGGGGAATACTTTCAAGAAGAACTATCTGAAAGGATACAGAACAAATTTAACAGTTCTCTTTTCCAAAACTTTCCCGCTGAGCAGAGCATCCTGTGACCAAACCAACGATTTGTCTCATTAGACATTACAGTGACCTGCAGAGGACATGGCAAAACATGACAGTATAGTACTACTTCTTCCACCCCAGAAATAGATGTGGTAACGTTGTGTGCAGGTGTACCGAGCAGCCTGTAAAGCATGTTTATGCAAGCATTTTTTCCCGTTTTTTTGCTTTGAGCATCGTTGTGAGTACATGTGCGTGCCGCAAGCATAATGATGTGTATATTTGTGTGATGCATTGTGTGTGTATGTGTGTGTGCATGTGTGAGTGTGTGTGTGTGTGTGTGTGTGTTTGTACGAGTGTGTTGCTACTGCTACCTTGTTCTCCCGCACTGGCTCGTCAACCTCGGCTGGATTGTGCGCTGCATGGCTGATGGTTCCCCCACGCCTGCGAGCTCTAATTAAATTGAACTCAACTGACTGTGTTCCTTAATTAAAATGGCAGAAAAGAAAGGCTTAACGCCGGAGTTGGTTTAAAGCAGATCAACCGTTTGGAAAGCGAGCGGGCGAGATAAGGGAGGGAGGCTAAAGAAGGAGCAGGAGGACAGGCTCAAGAGATCATTCCCACCACAAGCCCTCCCGGTCAAACGGGATACTGCAGCATCTCTCAATTAGTGTGCAGGAAGGAACGCCGCACGTCTGGCTGATTTGATTGAAAAGGGGTTGGAGGTCTCCGAAGACGAGACGATGGCGTAACTCCGCCGAGCACGTCAACAAAAGGAAGTAGATTGCTTTTGCAATCATCCACCTATACTGTCGCGTCAATGGATTCTGACATTCCCCATCCTGTGAGCTCGGTTTGCTTGTTTAACTTTGCCATCTTCTCCTTCACTTGCTACCCCCACACTCGTCCGCCCCACCCCCTCCCACCCCACCCCCTCCTCAATCCTCATCCCCGACCAAATCCGCTCTTTCAGATCTTTTCCCAAAGCTGCAGTCTCATGCTGCACTGGCTTCAAAGGCTTCCCTTACCTTTGTGTTAAGCTCTATTTGCAAAGCAACACATCGAAACTGAACTAACCAAGGACATTGATGGCAGAGGCATATAATTATTTTGAGGTGGTTCCACAGATGCAATATAGGATATTGTTCTTTTTTAATATCACAGAGGATGTTAAAACACATCTTTTCAGTCGTATTAAATTGTTTAACTGATTTACACAACATGGTAATAAACTACATGAGGGATAGATACAAAGCACAGATTTCTGTACTTGACATTAATTAATTATTATCATTAATTAATCTCTTAAAGTGGGGTTGAGTGGTGGGGAAATGTTGACAGTCTGCTAGGGAAACCTGACAGCAAATGAGAGGGTTGTGCGGTGTTGTGGTAACAGTAACTCTATATTCTAATGGTCCCTTTCCCAGTGTAAATACATACAACAACAACAATAACAACAAGTAACATTATGTACTTACAGTGTGTACCTAATACCAACAACAGACCTAACCCTAACCCTCAGGTACAGTGTAAGTACATAATGTTACATGCTGTTAAACAATCTGTTACACTACCTCATGATGTAGCCTAGATGTGTCACACAGGGACAGGGACCATAAAATAACGTGTAACTGTGTTGTGTGTGGGGTTCAATGTCTTAGGACATCTGTCTCTCTTCTCTCAGGAATGGTTATCATACACTTCAGCAGAATGGCCTATATCCCTAAGTGTTTACAAACACAGTGATATGGATGGCTGGTTCTTTCCCCCCATTACAGGCTAACTCCCCCCTGTGTCGCAGTTAAACGCTAACACTCCATTAGCTCAGTGCAACTTCCTACTCAATCTCTCCCTCCCTGTCTGTCACACTCACACTCACACACACGCACACTCACACACACACATTCACACACACACACACACACACACACACACACACACACACACACACACACACACACACACACACACACACACACACACACACACACACACACTTTAGGCCTGACACTTCATACCCTACAAAAATGTCTCAGGGCAATTGACATTTCTGCTGGTGCGAAGGAAAGCAAGTGACCCATGTGACAAGAGTCATTATGGAGTGAATGCCATTTACAGCCAACAGCTTTGAGCCTATGTCCACGAGTGGGAGGTGGGGGTGGATGGGGTAGGAGGGGTGGCTGGGGTGTACTGCTGGCCAACAGCAGTGGACTGCTCATTTGAAGAAACTCAAATCAATTTCCCCCACCACTCTCCACCAGTACCGCACACTGACAACAAGAAGCCAGTGCATCACTCTCCTAGCCTGGTAAACCCGCCCCTCGTACTTCATTTCATTTTGTACAGAGGGTCTGGACCAGAATCTCTTGAGGGTTATTTAGTCAGTACCAGCAAGACCGATCCGAGGGTGTGTTCGTTAGCCGTGATGTTGACCTTGTGGGCTACATTTGAATTGTAGTGCGTAGGTAGGCTAATTGCATACGTGACGACCAGGCGTTAGCGATTGGGTAAAGGCAGAGGCACTTTTTTTAAAACTTCAGCAGAGTCCACACCTCCAACAAATCGTTTCTGATGGTGTCTGCTCCAGACCCTCTGTACAAAATAAAACGGAGTACGAGGGGCTGGTTTACCAGGCTATCACTCTCCCACCTTCCCTTATAAAAGATGAAAGGAGTTCTGTGATATCTTGGCACTATTTCTACTTGCAAATGCTCTGTTCACTGGCAGATAAAACAGGCCTGCCTCGGGCCGGGTTAATGCGATCAGAGCTTACTATAATCTTTGGCAAACTTTTGACAGAGATCCGCCTCTACTCCGTTTAAGTATAGACAACACCGCAGGTGTTTGCTACCTGTGTCTGTGACTGACCAAGCCTCAAACATAAATCTCATACAAACAGCCCTGCAATGTGTTTGCATCACCAATGATCCAGACACATCGGATTGGCAAATCCAGCTCTTCGCCTAGCGTACTCCCCTTGTCCTTACTGCCATGGGCTTTGAAAAACAAAATCAGACCAGGCCAGAGGAATGAGACGTGCCCACACAGTCTGACTGTCCTTGGTGATTTGGTCTGGTAGCATGGCCATTGTACTGAGTTTAAGGCCACGTCTGGTGACTTCACTTTCGCTCTCCTTGGCACAACACAAGTGTTCTTTCGCATAGGCGTACTTGTTTATATCGTAAAGTGAAAAAGAGTGGAAATAAAGTCACATCGCATAGTGGAAATGAGGTAAGAGCCTGATGAAAGTAAAGCCCCTGGAGTTGAACTGTTAATGAGACGTCTGTATCTTTAACTGTAACTTTTTTGAGATGGTATTTGTCATCTCCAATAATATTTAGAACATCTTTTTAAATACAATGTTTTGTAAAAAAAAAAAAAAAAAGACGAGTTCAAAAGTCAGACTTTAACACCTCATATCATATTAAATAAGTTAACCGATCTGATCCAAAAGATTTCCTTCTAGATCCACTACTAAACCTCTACTGCTACTTTTAAGCAAAGATGTGCTCTGAAGCAGGCACTGTTATCATGACAGATAATTACAATATGGAAATAATTAATTGACAATTAACTGTTGGTTGGTTAAATCTGGTGTGATCCAACAAACCTGAACAAAGTGTTTGATTTCTTGATATGAACAAGAGATCCATCTGTGTAATGCTGACACTGCTGGATTCTTCTAAAGCACTAAGGTCAATCTAGTCATGCTTAACACCAGAATTTATTTCTTTCACTATTTTATTTTATCCTTTGATTAGGCCTGAGTAGGGCTGGGTGATGGGGCCTAAATATCATATTGTGGTATAATTTCAACCATAGACAGTAGGTATTGCAGTATACACTTTGGTATATACATTTCAATATAACAGTTCCTACATGGTAAAGTTCATACCCAGAGAAAAAATGGCATTGCAGCAGGAAGTTGTTTTCTAAACTGTTAACACATTTTCAAACAGTCAAGATCGGTGCTATACTTTTTGTTTATTTTAGTGTGAAAAAAAAATCGAAAATCTGTAGCGTTGTTTTTCATGCCCTCGAAGCGTCTTGATGACACCATAACGTATGCCGATAGGCTACATCAAAATCTCTACCACTGGCCAAAATGATATTGCATACTGTTATACCATCTACACTGCTCACTCTTAGGCCTAAGCATAAAATACTGCATGCTTGGTAGTGGGTCTGCTTTAGCTCACTCCACTGCAAAATCTGTGTAGCAATCTGGTAATAGTTGGAATCTTGTACGTTATATTGATCAACTGTTGATTTACGTTGTGATATGTAGTAGTGATCTAGAGGAATATGGGCACATACTGTAAGTGCAAACAGACTATGATATAAAGTTGGCTTCCATGGGTTGAAGATAAGAAAGGCCCGAGCCTCCTCTACAGCTGTACACCACAGGAGGCAATAAAAGCTGTTCTTTCACCAGGAGAGGAGTGGAATGGTCTGACATGTCCGTCCATGTCTATATGTGTGTTTCAGTATGTGTGCTTCAGTGTGTTTGTGCGTGTGGGCGAGTGTGTGTGTGTTTCAGTGTGTGAGTGTGTGTATGAGCAACAGAGCCTGTGTGTGTGTGTGTGTGTGTGTGTAGTTGTGTGTGTGTGCGCGAGAGAGACAGGTTCACCCCGTGTTCAGCTGCCCCCTCAGGACCTGACTGTGCTTTCAGCCTCCTCTTCAACCTTCAGCCAAACTGTCTGCAAAAATCACCTCCAGTCTGAGATGAACTGCACTATGCATTTTGACCCATGGGAACTTGTCCTCCCTCACATTAAACACAGCTCCTTGTAAAAAGACAGCCCACACTGCAAGTTCCAAGATTACCAGTGCTAATAATTACAGACTAAAAAAGCAATCATTTAATAAAGGAAAACACAATAACTATACAAAGGATTATCTATTAACTATTTTTTTCTAAAGGTCAGATCTATAAACTTTTACTGAGTATACTAAAAATGTAATTTAATTTTGTATGCATGGGATACTTCTTGCCAAGAGCATTAACAAAGGTGTCCCAGGAGCATGCTACAGACTAAAGAGATGATGTAAAATGGCCAGTTTAATGCTGTTATTATGATGAATTATCTAGCTGTGGCACTAAAAAGAGGACACCAGTTTATAGTAGATTACATGCGGGAATGTCTTTGGAAAGAGGTAGGACCACACAAAATTAACGTAGATGTTGAAGGCCGGAGTATGTGTGCCTCATACAGCAATATGTTTTAGAAACATTATTTTACTTATTACTTCACTGATATTATCTCCCTCTCTCTCTCTGTTTCTCGTCCTCTCTCTCTCTCTATCTCTCTCTCACACACAGACACACACACACACACACACACACACACACACACACACACACACACACACACACACACTATACTCACAAATATAAATGTGTGTTAAACCCACAAGGCTCCCACTACTGGAAGAGAAGACCACCATATCCCTGACCAAACATAATTGACCAAAGGATCCCAGACAATTCCAGCAGCAATAAAACAGACCTCAAGCACCTAACAAACCAGTTTATTTCTCACATCCAATCAAGCTCTCAGTCTCTTGCCACACACTCTGCCATGCATGCATGAAAGCTGGTTGCATTCTGGCAGCTTCTGATTGTTGAGGGTGAATTTTTGGTGGTGGATTTAGGTGCTCACATGAACATGCTGTGCATGTAGCACAGCGAGCGTTGCGCCCCACTGGCATATTGGGTCATTTATGTGAGAGCTTATAAGAGGCTCGTGCGCCTGATGAAGTTTTTCAAACATGAAATTGCTGATGATGGATTCAGACCTGTAATGTTTGTTTCCATGCATTGCCTGTATTGTTTCCGGCTTATTCAGTAAAACACAGTTTCTGTCACTCATCCTCCAAATGCATGGTCTACCTTCCTCCCTATAGCTTTCGATTCTTGCAAACATGTCAGACAGAGCAGGATGACCCGTGCTACTTACTCTGCAGCAAGTGACACTGAAACACAAACTGCGATGGGCAATGCAAGCGCTACTGACACTGAAACACAAACTGTGATGGGCAATGCAAGCGCTACAGCTATCACGATGGAATGCTGCACTGTTTTGGATCATGGTGACTCTGTCTGCAATAGGCCAACACCCCATGTGACACGCTGCAGGGAGGGTTGTTTTTTTTATTAAGGAGCAAGAAAAGCATGCAGCACAAGAGAACGCTTCGCAGATGAAAAGGAAAGGAAAAGGCGTTGAGGTAATTATCACTGACCTCCTGGTCTGACTGCCTTGGAGGCCACTGCCAGCTTTGCTTTGCATTGCTTTGGAGTTAATTGGTGCGCAGTGTGTGGAGGGACTGGGGGAATGGAGGTGGAGAACATGTGCTGCTCTGCTCTCTTGCTCTCTCTCTCTCTCTCTTTCTATCGCTCTCCACCCTCACTATCTCTCTTTCATGCACTCTCTCTCTCTCTCTTTCTATCTCTCTCCACCCTCACTATCTCTCTTTCATGCACTCTCTCTCTCTCTCTCTCTCTCTTTCTATCTCTCTCCACCCTCACTATCTCTCTTTCATGCACTCTCTCTCTTTCTATCGCTCTCCACCCTCACTATCTCTCTTTCATGCACTCTCTCTCTCTCTCTCTCTTTCTATTGCTCTCCACCCTCACTATCTCTCTTTCATCCACTCTCTCTCTCTCTCTCTCTTTCTATCGCTCTCCACCCTCACTATCTCTCTTTTATGCACTCTCTCTCTCTCTCTCTCTTTCTATCGCTCTCCACCCTCACTATCTCTCTTTCATGCACTCTCTCTCTCTCTCTCTCTCTCTTTCTATCGCTCTCCACCCTCACTATCTCTCTTTCATGCACTCTCTCTCTCTCACACACACACACACACACACACACACACACACACACTAGAGCCCTTTCTGTACAGGACGCTGTGGACTGGGTAAGGGATGGAAAGAGTAATGGCTGTGAGCACAGGTTGTGCAGAGCGATCAGATATTTACAAGGTGGAGGGCACGAAAGAAGTGAAGTAAGTGACTGGCAAATCAGAGGAAGGGAGGCAGAATTAATGTGAGGGCATGGATACGGTATATCAGATAGGGAGCAGATGGAGAGATGTGTGTGGACATTGAAAGGCAGTCCTGTGGGACCTGAGAGGGTTATTTTGGTATAGTGGTACACAGCCATATGTGTCTCAGTCTCTATGTGTCATCAGTTGGTGACAAATGCCCTCATTTTGGCAAGGACTTTCAAAGGGTAAACCAGGGTCATTTGCGTTGCCTTTCTGATATTAGGTTTTTGCGATAGCAATATTACAAAAAGTCATTTAGAATAAAAGCTCCCAGGCTTGACTTGGGAAAACATAATCACTCACATAAAAAAAAACATACATAACACAACATAAACATAAAGATGATGATAAAGACCTTATTCACACTGAAGCGTCAAAGGTTGGGCAATCATAGCAGCACAAGTTTAGTTCTGATTTCTCACTGCTCGGAGAGTGAGTATGTGTGGAGGTGTCACTGCCCAGCAACCGATCAGAAAGCTTCTCCCGTGATGCGGCTCAGATCCCTGGGTGCTTTAATCATTCATTAAGCATGCAGCCTTCATACAGTTTCTGGCGAGGATGTGCTTCTTTCGAGATGTGTGTTGCAGCTCACATTCCCTGACAACCTGAGAAGAGAGGTGCTGAAATGCCTTCAAGCTGTCGGTGTGAATTTGCCTAAGAGAGGATGACGTCCCTTTTGGAAAGTCAGACCTGCAGACTAAGCACGGCCTTTCCACAAAACATGACTCGGGCTTGCCTCCGGACATACTTCAGTGTACACTTACGCACACACGTGACTAACCATATACGTTCCTCACAAACAGACTGCACATTACCTATGGAGATCTGAGTTTACTCAGTGGCACACAGTTTATCTCCAGGAGCATTTTTTACTGTTATTATTATTATCATTATTATTGTTATTACTCTTATTATTAATGTAGATTAGTAATGCTACAAAAGGTGTTTTTTTATTTTCATTTTTGCTGTACAGATGTCTGGGTAACAATGACAAAAAATCTTATTGTATCTATTGTATCTCATATCAACATAGCCTGCTACTATTTCAGTTATAATGGATCATATGTATTACCCATCTTCTGTTCAGTTCACATGTTACCAGAAGCAGTCATCCAATGTTTTTGACTCCCTTTAAACCCATGTGTAAGTAGGGCTGGGCGATATGGCTGAAATCTGTATCACGATATAAGTGTTTCATATCGGTCGATATCGATAATTATTGAAACATTGTGTGACCTATTTAAAAGTAACAGGAGGGAAAAATCTATTCATTTTTATTTTTTTAACTTAACCTTCCTCTGACAGGCAATAAGCATTCAGGCAAAATGACTGTCAAAACACGTTCAATGTTACGATCACAATGAAAACTGAGTGATCCGAGAAAGCTCCGGCTGTCTGAACAGTGTAAACACATTAGGATAAGTGGTTTTGATAAAGTGGTATTGTATCATTGAAAATATATCGATATGGCGATATAGTGTCAAATACATATCGATATAAATATTACGATACGATATTACGATAATATCGATATATCGCCCAGCCCTATGTGTAAGTACTGGGATGGTATGTCTTCTCAGTGTTTTCCCTAAAATTGTGTTGTAGCAACAGTGCTGTCAGTCAAAAAACAGTGTTAACCCAACTATGTCGGGGGGTTCAAGGGGGAAATTTCTGAAATGAACCCAATAAATGGTTACTTCTGCCAACTTCTGAGTTCAGAAATGGACCAAATAAGACTTGAAAATAAGCCTTTTGTAGTGTATGTAGTGCTTACACAGTGTGCAAATGAAAGGCATTACTTTAATCAGGATCTTACTGATCAGCAGCGGTGCTCATCGTTTTAGCAGGGGTAATGCACTGCTGCTGAATGTATATAAGGGAAACACTGCATATACAGCTGGGCCCAAGGTTACCTCTCGGCATCAGCCGCCCTCTCTCCACACGGGGTCCAATCAAGATGGCATGAAAAAAAAAAACTGTCCAACCCTTTGAAAATCCTTCCAAAATCACTTGAGCCTGACTGACATGGGAAAGCTTTGTGTTCTGGCTAGATATCTCTAAAAAAAACGTCGAACCTTTCAACATACTCAAAAAAGTAGCCTGTCCGTCAGCACCCCTCTGAAAAGTACCGTACCTTTCAAAGTTCTCTGAAAAGATATACCATGCCGTTCATTTCCCTTTAGAAAGCGCTGCGCCTTTCACGACTTTTCTATCTCTTTTTTAAGTATCAGGTCTGAGTGTGGTTGTCGCAAAGAAACTATTAGGCCCACACAGTAGTGACATTTTGGCTGTAAGTCTGGCTAACGTTTGAACAAAAAATGCTGTATGTAGGTTTGGGATGATAAGTGGCATGGGGGCTCATTACACACTGCTCTGTACTCTCCCTGGCACACTGACAGCCAGCCAACTAAGCTCAGCTAACTGTGGAGGTGGATGAGTGTGTGTGTGTGTCTGTGTGTGTGTGTGTGTGTGTGTGTGTGTGTGTGTGCGGGGGGGGGGGGGGGGGGGGGGGGGTTCTGGTGACTGCAGAGGCTACAGTGTTAATTTAAACCCCAGATATTGCAGCTAGATCAAGCACTTCTAATGCAGAGCCATATCCCCCTGTCTGCCTGGCATGGGCCTGGCTCTCTGCTCTCCGCTCTCCGCCTCCTCCGGCAGCCATGTGTGAGCGTGCCGCTCTGGCAACTCCGGCCCGCCACCCAGGCCTGCGATGGGCATTTGGGAGTGGGAGGGAGGAGGGGCTCTGGCCCAGTCAGGTGGTGAGGATTTACCACACTGAGGGCAGGGAAGGGCAGGGCAGGGCAGGCTCTGAGTGTCCACTCATGCAGTGGATTAAGCAGGCAGCAGGCAGACAGACCGATATCCCTACAATTTCATGCAATGATCCATTGCTACATCAGAATGATCATGTTAGGACAGACGCCCTACATGCACGATTGTGCAAACATGTCTCTCTTTGCAAACTGTTTGCAGGTATGAGATATCGGAAATGTATAGGAAATTCCGGATAACATACTCGTGTGTTATTGCAAGACTGTGGAGAAGTGTGAGTTATTGGAATATGCTTATTATGAATCCTCAACTGTTTTAAAAGCGGAAATATTGTCATGAACTTTTGGACATGTGGGCCTGTGCACATGTTTTATTTGCTGAGATACACAATACATTTTTTTAATTGCTTAGTAGTTTTATCTGAGTTAAAATAAAATCTTTCAAAGATCTCTGTTTACAGTAAATGTCTAATGCATTAACACCAATTGTCTAGCATATGTGAATTAAGCAACTACAGTGAATAGTGTAGGGGAAATTTTAATTTAATTTTCTTAAAGATGCAGAGAGTAATTTGCATAAAACCTCAACTGATTTCCCAACCAAACTTCTTGCAAGCAGGAGCAGGACAGGATCTAGTCATTTCACTACAGTACCAAGCATCCTTATAAATGTTCGTGTAGCTAAAACTGTAGGAAAATGAGTGTTTTCCAGCGTTCAGATAATATTTGACTAATCTTTTTTTATCACAGTATATTCACAGTGAACCCCACAACAAACAACTTTTTTTTTAATGACGTATATACCCTCTTTTTCATCTTCCTGCAAGCCAGCAACATCCCAACGGGCCTTATGGCATAACTTGAATTTAACTTGGACAGGGAATAACACTCACCTGAGGCCAGCTGCATCCATCCGCAAATCTTGTAGACTGTGTGAGTGCTACAGAAGAAGAAGAGGATGAAACAGCCAATACAGGAGAGCACGAGGACCATGGATGTTCCCACGAAGAACGACGCGGCCTTAAACGCGCCAGAAGGAATGGAGCCAAACTCAGTGAAGGTTCCCTGGCATGTGAGGTCCCGAGAGACCCCGTCACCGATGCAGTAGTGGAAGAGACCGAAGTAACCTGTCTGCGGCGTGTCCATACCATCTCCTATCCAGTACGGTTGCATGAAACACACTACGTTTACGATGGCGAACAGTATAGTGAATATTGACCACAGAAGTCCAATGGCGCGTGAGTTCCTGATATAGTTAGTTTGGTAGATTTTCGCAGCTTCAGAGGAAGGGATCATCGTTGCAGCAGCTCCTGGTATCATAGCCTACTTTTCTGAAAGTTACTTTGCAAATGGTTAATAACGGGGCTTAGTTCACTTGCTGAATTCGAAAGCTGGTAGGTAGCCGAGAGTTTTCAGTGCCAGTTGTACGTGTTCTCTCCGAAGTGACGCTGCCCTAAGATCAAAGCATTGTGTCTTTAGAGATTTGCGTTATCGAAAGGAAAAACAGGCTCAAAGTCAACACAGGGTATCAGTATTTACTAAACTCACGACCGTCCGTGCGGGGTTAAGACACCTACTATCTCACCTACACCTTACAGTGCCATTTTTTTTTATTTGACTAAATCAGAGATACAAAGTCGCACATTACCAGTTCCATCACCAGTACAAACAAATCAGGCCACTTCTAATGCAATATCCAGAAATAAATGTATTCGTGGCTGCGGCAGAATCGTACAATGTATCCGTATCGCGGTTTATCATTGCTGTAGCTTACTCAAATCTTTCCAGACCTCGTCTGAAATGGCACGGTAGCGTGTTTTGCTCATAGAGAAAAACTGAGGAAGTTCCAGAAATGAATTCGCCAGAGCTGTACCGATGTCTACCTCAGAGTCAGACGCAGTCCGGTGGCGGCTACGGTGGTCATCCTTTTCCTCTAGCTGCCGTCAGCCTCCTTCGTCAGACAGGGATGCCGTGGGTATAGGAGGAAATGAGAGACGCGATTAAATGGAAGCAGATGAAGCGGTGATGATGCCTGTGTCAGAGCTGACGATGTTGTCTCCACCTACAACAACATTATGTCATGTGCAGGCACTGAAATATTACCATGCATTTTCTAGGAACACCTGTATTCGTAAACACCCAAGAGGTTAGACAATCTGCGCATAGAACTGAACTGATCCGCTGGTGAACTGAAATTACAGATGCATTTCATCCTTTCGTTGTGGTGTAGGCATTTTGCACTCGATAAAGCATCCAGTTGTACGTTGTCATAAAAAAAAAAACTCGCAGTAGCTGACTATCCCTGCTGTTTACGGTACACCATGTCAGTGCATTCTGGCTTCAACATGTACGGGAGCCGGTTTGGACGCAACATACGACGAAATCCTCGCAGTCGCCTAAGTGGACCTAGTTGAGCCTAGAGGATTGAGAAAAGCTGCAATATTTGCGTTGTGCTCTCGGGGGAACTATACAACTATTGACATACGATGACAGCGTTTTGCTGTCTGTGCGTTCTGCGTTCTGTGATAAGGCGCTCAGTGGTGGGAGTGGCATTGCATCACTTATCTTGTCAAATTAGTTATGCAATGTTTGCCTTGTAATCCCTGCGGATTGATGTAGCTTGCTGTATGATGCATGCGCATCATTTCTATTCATCTCTGCACCCTGTGTCCTATGTTTTAACAGTAATTTCGCAAAGGCACCTGTTTTGTGACGCCAGATTGAAATTAGATCACATTTTAAGATGTGACAGCTAGGTTAACAGGCAAAGCATCCCCTCTGAACTTTAACTCTCAGTGCAGCTGGAACTAACTCTGTTCACTTTTTAGGGACAAACGGTTCCAGCTAGAGCACACAGCTGCTCTCATCCATTTCGCCTCTGGATTACCATTCATTTTGGATGATACCCTGAATGTGACTTCCAATTTCCCAAGCGTTAAATCGTGAAAGGTATGCTACTGAGAGACATTTAAAATTCATGAAGTGAAATGAAGGAGCTTAACACAGATTGTCTTCTTGCCTGTACTGCCAATGAGCACCCAGTTCATTCAAAAACAAAGCCTGATCTTGGCCACTGACATTCAGTGCACGCATGAACAGGGACCGCAGCTCTGCAAAATAAGCTGAGAAGTATAACATATTACTGGGATAATGTGACAGTCATAGACACTACACTGATATACAACAGCCACAAACGTTACAAATGGCATGGTATACCATATATGTCCCAATAAATCTTTTATACTTTCCTAACCAATTGACCAAAATTCTACACAAAATCTATCTATCTATCTATCTATCTATCTATCTATCTATCTATCTATCTATCTATCTATCTATCTATCTATCTATCTATCTATCTATCTATCTATCTATCTATCTATCTATCTATCTATCTATCTGTCTGTCTGTCTGTCTGTCTGTCTGTCTGTCTGTCTGTCACTAAAGAGGTTAAGTTTATTTTGCCATTACTCCTCACAGTGTAGTTGACATGACTGGCAGCTGTCCCGGTTAATCTTTTTTGTGTGGATAGATTTCCTCATTCCCTCCTCCTCTTTCCATTAGAACTGAAACATTGGCCTGGAATAATGAGACGAGTGCCACAACTAACTATTTTCTAACTTTCTCCTGATAAAATCAGTATTTCTGCTAAGACGGAAATAGTTGAGGCACCATTCCTGTCATATGTTATTCAGCTCTTTGCTATTGCAATTCAAGGTGTAACGGAATAACGGTAAATATTTTTCCAAATGTGCTTCAAATCTTAAACAGTAACAGTTGACTTCAATTAGGAAATTTGGGTATCATCTCATCACATTGTGCTAAATGTCCTAAATAATTGGACTAGGCCTGCTGTAGCTGCACTCCACATAATTGTAAAATATCTCCAGGCACATATTTGGGAAATCTTGTTAATTAGCAGGAAAATGCAACTCTGACAGCTTCTTATGAAATCTTGACTGGAAAACCGGAGCCTGCTGTTTGTCATCACAGGAAGCGAAAACCATCTCCAGCTAATTTTATTTATGTGTATCTTCAAAAAAGGAGAGAATAATAATGTGACTAATGTCAAATTGCAAAATGTGTTCACTACTTTTTTGTTTTTGCAAAAAAGAGAGTTATGTATAATATTTCCTACGAATGTACTTCTAATCTCCTGAATTGCCTAGCAGAGAATGCAGCATATTAACATTTACAGCAGAGTGGTCACTTTACATTTCCTTAAATGCTCCACATCAAGTTAAAGCGGATGTACCTTGGACTGACTATTTCATTTGATTGCACCATCTGCTTGAATGAAACCACACTGCTTCAGGGGCCATTGTCTGTTGTGTCTCCCAAGATACCTAGCCTCAGGCAAGACTCTGAACCTGCCACAGTCAAACGTTTGACTCCAGCCTTTCATTCATTGAGGTAGACACTCCTCACTGGTGTGGATATGTAGCAGCAAGATTATGCGATGTCCTACTTAAGCCATAAAAAAACTGTAAAGTGTTGAGAAAGCACATGTTTACCCCACTCTTTTTATGAAAAAATAATGTCAGTTTAGCATTTTATATTTATATCAATAGCTCTACCTCATAGCTGCAAGCTGTGAGACTATGATTGCAATAGTTAGCGCTTTTTGTATGAAACCAGTTTCAGATGTTTGTTTTTCTCCTTGAGGAATAACATATAAGAAGCACAGCATATATAACTGCACAGACGCTTCTGTAATTTAAATATCACAGCAAAAGTAATTACGAGATAAAACAGCAGTCACAGCAGTGTGGGTAGTGTGAGATCTCATGGTGTCAAGCAAGAACAATAATTATGTACTGGGAACCTTAGTCAGTCCCAGTGGATTGAATCTTTGCTTAGTAAAGCTTATATTATTTTCTAACCATAGTGAATATTACTTTATGTTAATCTGTGAGAGTTGAAGATTTTTAAGCAGGAATAAGGTGTAAATCAAAAGATGTATGACATTATTTGTGAACTCCAACTCCTTTTCACAGACCAAAACCTTTAGTATTAGATTGTGGATGAGTGACACCCAGCAGTAAGGCAACTCTTTGAGGAAACATCTTTAAAAAGGCCTATTCACTTTCTTCATTTTATGTCATTACTTTAATACACACATTACATCACCCTTAGGTGTTTGTTTTGATGACAGTTGTTTTGATAGACATCTGCTGGTAAAACTATTTGGGACCATAAACGTACAATTGCCCGTCATCCCAGGAAAAACACATTGGTCATCCAATGCCTTTTTGTATTTCAGTAGTTTGAAGTTGGTATTTTTATTGGTAAGTTTAGAAGCAACCGCATTGGCTCTGCAATTTTCTTGTAGTTTTTCAGACATAAGTTGCCCAGTGTTATAGCTTTCCAATTTAGAAATGTAGCCAGCAGCAGTGTAGTAACACAAATTCAACCCATCCACCCGATGGCTAGTCCTGTGGTGCTCTGTCAGGCTCAGCTTGTCCTTTTCTAAACTAATGCAGCATTCAGGGGGTGAGATGCAGTGCGCTTGCTCTCGGTAGCTATATCGGTGCAGGCGCTAGGCTTGCAGTAACGTTAGCTACCTGTGATCCTGACCCACTTAGTGAGCAGTGGCTGCAGCAACAGCAGCAGAGGCAGCAGCACAGCGATTTGGGAGAGGAGAGGAGAGGAGAGGAGAGGAGAAGAGAGGAGAGGAGAGAGGAAAAGACAAAAGGAAAGGGGAATGGAAGAGAATAGAGGAGAGGAGAGAAGAAGAGAGCTGTGCAAAGCGGTGTCTGTAGGTCTCCCCATGGAGCGCATTAGCTCTGCCCCTGAGTGCAGTTATTCCTGATGGTTCAATATTTCATAGTGGGGTTGGGTGGGGAACAGGGAGTCTGCCCAACACAGAGACAGATAAGGTGTGGATACAGCCGGCACTGGCTGTCCACCTCAGAGAGGGATAGAGAGGGGGAGGGGAGGGAGAGAGTGAGGGGGATGGGGGTAGAGGAAGAGAGAATCTATGAATATAAATGGTGTGATTGTGATTTTTCTCCGAAAGCCTTAAACTGATTGTGCATAGCCTCCTCTGGACTGTATTTGTGAGGCGTTGAGATAACATATGATCATGCAGAAGGAGACTGTCAGTAATCTAACTGGCTGTAAAGTCCAGAGCACAAAAGCATCTATCAGAGGTGACCTTGTTGAGTGGTAGATGAAGTAAATGTACTTCATCCTTCCCTTAAAGGGGCTATAGAGTTCAAAGCCGCATGTATCTTGTTGTTGAATATAGGCAGTTTGGTGTGTCGAACAGACCATAACAACGCATAAACTCCATCTCCGACCTGCTCTACACGCACCTTTTTAAACTTGAAATGGCCATGGTAAAATAGGCCATTCTGAGCAAAGCTGTGATATGTTGTCATAGGAGCTCTAGCCCTTAATCAACTACAGCCCAAGGTTGTGGTTGCCAAAAGAGAGCACCATTTAGCCTAATTAGACAATTCCAATCCCCAGTCTAAATGTAAAATGTTATTGGGATTACGAAATTGCATTTGATCTTATTTTTGATTAATCAGTGTCAAATGCAAATGTATTTAGGCCGTTTACTCTAAGAATTAGACTGTGCAAAATGATTTGTGAAAGAGGTCACATGTAATAGGTTTCATGATAGGTTTTTAAACCATACATTTGCTTTTACAAAAACACTGAGTTTCATGTTTGCATTGTGGGTTCAGACATCCCTTGACACTCTTGTACTCACGGGAGCCTCTGATGTTGACGCTGTGGAAATAAACTGACTTGAAATAACTTTTTAAACGCAACCATTTTCTAATCCTCAATGTAGGCTACATGTTAAATCATCATTATACCACGGCTTCTTTCAATTTCACATTGTGATGCGTCCTTTACGTTTATTAACTTTCCGCACACCTATGTAGTCCGTGCTTTCCGATCGTATCATGTTTATGTATCAATGCGCCAAGTTCGTGGTGAACTGTAAAAAAACAGTAAAGATGTGACAGCTTTAACAAATGACGAGCAGATGGAAGAACACAGAGTTGCAACATGTTATATGCCTTTGAGATCGTCTTTTAGTGCTGTCAGTCTGCTTTTGGACTCTCTACTAACGTGATTTTGCTAAGCAAACCAGAATTTTGGAATAGCTAGCTTGACAACCAGTCATGGAACTAACGACTGGGTATTGGCCATAGCAACCTCCAGTTTGGAATTAGCAACGGCGGTTTGTCCAGTAAGTTATGACAGACACATCTTGTGGCGGCTGAAAATAGTTATACAAATTAGTTTGTTTTAGCGATTAAAACGTGGAAATGAGTACCTGAAATTAACATCGGACAAGTGTGGTAACCGTGATATAAGCGGGATAATGGACTTCACGGTGTTCAGATATCAGAAAGTTTGCACGTTTGAGGTGGTAATGCGGCCACGATACTTTGAAATAAAACATCTGTATTTTAAAGTTTAAGTAAAGTGTAAGGTTTTAAATGAGTAAAAGAACTGAACTGGTCAGTAAAGGCATTCCCTGGTGAAATATGACAATGTGTCTTCATAACTTAACATATATCATAACTTGCCAGGTAGTGTTTTTCATCACTCAGATTTGTGTTGTAGTTTTAAAAAGTGACCAGCAGATGTCAGTACAGGCCCAAGAGAGAAAACATGAATTTGCCACAGCTGAAACATTCATAGCTGAAAAGTTCTTTCTTCTAGTATGTGAGAGAGAGGTGTGTTAAAATCATTCAGCGCCATGCTGAAGTGTTATTATTTTCAACCTTTTTAAGTAATGAATTTAAGTCATTTAACATTCTTTTTTATTTTAAAAGACTCTCTTTCTCTTTCTTACACGCATACACACACACACACACACACACACATTCATACACAAAAACACACACTCACACACACACTGTAGAGGTCACATTACTGAACCCGTAGGGCTAGCAGTTGTAAGAAGTCATGAGATTGCTATCTGAAATGTTGTCTTTGGCTTACACATAGGTGGATTCACTTATTTTTGTGGATGGGCATATGTTGTCAACGCTAGTTTTATTGTGTTGATTATTCCTGTGTGTGTGTGTATATGCCTGTGGGTGTTTGTATGTATTATAGTGAAAAAAGTGTTATACTGTATGCACTACATTTTGATATGCTCTGGCATTTGTGCAGGCATTGAACTGAATTTACAGTATTATCCATCTATGCACATAGATATAGTGTTTACTGTGGTCTTCATTGCTGTACTTCTCTTCACCACACGTCTTCTGTTCTACTGTAGGTCAACGATCCATCAGGGATTGAGGTCTGAAAAGGGGAGGGACGCCACTGAGATGATACGACCATACATTTTTGGAGACAGGGTAAGTGTAACTAAGGTCTTCCTGTGCTATCCAGACCCAGTCTCGAACCTGTGACCTCACACCTACTCCGGTATGGGAGACAGATGTGCTACCAAGTGAGCTAAAAGCTGGGCTGTTAGCTAAGTCAGCAGCATATCTTTTTGAGGTGTCAGGAGGGAGGTTTACTAACCTTCTAAGCCGAGCTGTGCTAGCTGGCATCCATTAATGTAAAGTTAAAGAAGAAAAGGAAAGTTAGAGAGGGAGGAGAGGGATGTTTTTAGGAGAGGATTGTGGGGATTGTGTCTGTTCCATTACAGTTTTTGGGGTTGGGAGTGCTAGAAATGTTACAAAATATCCTCCCTGCCAATTAATATCCAGCCCTAGTACTTGGCTGGGAGAGTGGTGATGTTTTGAATCTAGTTTGTGTGTTTGTGTTTGTGTGTGTGTGTGTGTGTGTGTTTGTAAGAGAGAGAGAGAGAGAGAGAGAGAGAGAGAGAGTCCTAGCATGTGTGTGTGCATGTGTGCAGGACTGCAAAGAGAGTTGGAGCCAGAAAGAGAATGCCTGGGTTTAGAAAGATAAGGGGAGGTCGTGGGGAGGCTGTTATGTTCTTTGTCACTCTCTCTCTCCCACTTTCTCTCCCACTCTCTTTTCCTGTCTTTTCCTCTCTTTCTCTCTCTGTCTGTCTGTCTTCTCTCTCTCTCCCTCTCTGTCTTTGTTTGCACACACACACGTACACACATATACACACACACACACACACAAGCACACGCACACACACATACACACACACACGCACGCACACACGCACACACGCGCGCACACACACACGGGCACACACGTACACACACACACGCACACGCACACACACACACACGTACACACACACACACACACACACACACACACACACACACACACACACACACACACACACACACACACACACACATACACACACCTCTCTGTAAGTGTATGTGAGAAGGGAAAGGGGCAGCCTTGTTGCTTAGTGATTTGGGACTGAACAGTCTGCTTTGAAACATCAGGCCTAAATGGCGCCACTCCTGATAAGAGCCTCTCCTTCTCTCCCTTTTCTCTCTCCATCTCTCTCTCCCTTTTTATTTCTCTCCCTCTCTCTCTCTCTCTCTCTCTCCCTCTCTGTCTCCCTTTCTCCCTCTGTCTATCTCTCTCACAAGCAGGTCTTTTTCCCCTCCCTCTCTAAAGTGTAGTGTTTGGTGCGGAACTTGTCCTCCTCCACTTTCCTCCACCATCAATCCTTTATCCTCTTTCCCCACCGCGTGGCTAAAAGTGTCCTCTTATCTCGCTGAGTACGGGGCTGCTGGCTGCTTACGCGGTCAACACTCCCGTGGGCCCTGACTATGTCTGACCAGTTCCTTTTCTTTTTGCCGTTTGTTGATTTTGACAACACTGACACACAGTTCTCACTTTGGTTCCCATTCCCGCCAAGCTCCAAAACACAAGACGTGCCTGAAGTCATAAAGTTATAATAATAATAATAATAACAACAACAACAACACATACAATAATAATAACAATAACAACAATAATAATTACAGGCATTTAATAAGGTGTCTCTATAGTGCTGTAGAAGATTATACGCAAAGTCCTCCTAAGAAAGTCTATATTATATGTATGCATATGCATAGACATGCATAAGGGTTTGT
>CM050208.1:7040000-7050000 GCA_027475355.1 Coilia nasus
TCTCTCCTCTCCTCTCCTCTCCTCTCCTCTCCTCTCCTCTCCTCTCCTCTCCTCTCCTCTCCTCTCCTCTCCTCTCCTCTCCTCACTTAGCCTCTTCTCTTCTCTCCTCTCTTCTTCTTTCTCCTGCCCTCCCGTCCTTTCCTCTCCTCTTCTCACTTAGCCTCTCTTCTCCTCCCCTCTCCTCTCCTCCTCTCCTCTCACCTCCCCTCTGCTCTCTCCTCATCTCTTTTCCTCCCCTCTCCTCCTCTCCTCCATTTTCCTCTCCTCTCCTATCATCCGCTCTCCTCTTCTCACCTCCTCTCCTCTCCTCACTCCCCCTCCTTTCCTCTCCTCCCCTCTCTCTCCTCCTCGCCGCTCCTCTCCTCTCCCCTCCTCACTGGCTGTCGCTCAGCTCAATCGCGAGCGCTGACTCTCTCGTTCATAGCCAAGCCTCTCATCTATTATTGAGGCTTGTTTTTTTCCTTGACTCTCAGAATACAGAGAGGGGGAACAGATCCTTTGAATATTTGATACAGCGCATCAAATATGGAGCATCAGTCATTCTTCGCCGAAGCAACTGGTAAACTTTTAGCAGGACACAAACGCACACTGTCACGCATGGGATGGCGAGATGGAGGGAGCAAAGGGGAGGAGAAGAGGAGAAAGGAGGAGGAGGATAAAGAGGAGGAGGAGGAGAGGGAGCAGGAGGTTGGGTGTTGAAGGGCACGGAGGAGAGAGAGTGGGGGATGAGTACACCGTGACCTCTGACACTGACCAGGATGAGACACAGCGAGTGAAAGGGACAGAATGAACGAGAGCAAGAAAGAAAGAGAGGAGAGAGAAAGCTGAGATAGCAGAGGAGCTGGGGCAGAGAAAGGGTAGAGGACAAAGAATGAATGAGTGAGTGAGAGAGAGAGTGAGAGCGACAGAGAGAGGGGGGGATGACGGAGGGGTTTGCATGGAAGAACAGATGGTGCGGAGGCTTATCACCGTCACACTGTCACAGACACAGAGAGCCAGAACTCTGAGACAGGGCACAGAGAGAGGGAGAGAGGAAGAAAGAGGGAGAGAGAGGGGGAGAGAGAGAGGGGGGGGGGGGGGGGAGACAGAGAGAGGGAGAGAGAGAGGGAGGGAGAGAGAGAGAGGGAGAGGGAGGAAAGAGAGAGAGTGAGGAAGAGAGAGAGGGAGGGAGAGAGAGGGGGGGAGAGAGAGGGAGGGAGAGAGAGAGGGAGAAAGAGAGAGAGAGAGAGGGAGAAAGAGAGAGAGAGAGGGAGAGAGAGAGAGAGGGAGCTTCTCACTGAGGGGGAGAGAGTCAGGCAGTGTGAACGAGACCACATCCCAGCACTGTGGAAAGCATGAAATAAAATGATTTTCAGTATAAAACTCACAAAAATCTGCCGAATAACCCAGCAGAACCATAATCTATAAAACAGCTTTTTTATTTCAAAGAAAAAATTCCAATTCTTTTATGTGCCGAAGATGTGAACACACCAGCAGGTGCTTTCAGCAGCTCAGTGGACATGCGCATCAAGTATTCATGACCTCTGTACTTCAAACGGCTCGCATGCTTGGAGAGGTTAACATTCCCGCAGACGTGTGCTGAGTTAGCAAAGCATCCACGACTCTCACAACAACTCTGTTCCTGGAGGGCTCCCTCCATCCATCCATTCATCCATTCATCCATCCCTCCCTCCCTCCATCCATCCATCCATCCATCCATCCATCCATTCCATCCATCTATCCCTCCATCCCTCCATACATCCATCATCTATCTATCTATCTATCTATCTATCTATCTATCTATCTATCTATCTATCTATCTATCTATCTATCTATCTATCTATCTATCTATCCATCCATCCATCCATCCATCCATCCATCCATCCATCCATCCATCCATCCATCCATCCATTTTAGCCCTATAGCAACCAGCAGTGTTAAGATCATTGCTTTGAACTTGGATGATTAGAATTTCCGACAGCGTTGCATGTTCGGTGCTTTGTTATGCATTAGACGAAGACGGGATCGCTCGCAAGCGTGTGCAGGGTAGTGCAGCGTGTGAGGGACTGCTGCACCAGGGCTGCACCACCTGTCCAGAACTTCAAAAAGCTGTGATTGTGGAGGGAGGCCAGAGCCAGAGCCAGAGACAAAGGTGGAGGGTGGAGGCCGAGGCTGAGGGTGGAGGCCGAGGCTGAGTGCGGAGGGGGGCATGAGGGTGGTTGTTGGCAGGGGGAAAGGTGTACAGCTGAGGGAGGAAACACCAGAAATGAGCAGTTTAAATGAGGGCTTGAGCTTTTGCTCATACTGGAAAATGGAGGGCGTGTGCGTGCCTGTGTGTGTGTGTGTGTGTGTATGTGTGTGGTGTGCATGTGCGTATGTGTGTATATATGTGTGTGCGTGTGTGTGTGTGTGTGTGTGTGTGTGTGTGTGTGTGTGTGCGCATGTGCGTATGTGTGCATATATGTGTGTGCATGTATGTGTGCGTGTGTGTGTGTGTGTGTGTGTGTCTGTCTGTCTGTATATGAGTGTGCATGGAAGATTGAAGTGATAGGCAGTTTCAGAACATGGAAATGATAGGCAGTTTATTCTTATTCCTCCTCACATTACCATTTGCTGGTATGTAAAAGTGTGGATGATGTTTGTTAGTGTGTGTGTGTGTGTGTGTGTGTGTGTGTGTGTGAACCTCTCACTGTGTTGTATGTTTGCCACCCCCCCAGGGGCTAATCTGATCTACATTTCTCCATCTGATAATCATACTCATAAATCGACCATCTCAGCCACATCCCCAGCCCCTATGGACTCCCTTCAGCGGAGACAGAAAGAGACAGAGAAAAAAAAAGAAAGAAAGTGTGTGTGTGTGTGTGTGTGTGTGTGTGTGTGTGTGTGTAGACCCCTTTAAGCCATTCTTCCTCCCTTAGTGTACGTTCACTCTCTGCCACACTCAGACACCACTACCACACCCCCACCCCACACACACACACACACACACACACACACACACACACACACACACACACCTTGAGCTTGGTGTGTACATGTGTATGTGTGCTTGTATGCGTGTGTATGCGTACGCGTGTGTACTGTATATGTCCGTGTGTGTGTGTGTGTGTGTGTGTGTGTGTGTGTGTGTGTGTGTGAAGAGTGTGTGCATCTCCCGGGGGAGCGAGAGGGGGCTTTAACAGCCTGAGGGGGCTCGTATATCCGCACGCTAAAGCCTGGAGCATGTCATCTTTATTTATATACTCATTTACCCGTTTGTCTCCCAAGATCCCTGTTAGCTGCCCGCCACCAACACATAAATATTTCCCCCCAAATTGATTTCATAAAAGGTGCCACCCTGTATCTTGCCTTCCCTGCACTTGCCCCAGCCCGCGTGCATTATAACATTAATTTATGGCTGGCTACCCCATGGTAACCAGTATGGAGGTATAAAATTATATTTAAGAGCAAAAAACATCACATTTTCATTAGTTTGTACTCAGAGATGATTACTGTAATACACTTTATGTATGTTTACTCCTTAGGTATATATTCTTTGGAAATTTAGGACGATTTAAATGTCAGCTTTTTCCTTTGACAGCTCCTGTGCTTACCGGAGTAAAAGAGCTTGTTTGGCTTTGTGGTGTCTAAGCAGAAGGTGCACAGCAAAAAGACCAGTGTTGAATTAACTTCCACAGTTATTTTAACACTATTTATATATATAATAGGGGTTATATAGCTCCACAGTTTCCAGAGTTAAATTAACACTTACAGAATGTGAAATAACCCCAACTGTGAACACCACTTAAATCCGAAAATTTTTACAATTACACTTTGGGAGTTAAGATCAAGTCCTCAATGTTTACCACTGTTTTAACTCTCCAATGTTAGTTGTGTGCTGTGTTGAGTCGTGGTAGGAAGGTTGTGGGGGCTGTGTGAAGCCGACATGAATTTGGAGGGCCTGGGCGATGCTGCCGCTCCTCCTCTACTTTATCGCGCCTGGCCGAGCTCACTCAGCCTTGGCCTACTTGCCGCCATCAGGCATCCATCAGGGAGACAGTGGGCTGGGGCAAGGTAAGCGAGGGAGGAGAGGAGATAGAGAGATGGAGAGAAATAGAAAGGGAGAGAGGGAGAGATGGGGAGAGAAAGAGGGGGAGAGAGGGAGAGAGAGCGATGGAGAGAGAGAGAGAGGGAGAGATGGAGAGAAAAAGAAAGGGAGAGATAGAGAGATAGAGAGATGGAGAAAGAAAGAAAGAACGAGGGGGAGAGAGAGCTAGACAGAGAGAGAGAGAAGGAAGAGGGGAAGAGGAAGATAGAGCTTGAGGGATTGAGGGAGGGTGGAGGACAGGGGCAGGGTAGGGCAAGGCTGCAGCTCGTATTTTCTGGGATGAGATGGGGAGAGGATGGGGTGTTGGTGGTGCCCGCCCCCCCCCTGTAATCCTCAGGCTGGGATAGGAGAACAGGGGAAGAGCAGGGGGTGGAGAGGAGGGAGGAGGGAGGCGAAGGGGTGGGGTGGGGGGGATTTTTGGCTCGCATCCCGTCACGCTCTACTTCTCCTGCGCCGCACCTCTGCGTGACCCTGCCGACCCCCTCATCATCTCCACCCCACCACCTCACTCCCTGGCCTGTCAGGGGGGAAACCGGGGCCCTGTCGCTGGGACCCCTCGCACAGGTAGGAGATCCATATGGCCGCTGTCACGAGGATAGGAAGAGTAATGATCGGGCCTGTCCAGGCCCATTAGAGCTGCTGGGCAGTAATACGTATTGATCAGGTCGTGTGGAAGAGCGCCACCTGAGAGACTCTGTATCAATCTGTCATAAATACTGGTATGTTCCCCAATGTACCAGTGCAGTCTTATTGAAAAATACCCCCGGCTTTACCATTCAGATGGAAATTATGTCGGTGTGTCTTGCTCCATTTTAGCTGTAGCTGACATTCTGGGAATATCTATGGCCAACCGAGGAGTTGTAAATTAAACTCTTGTGTGTGTGTGTGTGTGCATGTGCATGTGTGTGTTTGTGTGTGTATGTGTTTGTGTGTGTATGTGTGTGTGTGTGTGTGTTTCTGTGTGTGTGTGTGTTGTCCTGTGGCTTTTCTAGGTGACTAAATGGTGGACTACTTGGAGTACCTTAGACACACATTTCGCTTTGGCTTTGGGGGAATGTAAAATGGCAGCTGTTGGCTGTTATTGTTGTGAGCAGGTGCTTCACATGTTCCCCCCATGTGTTGGACTGCAGCACACAGAATGTAGCTATAGCCTGCAGCGCCAGACCGAAATAGGAGCAGCAGCTAAAGCAGTCAGCTGCTTAGGAAACCAAGAGGGACTTTCAGGTGGAAATGTAGGGGAGGAATATCCACTTCCATCCAGAGAAAGAGAGAGAGAGAGACAGAAAGAGAGAGACAGAGAGAGAGAAAGAGAGAGAGAGAGAGAGAAAGACAGAGAGAGAGAGGATGTGAAAGAAACAGATGGAGAGAAAGAAAAACTGCCCTAACAATAACATTTGTACACATTTTTGACAAAGGTTACACCTCTTTGTCTTCATCTCCCTCACGCCGAGGCCTTCCCCATTTTTTGACAGGAATGAAGTTCTAATAAGGAATTGATTTTTTCTGTCCAAGGGGAGAGCCGTTAAGCGCGTGACCTTTTAACCCCCACAAGCTCATTGTCGGCGGTTGTGTGAGATGGTGCTCATCCCTGCAAAATCAATGGAACAGACGGATGGCCTGGCCACATTTGAACTAATTTCAGATGTGTGTGTGTGGGTGTGTGTGTGTGTGTGCGTAAATGTGTGGTGCATGTGTATGAATTGTGTATGTATGTGTGTGTGTGTGTGTGTGTGTGTGTGTGTGTGTTTGAGTGGACCCCAGTGGCTCATGAATACATGAACAGCCTGGTCGCCTGGCTGAGGATAGCGCGCTCAGCCCGCCCGATGACGGGGAAGACGGAGTGCGACATTTTCCCGCTTTAGTGCAATGGGGTGGAAAAGCGGAGAGAGAGGGCCAGGCCTCCGTGTCTGTCGCCTGTGCCGAGCCATCTCCCTCGCCTCCTGGAGACAATCACAAATCACAAATGAGAGTCCTTCTCCACCTCCCCATTTTGCGTGCACACACGCGCACACACACACACTCACACATACGCACATGTTCACACTACAACACTGACTATACATAATTCAGTGTCATTCACTCTTTGTCTCACTCTGTCTATCTTACTTGCACATGCACAGACAGATACACAGACACTCACACACACACACGCACGCACACACACACACACACACACACAGACACTCACACACACACACACACACACACACACACACACACACACACACACACACACACACACACACAAGCTAGTGTCCTGCTGCTGTGTTGGTCTCTGTCCACCTGCCATGTGGCTCATCATTGGGCCATCTGAGAGTAGAGAGTTAGGCTGAGATCTCTCTCTCTGTCCCTCTCTCTCTCTTTCCCTCTCTCTCTCTTTCTCTCTCTCTCTGTTTCTCTCTCTCTCTATTCCTCTCTCTCTCTGTGTTTTTCTCTCTCTGTCTATCTCTCTCTATCTTTCTCTCTCTCTTTCTCTCTCTCTCTATTTCTCTCTCTCTCTCTCTCTATCCCTCTCTGTTTTTCTCTCTCTGTCTATCTCTCTCTATATCTCTCTATCTTTCTCTCTCTCTTTCTCTCTATCTCTCTGTGTCTCCCCTTGTCTCTCTTTTTTTCTTTCTTCCACTCCTCCTCTGTCCCCCTCTCTCCATTGGTAGCTGTAGGCCAGGAGGTGCTCTGCTGGCGGGGCCTAGTGGTTCTGGTGATTTATACGGCCCTGGACGGCCCCGGGGCCTCGGGCCACAGCTCAGAGAAGCAGATGGGGGAGCGGGGAGCCCCTCTCTGGGTGCGGTCCACTGCCTCAATGACCCTGTTTAGGTTTCAGCACTGAACCTGGCAGAGGAAGCGTCTCTCAGCCTCCGCTCGTTTCCATGCTTGCCCTTTGGGAGAGAGCGGTCAGTACTCCTCCACCGAAAGCTCTCTCATCCTGCCACCACGCCCCTCTGGCCATGCTCCCTGCCCTGCTTCTGCTGCGCATACAGGTGGTTATAGGTTTCTAGTGTTATGTTGATATGCCATGATCAGAACCAGGTGTTCGATTGGCTATGAATTTATTTTCTTAGTTAATAAAACTTCAAAGAGTTATTTATTTATTTATTCATGTGTTTTTTTTTTTTTTATTTGATATAGTTCTCAGAATGAAATGTGCCAAAAGCCATTAAGATTTATGTTTGAGTATTGGTTGTTCAAAATTTGACAACAATTATAATTTTAACAGCAGCATCCATCATTTGAAAATATCAGATGTTGGTGTATTTGATAAGTAATATTTGGAATCGCTATTAGCTGTGGAAAAAAAAATGGTGGACTCCCTTATCAGAACAAAAGGCTTATTGATACACAGTGCTCATGTAGCATTATGCCAAACCTCTAAGCCTCCCACCTTGCTTGTCTGAAGTACACCAGTCTCTTGGCTGGTATACCAAGAAAGATTCTACCCCCACACTGGACTGGGAAGCTGGGCGCACCTCTGGATGCTGCTGCTGGGCATAGACGCCCCCCTGTATCCCCCCCCCCTAGATGTGTTTAGGGGTGAGCAGCTTGAGCTGGTGCCCCTGGGTCTCACTGCCTCTCAGATGGAGAGCAGTGGCCCAACACAGGACAGGTCAGCTGTGCTGTGCATCCATTTGATGGGCATTTGTTAATAGGCTGTTAAATTAGCCGTGCGTGTTTGTTTGTGTTTGTGTGTGCATGTGTGTGTGTGTGTCTTTGTGAGTGAGTGTCTGTGTGTTTTGGTGTGTGTGTGTGTGTGTGTGTCTGTGTGTGTGAGAGAGAGAGAGAGAGAGAGTTTGTCTTTGTGTGCATATGTGTGTGTGTGTGTGCGTGTGCGTGCACACATACGTGCGTGTCTGTGTGTGTGTGTGCCACAGAGTGTGTGTGAGAGGTCCTGCCAGGGCTGGATGGTCCTGCACTCTCACTAGTGTCCCCATAATGCCCATGCTGCTGCTGCTGCTGCTGCCAGTGCCTGCACTCTCACTAGTGTCCCCATAATGCCCATGCTGCTGCTGCTGCCAGTGCCTGCACTCTCACTAGTGTCCCCATAATGCCCATGCTGCTGCTGCTGCTGCTGCTGCTGCTGCCAGTGCCTGCACTCTCACTAGTGTCCCCATAATGCCCATGCTGCTGCTGCTGCTGCTGCTGCTGCCAGTGCCTGCACTCTCACTAGTGTCCCCATAATGCCCATGCTGCTGCTGCTGCTGCTGCTGCTGCTGCCAGTGCCTGCACTCTCACTAGTGTCCCCATAATGCCCATGCTGCTGCTGCTGCCAGTGCCTGCACTCTCACTAGTGTCCCCATAATGCCCATGCTGCTGCTGCTGCCAGTGCCTGCACTCTCACTAGTGTCCCCATAATGCCCATGCTGCTGCTGCTGCTGCTGCTGCCAGTGCTGGCTGCTTCAGTGATGATGAGCTCCCCTTCCAGTTGCCCGTGATTACAAAGGCTGTCTAATTGCATGGAAAGTTTCCACGCTGCGCAAAAACAAATCAGCAATCTCCTTTTCTCTCTCTCTCTCTCTCTCTCTCTCTCTCTCTTTCTCTCTCTCTCTCTCTCCTTCTTCCCTTAACCCCTGTGCTCTTTTTCTCTTTCATTCTTTTCCTGCCTGATTTTCTCTTGCTCTCTCTCTTTTGGTCTTTCTATTTTAGTCTCTTGCGCTCACTCTCTCTCTCTCTCTCTTTCTCTCTCTCTTCCCCCTTCTGTCTATCTCCCTCTTTCTAATGCTCTCTCGCTTTTGCTCTGTCTCTCTGTCTCCCTCGGTGTCTTATGGAAGAGGAAGCAGCTTGTGTAACAGGATAATTAATGGCAAGCTCATTTCTCAAGTCTAATTACATTCTTGGATGTTTGGTTATCACAAAGCTGAATAGGATGAGAAACAATCTGTATTCAAACAGAGCGAATAAACTGAAGACTTACTTTTTCTGCCCCTTCCCTCCCCCCTCTCTCTCTCTCTCTCTCTCTCTCTCTCACACACACACACACACACACACACACACACACACACACAGAGGCACATATATCATTTTTCACTTTTTTATCTTTTCCCACTGGCTATGTGTCTCTCACTCCTTTGTCTCCTCATCCTCTATATGACTGGGATTAGTGAGTCTTGTTCTACTCACTCATGGCTGCCTGCATTGATCTGCCTGCCTTCTCAACCATATCTCTCACGAGAGCTCCATTTTGACCATATGGCTGGTAGTGATGCTGTACTACTGATGCAGTGCTATGTATTTTATTGGTTATTTTTATATCTACACCTTAGTATAGTACATCATTTATCCGTACCTTATATAAGTATAGTATAAAATATAGTAACATAGGACATGCAATAGATCCAAAATCTTTACAAAGACAAAGGTTTTTAAATAGGTAATACAGAGAGCAACCTGTTTTACATGGAAACATATGATGTAAATAGCTGAGAGGAGTGGGGAGACAGGGGTAGGGGGGTGTTACATGTTGCATAGCATCAAAGGGTGCCCTATATTGCCTGGGGTAAACATACTTTGCAGTAAAACAATAAAGTGGTTATTACTGCTCAATTTATTTATAGTATTTATACTGCAGTGATCCCCGCTATATTGTGGCTATATTGTGGCTATATTGCGGATTTTTTTCATTAATATAGGCATGCCATATAGCAATATTAGAATTTATAACTATACTGTAACATATAACTATTGATTAAAATGCAGTAATAATTCAATAATACATACAGTAAATGTATTAAAACAGCATGTGGGAGGGCTATTTTAAGGCTTAAACTATACAATAAAATGTTGGTCTCACTATATCACAGATTTTAACCTATTATGGGGGGTTCTGGAACATCACTACCATGATAGATGGGGATCACTGTACATCTATTTCTCAGTCAGAGGGAGGAGGGCGGAGCAAAAAAAAACAAAAACAAATTGGTGGACTCCCCAAGAGCTTTGATA
>CM050208.1:7052500-7060000 GCA_027475355.1 Coilia nasus
TGGGATGGAAGCGGGAGAGAGGAGTTTGGGCTGAAAGCGGGAGAGAGGAGGGGAGGATGGAAGCGGGAGAGAGGAGGGGAGGATGAAAGCGGGAGAGAGGAGGGGAGGATGGAAGTAGGCGAGGTGAAAAGCAGAGTAGCACTAGTGCAGACATACTGTATGAAAGGATGGCAGAATGGCAAAATAGAAAACGAGTGAACGGGAAATGGGGAATGAATAGTGAGTGACAGGGGAGGAAAAAATAAAAGCAGCACAGTTTACTTTGTGTCAATGTTGTATAACCTGAGACGGGTGTCAAAACGAGGTTAGGTGGACTAGGTGGCATTTGGTGTAGTCTGCTGTGATGGCAGGTGCAACTGTTCTAGAATCGCGTGTCAGAGCGGAGGCAGATGGATGAGAGCCATCGCCTCATCAACAATGACAGCAGGAAGAAAAGGATATGGAGTCATCTCCTTCACGGAGAGGAAAAGACCACACACAGGGGAAACAAAAAAAAAACTGAAATAAGTGAGTGACTGATGGAGTGATTCAGGACAAGTGTGTGTGTGAGGGTGGGGTGTGTGTGTGTGTGTGTGTGTCTGTGTGTGAGTGAAGGTGGGGTGTGGGGCTGTGTTTGGGTGCGTTTGCGTTTGGAAGAAGGGAGAGTACACACAAAAGAGAAAGAAGAGGAAGCCATCCAATATGGAGTCAATGGCCATTCATGGCGAGGACAGCTGAGAGGGGAGGTGTGTGTGTGTGTGTGTGTGTGTGTGAATGGATGGATAAGCTGGGGAAGAGTGGAGCAGGATGGCATGGGGGTGCGAGTGTGAAGGGGAGGGGGTAAAGGTCAACTGTGGCCCGTATTGTGGTTGGATGGGGGATGCGTCTGTGACCTTCCTGACCTGTTGTTTGTTGGAAGCGCTGGTGCTCTGTCCGTGTGTGTGTGCTTGTTGGTGTGTGTGTGTGTGTGTTTGTGTGTGTGTGTTTGTGTGTGGCATCCATGTGTGTCAGTGTGGTGCATATGTGATGTGTGTGTGTGTGTGCATGTGTGTGTTTCTTTATGTTTGTGTCTGTCCATACAAGTATGTTTTAGTGTGTTTGCGAGTGTGTGTGTGAGTGTGTGGGTGGAAGGGCAGGGGGGGATGGATATCCATATGTGTTCATCAGTGTGTGTGTGTGTGTGTGTGTGTGTGTGTGTGTGTGTGTGTGTGTGTGCGGTGATCGGTGAGGGGATCGGGATATGTGTTTTCATTGTGGTACAATTAGATGGCCTCATGAACTCTGATGATAATGATTCACATCCAGCATCTGGTTTCTGTGTCGTTCCCATTCTCTCTCTTTCTCTACCTTGTTCCCTTCACACGTTTATGGCTGAGCCATTGTCCTTGAGCTTTGTTATGGAACACAGGAGAGCGAAACAGATTGCACATCACATCAAATACACATGCATCACCAAATGATGGAATAAAGCTCAGCTAAAGCGTTATCCTTTTGTCCTTTATTTATCTTGCCCTTTTCTCTCCTTCTCTCTCTCTCTCTCTCTCTCTCTCTCTCTCTCTCTCTCTCTCTCTCTCTCTCTCTCTCTCTCTCCGTCTGTCTTTCTGTCTGTCTGTGTGTGCGCGCGCGCGCGCGTGTGTGTGTGTGTGTCAGGTGTCAGTGTGAGTAGATGCATGGACACATTTGCATTGATAATGCCTGCTGGACAGACAGAGGCAGAGCTAAATATCTGCTCCCAGTGGACGCCTGTTAATAAACCCAGGCCCTCTCCCTGATTGACTCCAATTTAAATTTGACAGCGCCGGGTGTGAACAGCTACCACTGTGTCCACAGAGACCAGCACCAACCCCCCGATCCCCGCTGTCTTTCCTCCTCCTCTTCCTCTATTCCTTCCCCCCCCCTCCTCCTTCTCTCCATCACCCACCACAGGTCTCCTGAGATGTGTCAGGGAGGTCAAAGGTCGCCCACCAGCTCCCCTCTCCAGCTCATCTATTCAACATGTGTGGACATATGCAAGAGGCTCCAATGCTCGATTGACTGAAACTCAATTGGTAAAAATGTCAGAAATGGACCAGTGCATCAGTCATCGTATAGGCAAGCAAACAATAATGTATTAACAGCTTCATTTGTCAGTGTGGTGTTTGTCTACCTCCGGTCCTGCGGGGGAACTCATCTCGTGTTGTTTAGATGATTGTTGCTTGGTTCATTTACAAGCTGATGCACGTCTAACATGATGTCTGCAGTAATCAGTTCATCTGTAGCATCCAAACAAGCGATCTTGCTATAAAATGTATACACTAGCACCACAAATATAGTACTATACACACATATGTAAACAAACTCTCTCTCAATCTCTTTTTTTTCTTTCTCTCTCTCCCTCCCTCCCCCCTTTTCTCTCTCACACAAACACACACACACACACAGACACACACACACACACACACTTCTTTCAGGAAGACGATGAGATTTACTCAGCTCACATCACTCCCCTGACAACAAGGCTTTGGCCCAGGCGATGGCCATCGACAGCCCTCAGCATCCATGGTTAGGCGCTCTAACTCCGTCAAGCAGAACTGAAAATGAGACGAGGCTCTCCATGTCTCTGTCTCTCTGTCTCTCTGTCTCTCCATCTGGCCTTGAAAATGCTGTATTACAAGGGCAAAAAGGGGGAAGTAAGCGTGCCCTGACATGGAGACCTCTCCCTAATTGGTATCATTGTAAGACAGCGCAGAGTCTCTTGTAATGACCCATGAATATCAAACAGGGCCAGCTGAATTAGTTACTGTACACCCCGGGGTCCCAGCAGCCAATCCCCTTACACCAGCCCACATGAATGGCAGGTGTCAGGGTTGGTGTGTTGTGTGGTGAAAAGACTGGGTAGGGTGGAGATGGTTGTTGGAGGTGCAGGGTAGGGGAGGTGGAGGTGGGTGAGGGGGGTGTTGTGTTGATCTGTTCCTCTAGAGAGGTCAGTGAGTGGGATGGAGAGAATGGGGGGGGTGTGAGGAGGATGGGATAAAAAGAGTGATAGAGACAGAGGCAGTTTGTGCGTGTGTGTGTGTGTGTGTGTGTGTGTGTGTGTGTATGTGTGTGTGTGTATGTATGTGTGCGTGGTGGGGGTAGGCTTGTCTTTGTGGTTTGAAGGAAGCATCAGGGACACATGGAGGCAGAGGAGAGGTGGAGGGATGTTTTAAAATGAGCTCTACCTCACTCACCCGCCTGCTTCCTTATTTATTTATTTACTTCAGTGGCCGAGGCTTATAGCTCAGGGCTATCCACACGCTGCCTTCTGGATAAACCCACATTCGCCTTTCTCTGGATTTTTGATGTGTGTGTGTGTGTGTGTTGTGTCTGTCTGTGAGAGCATGCTTGTATGTGCACATTTGTGAGTCTGTGTCTGTGTGTCTTCCAGGCTCTGTGTGTTTGAAATTTCCTCTAGTGTCCATGTCAAAGCTCATTTCAATGACTGCTTGCATGCTGTATTCAGAAGACAAGCACAGTAGCTGCATACATGAATGTAAATTTCAAGTCTGTGTGTGTGTGTGTGTGTGTGTACACATGCTAGTCTAAGCATGTGATTATGAGGGCCTTGTGCTCAGCATTTTACACAAAAGGGTTCCTTGGCGGTGAGTTCATTCCGGTCGGTTTTATACTAAACTCATAGGCGGTTTTTGCATTGGGCAAACATGGGCATTTGCCCGAGGCCTCGTCCAATCAGGGGCCTCGTCGTCACTGCTATGATAGTAATAAAAGCAATATTAATATTATGCATCATTCGGGTTGAGAGCAGGCATATTATATTATATTCTCAATGCGTGTACTCTCACACACGACTGTCCGGC
The DNA here is from genome assembly GCA_027475355.1 of Coilia nasus. Classification (NCBI taxonomy): domain Eukaryota; kingdom Metazoa; phylum Chordata; class Actinopteri; order Clupeiformes; family Engraulidae; genus Coilia; species Coilia nasus. Next base: position 7,056,316 of record CM050208.1, read on the forward strand.
TTCGCTCTGGCTCTGGCGTCTGCGTTGTCATTGCAGAAGGTGTTCTGTCCCAGCTTGAGGGGCATGATCAGAAGCGCAATGATTCACTTTAAACATGTAATGTATGTTGATTTTAGCTATGTGCGTTCTAGTTTAGATGGGTCGGATGCAGCGACAGTTGCCCTATTTAAAAAGCATAACGTGAAAAGCGTTTGTTGGGCTGAACTAGCGATGTATACAAAAAACATCCTGTAGTTCAATGTCAGAAGGTAGAAACAGTTGCATTACACATAGCCTACACTGCAGACGATTTTTACCCCTAAGTTCACAACAACCTGTTTGTAAAAGTTTGACGCTGTTGTGAGATGTCACGTCGTTAAATTGACCAATTGAAGCGATACGGAGCAGAACATGAAAAAATAGAAGGAGCTGCAAATAAACTTGAGACAACTGCGCAATTATTCGCTTAAAACATGTCATATGTTGATTTTGGCAATGCGTGTTGTTACTGGGGAGCTGAAGGCAGCGACAGTTGCTCTTTAATTAATTAAGAATAATGAAAGCCTACAAGAAGTATTTGTATAGCCTACTAGCCATACAGACAGTTTAATGGCAAAGGATAGAGACAATTGCACAACAGCCAGCCTACAGTACAAGCTAATCAAATCACAATTTATTCGACAGCAACCAGTTTGTAAAAGTTTGAAGTTGTTGTTATATGTGCAGCGCAAGGTGAATGGGCGACGACGTCATCGTTTTCAAAGGGATGCGTTTTGCCTGTCCACACGAGAACAAAACGGCGGCGTTGTCAGACTTTCTCACTTTGGAATCCGTTCTCAAAAAGTATCGTTTTCGGTCACCCAAAACGCCGGCTGGGTAGGGCCTCAAAACTGTTCTTTGCCCAGGGCCTCAGAATCCCTAAAACCGCCCCTGACTAAACTTGTATGATGAACAGTGGACTGTTCAGTCTTCTTACGGTTTTCTTCTCACACTGTGATTTATGTACAGTAATAGTGGTGTGTGTGCTGGTTATGTTTCACAGGACTAACTATTCTGTTTGTTCTCTGGTATACTCTATGCAATCGAGTAAATAAACAAATCAATTTATCTGTTTAAGTATAGCATTAAAATATCAACTTTTATGGCGGCTTAATTCCACTTAGTCATTTGTGTCCTGCTACTTCTGAAATTAAGTCTTAATGCTCCAAAGTGATTAGAATAAGTGGGGCACCCATTCTCCCAAGAGCAACACAATGCACCTCACATCTCAATTTAAGCCCATTCTTCAGGCCTTTTTTCCCCCCAAAACAGCGGCAGATTGGTTCCCAATGACCCCCTATCTCCTCCCACTATCCCCCCCTCCCTGTGCCCTGAATCGGCAGGCTGGGGGGTACTATCCATCACTGGACCCCAGGTCATGGGGGGTTTAAGCCCCTGCTCTCTCTCTCCCTCTTTCTGTCCGTGTCTCCGTGTCTCTGTGTCTCTGTCTCTCTCTCTACCTCTCTCTCTCTCTATCTACCTCTTTCTGTCTGTATCTCTGTATCTCTCTCACGGCCTCTCTGTCTCTTCCCTGTCTGTGTCTCAATTTCGCCCTTTTCACTGCTGAGTGTCTCGCATTCAGTCCCATATCTCTCTGTCTGCCTTGCACGTCTCTGAGATGCACTCTTCACAGCTAGAAATAGAGGTATGCAGTAGGTGTTTTCAGACCAGCAGAGAACCATGCCGGTGCTGGTTCCCGCACCTAATCTTGAACTGGTCAACGTGTTTACATCACAGTATTCAGGAACCGAAAATTTGGTTCTTCTAACTTGGTTTTTCTAAGTGAACCGTGACGACCTGTTTTTGTTGGTAGCGAAGCAATGGCCTCTGTCGATGATGCGTCACTGGCTCACACAGGCCCGCTGACAGTCTTGGCTGGGCCCGGGACAAGATAATCTGATGGGCCTCCACACCCCATAGTCCATATTGTAAGGAGGGACCAGTTCTGTCCCCCCCTTTCCCAGGGCCTGGGACAAGAGACCCGTTTGTCACCCCCTGTTGGCGGGCCTGGGCTCACATAATTGGTACTGTATGAATGCGGGCTGTTCATGAGCGACCACTTCGGTGTAACTTCGATTCGGATCTGAAAACTCCTAATGAGGTTTCAGAGACTGCCCTTCCACTTGTTTGTTTCTACCATTTTATTAAATAGATTCTTTTATTACCATAACACATTAGCCAGGTAGTTTAGCTAAACAGTAAAAGCATCTCTGTGTTGTGTGCAGGTAGACCCAGAGTGTGGCAGGACTTTTTCCTCTACTAAGCTGAGGTTACCCACCCTTAACACCTTTTTTCATTCCCCAAATGCTGTCTTTGTTTGAGTCGGCATGAATCTGGTGCGGACGCTGTGGATGAGACGCTGCTTGCCGTCCTCTCGTTCCCTCAAACTGCCTGACTGGCTCCCGGAGCAGGTCCACGCCAGGTCAGCTGTGGCCCAGACTTAGCAGCTCGCTGGGGTTATGTGAGGTTGAGGCTGCAGTTGGGCAATTTGTGTGTGTGTGTGTGTGTGTGTGTGAGAGCAAGAGAGAGAGAGAAAGAGGGAGAGAGAGAGACTGAGAGAGACTGAGAGACTGAGGGAAACTGAGACACTCAGTCCTCATGTGGGCAGAAGCTGTTACTTTCTCATGAAACTTCCCAGCACCCTGAGGGTGCCCCGTCATGGAACGAGCCCCACTCCACCCCCCCCCAAAAAAATAGCCAATAAGAACATAGACACAGGGGCCTGCTGAAAAATGCATCACTTTGGAGATGGTTATTGCTGCAGTCACTGCTCTCTCCATCTCTTCTCCATTTCTTTTTCTTCAGTCTCTCTCCGTCCCCTCTAACTCTCTGTCTCTCTCGGCCGCGTGTCACGCAAGGCACCAGTGGAGTGTAAGACAGAGCCCTCAGGAGGCTGGCCACCATTTCTCATAAAGCCCCGCTGTCCCACCGGACGCCATTTGCATAACACGCTGAATAGACAATGTGGCCGACTCCAATAAGCAGAGAGGAAAACTTCAAATGGGGGGTGTGGGGGTGTGGGGGTGTGGAGAGCATGACGGCGTAATGAAATAAGGGGAAGGGGAGAGGTTTTCCAATTTCATTTGTTTTTTTTTGGCTGAACAACCAGTGCTAGGCAGAGCAGAACCAGGAGTCATGGCTCTTATTTTTTTCTGTAAGCCTGTGGATTTTCGTGGAGTTTTTGAGAGCACTCTTATCCCGCACAGTAGAAATACTGCCTGTCTGTCTTCCGGAGTGTGTCCTGTGGTAGCCCTCAGTGACCTGTGGGCCTGATCCGACCCCCCACCCCCCACATCCCACCCCACCCCCCCACACCCTCCCCGTCATTCTTCCTGAGCTGCCCTTTCATCATTTTTTTATTAGTTTCTCTCATTGCGCGCCCTCTTTCCGCCAATCGCGGCTCTGGTGTGGAGCTTCTGTCTGGCACATCAGTCCTCAGGAATGCTCTTTGTTTGGACAGAGAGGAAACATGTTCAGAATGTTGATCCATGCCTCTCTAATCAACTCTTGGCTGGCCAGGATCGCTCCTGTCTGTGCAATCTGTGCTTTGTTAAGGCTTTGTAAGGCTGTTTGTTATTTATTTTAATTCTTTTTAGACACCATGGGGACTGTTTGTGTGAAAATACTGACTAAACACATCTGTGAATTTTCTGTGTTTCCACTGAGA
>CM050208.1:7065000-7085000 GCA_027475355.1 Coilia nasus
TGTGTGTGTGTGTGTGTGTGTGTGTGTGTGTGTTTGTGTTTGTGTTTGTACTTATTTGTGCAATTTTGTGTGTGTGTGTGTGTGTATATCTGTGTGTGTGTGGTGTGTGTGTGTGTGTTTATATGTATGTGTGTGTGTGAATGTGTGTGTGTGTGTGTTTGTCTGTGCATGTGTGCGTGACCCGTAGTGTGTAGTGTGAGCAGGTGTGTACAGTAGGGGTGTGTGTGGAACAGACGGTGAGCAGTGTGCTGTGACTGCTGTCTGCCAGCCATTCACACAGAGCAGCGGGCCAGCAGCAGGGTATGAGGTCACGCGCACACAAATACACATTCAGCCTCTACAACTCTGTCTCTTTCTCTCTCTGTCTCTTTCTCTCTCTCTGGCTGTCTGTCTGTCTGTCTGTCTGTTTCTCTCTCTCTCTCTCTCTCTCTCTGTCTCTCTCTGTCTCTCTCTCTCTCTCTCTCTCTCTCTCTCTCTCTATTCCTCTCCCTCTCTCTGTCTCTCTTTCTCTCCCTCTCCCATTCTCTCTCTCTCTCTCTCTCTATTCCTCTCCCTCTCTCTGTCTCTCTTTCTCTCCCTCTCCCTTTCTCTCTCTCTCTCTCTCTCTCTCTCTCTCTCTCTCTCTCTTTCTCTCCCTCTCTCTGTCTCTCTTTCTCTCCCTCTCCCATTCTCTCTCTCTCTCTCTCTCTCTCTCTCTCTCTCTCTATTCCTCTCCCTCTCTCTGTCTCTCTTTCTCTCCCTCTCCCTTTCTCTCTCTCTCTCTCTCTCTCTCTCTCTCTCTTTCTCTCCCTCTCTCTGTCTCTCTTTCTCTCCCTCTCCCTTTCTCTGTCTCTGTCTACACTATTCCTATTCTATCACTCTATTTCTATTTCTCTCTCTTGGAAATACACGCACGCACCCACACACACACACACAAACACACTGCATTTACTGTTCTCTACATACTGTACATATGTTTCAGTAATATTTCAGGTCCACGAGTTTCACACAAATAAGCCTGACCGTATACATTGCATGAACACAGTTTCTCATTATTTTTACTAGTTTTGTGCATTTGTATGTGTATTAATCTCTATCTCAATATGTGCACACACACACACACACACACACATATGATTACACTCCTGCAAGCGTACACAAATGCATGCACACGCACACACACACACACACACACACATATGATTACACTCCTGCAAGCGTACACAAACACACACACACATGCATGCACACGCACACACACACACACACACACACACACACACACACACACACACACACACACACACACACACACACAGACATATGGAGTCTCAGTCTAAAACCTTTGGCATACTTACCCCCTAATGTACTTCAGTCACACTGGGTACACAACGAAGCATGCACAGACTTAGATACACATGCACGCACGCACGCACGCACACAAACACACACACACGCACACACACACACACACACACACACACACACACACACACACACTCACACACACATGCAGAGAGAGCGAGATCAAGTCACGTGACCACAGTCAATGCATTTCCTTTCTATTTAACACCAGCAACACTCCATGTTGCTCTGCTAACAGTTAATGAACAGCCTCATTTCCCCCTTCACATTATGCAGCCTCCCTGTGTGTGTGTGTGTGTGTGTGTGTGTGTGTGTGTGTGTGTGTGTGTGTGTGTGTGTGTGTGTGTGTGTGTGTGTGTGTGTGTGTGTGTGTGTGTGTGTGTGTGTGTGAGAGAGAGAGAGAGAGAGAGAGAGAGAGAGAGCACCTCTTTCTCATCTCACTCGCCACAGCTCACCAACACAGCCTGTGAGAAACACTCATATCATTAACACTTAACGCTAGCCAACTAACTAGACACCATCCCACTAATACTGCACTCCATTATCTGCCAGACTCTAAAAAGAATGAAGGACTTTGCAACCATTTTCTTTTGTCCTCTGCTGTCAAATTGAGTGCGAAAAATGTTGCGGTAATAACAAAAAAGACATGTTAGCATAATAAAATTAAAAAACAATTGTGTGTGCAGAGCCGTGGTTGTAGACTTGGCAGTGGGAGGGGTGGTTGGTGGTGGCTGTTTTTTTTTTTTGTTTTTTTTTTTTGAGAGCAACTCAGAACACATTAGTGCATTAATGACAAAGCCCGTATCGAATCCCCCACACACTGAGTCTGGCCACTCGCACTCCGGACTTTTTCCACTAATGCAATCTCAGAAGCACTTAAGTGCTGTGATTAATTAGATTGGTTTAATTAACGTACGTCATGAGCCTGAGCTACGGCTGCCTGAGGAACAGTGAAGTAATGTGTTTGATAACCTCCTGGCCTGCAGATTTTCATTTCCGTTCTTTCTTTCTTTCTTTCTTTCTTTCTTTCTTTCTTTCTTTCTTTCTTTCTTTCTTTCTTTCTTTCTTTCTTTCTTTCTTTCTTTCTTTCTTTCTTTCTCTCTCTCGCTGTCTCTCTCTCCCTCTTTCTCTCTTTTCCTCTCGCTCTGACACATGCACTCTTCTGTCGCTCTCCCTTGAGAGGATGGAAAGATAAGACATAGAGACAGGAAAAAAGTTTGGGAACTTTTTTATTAATCCTCCAGGTGCTTTTACTTACAATAAGTTTTTTTCTCTTTAAATGAAGTACCCAGATGAAAGAGTGTGGATAAAGCTCATGCCTCGCTTCACTGCTGTGCAGGTGTGAATGCTACATTGCTAGTTTGTGCAGATGTTTCCGCCCAAGCATGTAACTCATGAATTATAGAGGCCATTGCAGCACTATATCTCACTGTTCCTGCTGTCGCTGCTGTCTATCTGTATGCTCTTTCACAGATATAATGTTCCTTCTCATTGATATCAGACATATAACAAAGAAAAAAACGTACTCCGCGCTTCTGGTGAAAAGCAATCCCGGTGCATCCAAAACAGGACAACGTATAAGTAAAAAGGGAAAAAAAATGGTGCAGCACGGGAGTCTTCTTATTTATTTTATTAGGTTTTAAGGTGCAAACACAACTAACGTTGAAGACATGACTCTGATGAAGACGCATGGCGTCGAAACGTTAGTTGTGTTTGCACCTTAAAACCTAATAAAATAAATAAGAAGACTCCCGTGCTGCACCATTTTTTTTCCCTTTTTACTGATATCAGACATAATTACAGTAAAAGCCATAAGGAGACATCACTCAATAGACCGATTGAGCAAAACGGTTACTATTCATTGTAGTGTCTCAATGCAGAATGCTTTCAGTGAGGGCTGGGATTTCAGCTACCTCTTAATCTCCATTGTTTGCCAAGCTTCTGTCAAAAGTGGCTTCTGAGCCTCCTAGAGTAAGCAGTATTTTAATTTGTTACAAATTGATCAATGGCCCGAGTTCTGTCTGTGTGCAAACAAGGTCTCTTACCTGTCTAATGACAAGAGGAACCCACAACTGGAGATCCTTCCCTGGCTGAGCAAGAGGAACATCCCGATTCATCATTTAGATGAATTGTTCCGAAGGGTTCTTCCTTATTGAATCATTTTTCTGTATTAATTATGAAGTGAATTAGACACCCTGAGGCTCTTGCTAGTCTGCATTTCTGTCACCACAGAAACCCGCACGGTGGTGCTTGAGATAAGCTATTCTGTTTGAGGAATGACACTTCCACCTACTCATAGTAGGGAGGGGGTCCATTTATGTGAGCCGGAAGTCTTAATTGGGACTTCAATGTTTTACACACTATCTCAAGTCCCAAGTCCCATTCAGAATTGGCTTTGGGGATATTTTAGGAAAAGAGTGTGATTATATTCTTGTGTGGCCAGCAAAGAGTATTTGACAGACTAGTACCCAAACTAAGCATAAGAGAAAGTTAAATGAAGTGTTTGCTCTGTCTTGTTGCCTTGTGCCTTTCACGCCACTGTGTGGGTGTGTGTGTGTATGTGTGTGTATGTGTGTCTGTGTGTATGTGTGTCTGTGTGTATATGTGTGTGTGGGTGTGTGTGTGTGTGTGTGCGTAGTGGTCAAATGCCAACTTCTGGTCATCTTTTGTCTTTATATTGACTCCATCCATTTACGGCCCATTCAAGTCACCACACCAGAAAAAAGTACACAGAGTGGGACCCCCCTACACTATTTTTACTTTTTCAGACGCATCCTCCCTCCTTTACCGGGTCAACAACTGACCCTTACACCAGACAGAATGTAGTGTAATGCACTGTAGAGGCTTTCTTCAGAAAAGCTGCTGACTTTAGCTTTTTGGCTTTCTTTGGGTGGCTGACATCAGAAGACCCAAAGCAAATATTCAACACTGCCGAGCCTCTGTGGGCGAGGGGAAATTGTGTGAATGTTTCTGTGGAAACCGATCCTTTCCATGCGACTTAGCAAGCTTTCAAACAGCGCATTTCTTGGACACGGGCAAAGGGTCAAATCACTGTTGTTTTAATGATATCATTAAAAAATTCATGGGCAGCAGATAACAATAGCTTAGAAAATAGCTAAAATAGGTAAAATATTACCTATGAGCTGGACAGCCATTTTTGGTGGCGGGTTTAATTCCAAGGAGCCTAACTGAATTGCCCAGACTCGAGGGCGGATTCAGGGGAAGACCGTGCACAAGTGTCTGCCGTAGCAGCTCTTTCCTCTGTCTGCGTTACAAGCCTCTAATGTCTCCCTGCTGACTGCCATTGAAAATTAACTGCCAATTAAACTGTGTCACTCTGTTCATTTGCCGGATAATGGCTTTTTTTGAAACCTGCAGGAGGGAGTGATTTACAAATAAGGATGACCAATTTGCAGAGTCACGGAAATCAGATCAGACTCGACCTTTGCCCTTTGACCCTGATGGTGTTTTTTTAATTTTTATGCATGTGGTCTGCTGCACCTGATCTTTGAACTAAGCTGTGCCGTATAAAAACAGTAGCACTGTTTTTGCTCAGAGGGGATCATTTCTGAGTGCTACAGACAAAGAGCGTGATGGACATTTGGTCTGACTTGTATTATTCTAAAAATCCCAATTTGCCTTCTGTCCACTCAGAGAGAAAAATAGAGAGAGAGAGAAAGAGAGAGAGATACAGAGGCAGAGGGAGAGAGAGAGAAAGAGAGAAAGGGAGAGGGAGAGAGAGAGACAGGGAATGACAGAGGAAAAGACAGATGGAGGAAGTATGAAGCAGGGGAGGGAGGGGTGCATGCAGAACTGCATGCTGTTTCTGTTTATTCCTGAGAGTGAGACAGGGAGGGGGAGAGGGAGAGGGAGACAGAGAGTGTGTGTATTAGTGTGAAGCTGGCTTTTTGGGGGAGGCATGTTCAAATCTGGCGAGTGAAGGGAGGAAACGGCATTATCACCGCTATCCTGTTTCAGTCGTGGCACCCGGCTTACTCTGAGCTATGAGCACACGAGAGAGAGAGAGAGAGAGAGAGAGAGAGAGAGAGGGAGGGAGGGGGGAGGTAGAGAGAGCGAGCGCAAACAGGGTGAGTTAAAATAAAAAAGAGGCAGAAGAAAAAGAGAGGTTGGAGAATGCAATGGAAAAGCCTCTTCTGATGGAAAATCCATAAAGAAATGTGAGGAGAGGAGAGGAGAGGAGAGGAGAGAAGGAAAGGGGGAAAAAAACTCAATCCTGCCATTTGGGCACAAAGACTCAGAACAAGCAGAGTGGAGCGTGGCAAGGAGCAGAGAGTCCTATCAAGACGAGCAGACGGGGGGAGAGAGAGAGAAGGAGGGGGCAGAGAATGAAAAAATAGAGAGAAAGAAAAGGAGAATGGGAGGGAGGTGTGATCCCGGGTGGGAAGAAGAGGGGGGCAGGGAGGGAAATAAGGGATTGAGAAAAAAGACAAAGAGAGAGAGAGAATGACTGAGGATTGTGTGTGAGATGTGTGATGGGGGAAATAAGTAAGGAGAGGGCTTGACAGAGAGAGGGAGAGAGAGAGAGGGAGGGAGAGAGAGGGTAAGAGAGAGGGGGGATTGAGAAAGAGAAGTGTCAGGAGAGAGGAGAGGGATGAGAAGGGCTTGAGAGATTTCAAACAAGGGATATAAACACTGTGTACAGAGAGAGAGAGAGAGAGAGAGAGAGAATGGGAAGAGTGATAGACTGACAGAAAAGAGGGAGGAGAAAATGGAGAGAGAGTAAGAGGGTGAGAGAGAGAGAGGGAGAGAGGGAGGGAAAGAGAGGGGGAGAGAGAGCGGAGAGGCCGTTTTTGAGTGTACAGCACGTGTGGAGCTGGTGCTTAGAGAGAGAGGCACAGAGAGAGAGAGCGAGAGCGAGAGGGAGAGAGAGAGAGAGAGAAAGGGAGGAGGGAGGGACAAGAGAGTGAGTAAGAGAGGGAGGGAGGGAGAGAGGGAGGGGGTGAGGTATTTAAGCGCTGGAGCAGGACAGCGCAGCCAGGCTCTGAACTCCTAGAGTGTGACGGGAGAAGAGAGAAGAGAGAAGAGAAGAGAGGAGAGCAGAAGAGAAGAACCAGAGCAGTGTAAACCGGCCAGGCACAGGCACAGGCACGCACACAGGATCTCACACACGCACAGACACACACACACTCTCAGACGCGCGCACACACTCAACTTACCCACCTGCAGGACTTCCACCCAACTTGACCTCTGGATCCACAGTCTCGCAGGAAGAACTCTGCTTGACCTGTGACTTCCTCGAACCCCGTTCCTTTCCCCCCCTAACCCCTGCAACCCTCCGCTTTCACCCCCACACCTCCAGCACCCAGCAACACCCCCACCCCGCACCGCTCCTCTCACCTCCTCCGCGTTCTCCCGCGCAAGGGTGGGATGGCTCGGGCCGCCTCCGCCCTCGCCCTGGGCTGCGCCCTCCTGGCCTCCGCGGCCCTGGGGGGCAGCGTGGATTTGGGGGGTCCCCCCGCCGGCTTCTACCCCCGCTTCAACCCCTTCTTCTTCCTGTGCACCCACCACGGAGAGCTGGAGGGGGGCGGCGTGGCCGAGGGCACGGGAGAGGTGCTGCTCACCTTGCAGATCGCCGGCAACCCCACCGCCTACGTCCCTGGACAGGAGTACCAAGGTGAGTCCCCAAAACAGAGGAGAAAGGGGTGACGGGGAGGAGAGAGAGTGTGAAAGAGAAAGACAGTGTGCTTGCCAGAGAGAGAAAGAGAGAGTAAAATGTGTTCATTTGTTCATCTGTGTGCTGTACTGTATGTGGTAATTTCTCCTGGATGTATGTGCTGAATAATTGGAGATGGTTTGGTTGTGATGACCAAGATTTGTCTGTGATGTCTGTCTCTGATGAAACAATAGACATTTGTCCCATATGGAACGTAGGAAATGGCAGATCAGTCTTTGTTAAAGCAGAGTAATTCCAGTGTGCATTTGTCCTCTTGAAAACATCTGCGAATTTAAGGAGATGACTTAAGGAGCAATTCATGTTTGTCCCTGTCTCAATTAGGAAGATACAAACTGCATTTGCTCATGCCAAATGAAAGTAAATAAACATGCAGAATAGACTAATAGATTTGTACCAGCAGCATGGATTCATTGTGTGGCTTTTGATGTGGGTGCCAAACTGTTGAGTGTCTCTGCTCCTTTGCAGTTAAGAAATGGAAACTTAATGTTGTTCAGAACAGCAAACAGGAAAAGAAAATCACACTTAATGTGTAATTGTTCTAGTCCTTTCCATCTCGCAGCAGTTTCCATCTGAGCGTATGACATCCTGCTGTGGTGCTGTTTGACATGCAAGCTGCAGAGGCTGCGCTTTTGTGCAAGCCAGCTATGTATGTATGCGTGGTGCGAGTGTGTGTGTGTGTGTCTGTATGATTGTATGCTTGTGTGACTGTGTTTGTGTGTGTGTATGTGAACATGTGTGTGTATTTGTGTGTGTGTGTGTGTGTGTGTGTGTATGTGTGTATGTGAACATGTGTATGTGAACAGAACATGCGTGTGTGTGTGTTTGTGTTTGTGTGTGTGTGTCTATATGCGTGTGTTTGCGTGTTTGTGTGTGTGTATGCGAACATGTGTGTGTATTTGTGTGTGTGTATGTGAACATGTGTATGTGAACATGTGTGTGTGTGTGTGTGTGTGTGTGAGTGTGTGCCTATGTGTTTATGTAACTGTGAAAAGTATTGATGAGGAGTGGGACTCATGGCTATGCTCCTGCTACACACTGTGTAGGTGGTTTATCCTCGGGACAAACGGAGAGATCACACATGTGCTTGCCCAACAAGTGCGGGAGTGAGAGAGAGAGAGAGAGATAGAGAGATAGAGAGAGAGAGAGACTGAGAGTGAGAGAGCGATAGAGCGAGGAGAAGCTAAGCAAGCGAGAGTGGGATGAGTGTATCTGACAGAAATAAGATCAAGCAATCAGTAAATAACAGCAGCCGAGCGAAAGAGAGAGAAAAAGAAAAAGTGATGGAGAGAAAGACAGAAGGGTAACTATGGAGAGAAAAGCTGTCAAGTGTAGGTAGAAACATTTGTTCCATGTTTAACGCTCTTGTAGTGTTGACACTTGGGATTTATTTAGGCATGACATTGTGAACTTGCTGTTGTCCAGTTTATCTGCCAGTGTCTGTCCACAGCCCACTAACACAGAGGTCAGTGAACCAGAGGGAGGAAGATGGATGAACTGAAGGAAGACTTAAAAGAGAGAGAGGGAGAGAGAGAGACAGAAAGGGTGTGGGGAGAGAGAGCGATAGAGATAGAGGGGGGGGAGTGATAGAGATAGAGAGGGAGAGGGAAAGAGAGTGGGGTGAGAGAGGAGTGGAGTGGAGAGAGAGAGAGAGAGCAAGAAAGGGAGTGGAAAGAGCGAGAGAGGGAAAAAGAGAGGAAGGGTGTGGGGGGGGCAAGGAAGAGAACGGAGAGAGAGAGAGAGAGAGAGAGAGAGAGAGAGAGAGAGAGAGAGATAGGGAGGATGGGGGTGGTCATACAGATTCCCATACCGTACCGCACAGTACTTTATCAGTTCAGTGTCCTTTACATTAAGCCCGCGGCTCCAGTGCTCGGCTGTTTCTTGGAACAGATAGGGCTTTGTGTGTCTCACGAGGGCGTCCTTCAGTGCTCCGCTGCTCGGCACCGCAGAGCGTTGCCCTGCTCTGCTCCACTTGTGACTATTTTGGACACACTTGTGTGACCTTCTAATGTCAACAAAGCCTGTCCAGATAGCTCCTAATGGTGGAAAAAGGAGGATGATTGAAAAACAAGACAGAGAGGAATAGCGGGAGAGGCAGAGACAGAGAGAGAGGCAGAGGCAGAGAGAGAAACAGACATATAGACAGAGAGAGAGGTCCATCTATGAAAACAGCACTTAAGTACAGCCTAGTGTGTGAATCAGCCTGTCAGGAGCGCTGGGTTTGTTAGGTGCTCGGCAGCGAGGAGATTTGAATAACCAGCTTTAGTGAGCGCAGTAAGGTTTAAATCATTAGCATTAAAGATGTAGGGGTGTGTGTGCACTGCTCTGGCAGGAGGGAGGGGGCATGGATTTAAATAACAGGCATTAGGACTAGTAGGAGGGGGGATTTGAAGACTAACTAGAGGACTACGTGACAGAGAATAGGAGCGGAGAGGAAAAGATTGGAGAGGAAAAGATCGTAGAGGAGAGGAGAGGAGCAGAGCAGAGAGGAAGAGATTGGAGAGGAGAGGAAAGGAGCGGAGAGGATGGAGAGGAGAGGAGAGGAAAAGATTGGAGAGGAGAGAAGAGAGGAGAGGAGAGGAAAGGAGCGGAGAGGATAGAGAGGAGAGGAAAGGAGAAGATGGGAGAGGAGAGAAGAGAGGAGTCTGTTAATGGCTTGATGGTGCACTCTTCTCTCATTTGCTATTTCACAAGGCCTCCGTGCTAAAATATCATGTTGGTTGGCACTGTGTGAAAAATATGAGCTGTTTGTCCTGGTCTTTAAATTCATCACATTGTTTTATAAACAATAGATAATCGAATGGGAGAAAACAGTAGATAATAAAATGGGAATTATAAAAGTGACTATTCTCTCAATTACCCCCCCCCCACACACACACACACACACAAATAGACACAGACACACACACACACACATATGGATATACATGCACACACACCACACAAACACACACACCTCCAAGCCTTGTGACCAAAATCACAGGCAGTCATTGTGTGACTACCGTGCCATCCAAGCAGCAACCAGCCCCCCCCCCCCAGCATGCAGCTGCCGTGCCCCAAGCCCAAGCTCCTCTCCTGGGCTGAGAGGAGGCTGGAGGAGGCCAGGGGGGCGGCTGGGCTCTGGAGCCTCTTTTGGCTTGGCCAGGGCAGGGCTGATGGTGGCAGAGGGCAAAATGATTGTGGCACTGGTGCTGCCCTGGAGAGCAGGGGAGCCAGCTGGCAAAGAGAGAGAGAGAGAGAGAGGAGGGTGTGAGAGGAAGCTGTTTATCCATCTCATGCTGAGTTTCCACTTGGCCTGTCTAAATCCAGGGCTTTCCCCGGCCTGTGTTTTGTTTAGTTGGCTTAAGTTCTCGATTTTTTATGTACCCAATATCTTTCATCCCACTTTTAGCTTTTTCCCTATTAACAAAAAAAAAAAAAACGAAACAAAAAAACATCATTATTTATGTGTTCAGAACGGTTATGTTTTGTATGTAAAGAGAGGAAAACAGTGCAAATGGAGCCAGGATGGCCACTTCATTGTTGCACATCCAGAAAGATGATCCTTCCCAAAAGGCTTCTGCTCTCTCAGGTTCTCTCAGTGCGGGGCTGCTTGGCTGCACTTGTGTAAAAGCCTTACAGTAACAGTGATACCTCTGAACCACTGCAGACTGTGTGCTTGTAATTAATTGGTCCCATGATCCCTGTATGTTCTTTCTCTCTTCTCGTTCTCTCGTTACTCTCTTTTTACCACTCTTGTCCTCACTCTCTCAATCCATCCCTCCCTCTTCCCCCCATCCTCCTCCTCCTCTTCAGTGTTTAAAATGAATGATGTGGTTTGTGTTGTATGTGAGTGCTCTTGCTGTGCTGTACTGTAATATGCTGTATAACACAGAGGTTGATGTTTTTATGTGTCTTCACTGGTCTGAGTGTGTATGTGTGTGTGTGTGTGTGTGTGTGTGTGTGTGTGTGTGTGTACATGCATGTATTTGTATTTATGTGTGTGTGGTAATGCCTGTTGCTGTGGAAAAAAAAACAAGCAGAGATGTTGAGTGTCCTCCCACACAGTATCTAGAAAACAGCACGAGCTTCTGATCTTTCGAAAAGCTTTAATTCTACTGCTGTTTTTAGAAAACCCACCGCTGCTACTCTTTACATGTAGTCTAAAGGAAATGTAAGAGCCAGGCTACTGAGCCAACTCAGAGCTCTCACTGAAGACCCTCTGCCTCCCTTGACCTGTAATGGCGTGTGTGTAAATGCGCAGATGCTGAAGCAAATGCAGAAGTTTGTCAGAGGGGAGTAAATGTATCAAGCCAACTGCAATGAGGAAGAAGGAGAGGGAGAGAGATGAACAGATGATGGAGAAAGAGAAGGGAGGGAAAAGAGGAAGAAGAGAACAGAATGTACAGCAGTTCAAATGTTTTAGAGGCACAATGGAAAAGGTTGGTGTAGGGAATTGGAATGGCACTGTGATGTCCTTGGCCGTATTACTTTAAAAAGCCCGAATAAAAGAGTGCGACAAGGACGTGTGAACAGTAAGAGAGGAAATGTGCTCCCCTGCAAGTTAAAAATGTCCATTTACTGCTTGATAATGGGCTGAAATTAATTCATCAGCACAGTTGGAAAAGATGCATGTACAAGGTTAGATTTAATTGTTAAGAGGTGTGTATTCCATAGTAGCATAATGCCTACAGCATAATTGTCAAGACAGAGCACAGAGATTTCATATTCAGTGTTTCAATCACTGTACGTGCAAGTCTGCACACCCCTGTGTGTGTGTGTATTTGTGTGCTTGTGTTTCTATGTGTCTGTATGTGTGTGTGTGTGTGTGTGTGTGTGTCTGTGTGTGTGTGTGTGTGTGTATGTGTGTGTCTGTGTTTGTGTTGTGTTTGTGTTTGTATGTGTCTGTATGTGTGTGTGTGTGTGTGTGTGTGTGTGTAGGTGTGTGTGTGTGTGTGTGTGTGCTGTGTATTTTTCCACTGCTGGGTGTGTGAAGTGCTGCTGGAGTGGTGCGCTCTCCTGCCGCTTGCTGCAGGGCTCTCAGGTAGGGCCAGCTCTCCGACCGCCAGCTCACTGTTCCAACACACCGCCAGAACCCAAACACCACTAATTACACTGACAGGAAAACAGCGCTGAAGGGAGAGAGTCAGGAAGAGAGAGACACAGAGAGAGAGAGACAGAGAGAGACAGACAGACAGAGAAATAGTGAAAGAAAAGAATGAAAGATAGAGGGGGAGTAAAAGAAAGAATCATGGAAAACAGCTTTTGTGAGATAATTAGATGTAATGACCACAAGAGCAACTTCACTGAGTCAAGTCTTCTCACCTCCAAAAGACCAAAGCAAGCCGATGTACTCAGATTTCATGTTTATTTGGACATGGTCCCTAAACAAGAGCCTCAATGGCTTCTGGAGATAAACTCCTCTTATCTGAGGCTCCATACAGTCTCTAGATGTGCACTGCATTAGGATAGGATGAACTATAAACAGAGTGTGAGTTACCCGTCCATAAGTGCCCTTTTTTTGTCATTGTGATCACATGGCACAGCACAGAGTGCATACAATAAAATTCACCTCTGCGTTTAACCCATCACACACGTGAGCCGGGGACAGCCATGACAACGGCGCCCAGGGAGCAGTACGTGGGGATGGTACCATGCTCAGAGTAACCTCAGTGGCACTGTTGGCGACCTGAGATTCGAACCTGCGATCCTGCAGTCACAGGTCCGATACCTTAACCGCTAGGCCACCACTGCCACCAATTGGGGGGCACTACCTTTAACGGGGGGTGCTACATTACAATTTTACATTAATTACATTACTATGTTAGTAGCCCCCAACCCTGCTATTTCTGTCCCTTTGGGGGACCCCCCAGTACCCCTTGTAATTCGAGCTATGAGTATAAAGTCTTCTCTTAGACCAGACAATATCCCTCCTGTCTGCAGTCCTCACACCCAACATGGGTGCAGTCGGCGCAGCAGTGTGAAGCACATTTGGCCACTGAAGGCAATGCTGCTGAAAATGCAAGATTCAAGATACTGTATGCGGTCCTGTCTGCTGGTGTATTAACATGCCAGTATTGGCACTCAGAAGGCGTTCTATGGAACATTATATATGAGGAGATCAAACAGATAGCAGGAAAATTGCCCCTTCGAAAAACACTCAATGCCGTATTTGTATGGAGCTAAACATGGTTTTCATGAATGCGGTGAGATTTTCAAAAGTGGGCCAGATTGCATGCCTTGTCTTTTGTGCCCAAAATGACTGCTATTCAATGCTCTGTCTTTGGGCTCTGGCTGCGGCGTTCTTTTGACCTTGTAGAGGTCACCGCTCTGGTTGCCCTCTGTCTCCTACGCAGTGCAGGGTGGCTCTGAGGATGGCCCTCCTGAAAGGATGGCAAATTGACTGGATTCAAAGATAATGGGAACTAGGAGATATGCACATGCAAAACACATGCACCCACACACACATACACACACACATACACACACACACAGACATGCACACACACACAGACACACACACATACACACACTTACATACACATATGCACACACGCATACACATGCACCCACACACACATACACACACACACAGACACAGACATGCACACACACACACATACACACATACACACACACACAGACATGCACACACACACAGACACACACACATACACACACACACAGACATGCACCCACACACACATACACACATACACACACACACAGACATGCACACACACACAGACACACACACATACACACACTTACATACACATATGCACACACGCATACACATGCACCCACACACACATACACACACACACAGACATGCACACACACACAGACACACACACATACACACACTTACATACACATGTGCACACACGCATACACATGCACACACCCCCACACAGACGCGTGCACACAAATACACACACACACAGACATGCACACACACACAGACACACACACATACACACACATACATACACATATGCACACGCGCATACACATCCACACAGACGCATACACACAAATACATACACAGACATAAACATGTGCACACAATTTTCAAATTTATACCAAAACCTCATAGTTGTTCAGAACTATCTAGAACCATCTTAGTGGTTGGATACACACAAAGAGTCTTGGATGAAATAATAAAAACAGGGTTATTGTTGACAGAACAATGCTCATGATTGGTATGCAGCACCACATTAGCTATATAGAGATGAAACTCTGAGATTTGTGGTGTGGGATGAACCACAGTATTAAATGGAAAACCGCAACCGGTTTGTGAATGATGGAGGCCGTGCTGGCCCAGTCTCAGCCACACAACAGACAAGGGTGGGTCACTGGCCTACTTCTAGTCAGACAGAAAGACAGGCAGCCAGACAGACAGATGGACAAACTATGAAGGGCAAGAGAGAGGGAGAGGAAGAGAGACGGAGAGCGAAAAAGCGGGGAAAAAAAGGATTTTTAATGGTTTGATAGTGCTCTCCTGTGCAAGGAGAAGGGGAAAGTGGCCCTCTAATAGCTTCTGCCATTTGCAGGAGTTTAGAAACCCCTTCGAGTTCACCCTCCATTGGGAGTTTTTTTTATTTTATTTAATTATTTATTTTTAAATCCACTCAGCTTCCAGCTGCTCTGTGAGAGGAGGTCAGACCCCAGCCAAGGAGACATAAGGTTTTACCCGTTATATATACAGTCTACTGTTTTACCACGTTCTGTTCTGTCTTGTTTGGGACCTGGGTGCATACGTGTCTTTTTTTCTAAGGAACGTCTTGCAAGAATTAAAGATTCTCCATCCCTCCCGGTTACTTTTACATGTGTGGTTCACAGAGATGACTTTGTGTAAGGGATGTATAGGTTTAGTGGCACCTACTGCCAGTCTAACAAGGAACGATAAAGGGAGGGGGAGAAAGAGAAATCAATTCCCAAATGGATATATCCATCTGTCTTTAGCCTGCTTTGTACTTGTCCATTTGCCATACCAGATGGACAAGACAGAGAACTTAAAATTCATCCGGAGCCTTTTATTGTATGTTCATAGACACGGCCTGTCAGCGGAGACATTTTGTAGACACATCTACTCCTAATTTGGTTGCGCAATCCATCACGTTTGCCAACGAGGTCACTAGACAGGCCAAGTGCTCCACCCACTACAGATCCGGTGACTTATCACCAGACTATAAAGTGGTCCATGGGGAACTGGCTGGACTGGCAGGCTCTTCTCACAGAGGCCAAGAGGGAAGCACCCGGACACATGCACATGGAAGTGGGTCATGGTTCTAGAACAATGTCCAGCGTCTGTGATAGGATGCGGCGATGTAAAGGGATAATGGCTATGGGGCTTGTCCTGAAAGGCGACGATAATGAATGATAGGGAAGTGGAGAGGCTCATGAAGTGCAATGTGAGGAAGGGTTGTGTTTTCCTTACTGAAGAGTGTTGCGTTTTTGTGCGCTTTGTACATATTTTGTGTGGACTTTGTGTTGTTTATGTAGCAAAGTGTTGTTTCTAGTGTTGTTTATTTTTTCTTTTTCTAGAATACGGAATGAGGTGTGTGTAGTTACAGCAATAGTTAGGGCTGATTATCAAACCGTTTCAAGGTTTCATTTTGCTGAGCTTATGTTTTATGCATTTATTTAACTGCTTCTATTAAATCTACTTTTTCTATTTTTTAAGTGTATTCTTTAAAACGTCCTACCATTGAAGGTAATTGGACACCAAGTGACCTTCAATTATGGCCATGGTATAACCAGGACAGGCACTGAGGAGGTGAAAACCTGCATGGTGCAGTATGCACATTATGGAACAGACCGCCTTTCTCTCTCTTGCACAGATGTACTGGTGTGACCACCGCATAGGCCAGCATTACACATTCAACTGCAATTCCACTCCAAATGAATCCATCACATCTGGGCATGGTTATCGCCTCGCATAGCGCTGACGATGACGGGGCCGCTCTGTGCCAGGGTGGCACCAGGTGTCATCAGTGAGTGTAAGGCATGGCCAGCCAAAGCCGCAGTGTGACAGTGCCCTGCCAGGCATCTGCATGTGCCTGTGCCAGTCTTATCTGGGCAGCCGGCTTGCTGTTTGGGCCATTTCTCAGTTTCAATTTCCCACTCCCCTCTGCTTTCGTGCCCAGGACCAAATGGCTTTTAATTGGCAGATTATGCATTTGTGTGTGTGTGTGTGTGCGCGCCAGCATGTGTGCATGCAAATTTAGTACTTTCTGTACATTACTCCAACCTTGCTCTTGACATTGTATCTCAGCTAAAGATAAAGTAGTTTGCCTATACTATATGCCTACAGTATATGTCTGTAGCAAAGAATGACCTTGTCTGTTGATTGTTGAAGTCTGAACTGAATTGAAGTTTCAGAAATGCTGTGGGGAGTTGGGTAATACTGGCTCTATGATCCACTGCCCATACAAACAACAGTTCAACCAGCCTCATATCAGAGATGTCAAAGCTCTCCACTGGGGCTAGGGACTTAGTCCTTCAGCCACTGTTGCTGCTCTCAAAAGCCATCCATTCATCCATCCATCCATCTATCCATCCATCCATCCATCCATCCATCCATCCATCCATCCATCCATCCATCCATCCATCCATCCATCCATTTATCCATCCATCCATCCATTCATCCATTCATCCATCCATCCATCCATCCATCCATCCATCCATTTATCCATCCATCCATCCATTCATCCATTCATCCATCCATCCATCCATCCATCCATCAATCCATCCATCCATCCAGCCATCCATCCATCCATCCATCCATCCATCCATCCATCCAGCCATCCAGCCGGCCCTATTTACAGCTACCCTGCCAGCATTCTGTTTAGAGCTCAGCCCAGTGCAACATCTGTCCCCATTAACCACTCCGATGGCACCAAATGAAAATGAATTTTGTGCTCTCTAAACAGCTTGTGGCCCAGGAATGTGACGCACAATTCGCTGCCAGCTTCCTCTTTAAAACATGTGTGTGTGCTTTGTGTGTGTGTACGTATGCGACTGAGAGTGTGTGTGTGTGTGTGTGTGTGTGTGTATGCAACTGAGTGTGTGTGTGGGTGTGGGTCTGTGTGTGTATGTGCGTGCTGTGACTCAAGCCGAGAACAACAATGTGTCTGAAAATGTGATCGTTTGTGTTTTTCATCATAAATACCGCGCACACACAGCGCAAGCTCACACCTAAACAATGGGATGCCGCACTCTAATGGATTCCGCTCATTTTTTTTCGGCAAAGTAGCGTGTCTAATTAAGTCCTCTTTGAGAGATGATGGATCCTTTTAGCACCAGTGACCTGCCCCTTTCTCTCCTCCCCTCTCCCATCCCTCTCTCCTCCCTTCCCCTCCCCTCCCCCGCCCATCCCCCGCCCCTCCTCTCTGCCTCTCTCAGTCTCCTCTCTCCTCTCTCCGCCCCCATGAAGCAATCTATGAGGGTCCATTTGCATGAGCCTCTATGGAGCTTCTGTGTAGGCTCCACCAATGGGCCGGGCCTTGTTTAGAATAGAGAGAAATTTACACCAGTCTCTCCTAGTCCTCCTCCTCCTCCTCCTCCTCCTCCTCCTCCTGCTCCTGCTCCTCTTGCTCATTACAGCGGTGGTGGTGGTGGATGGTTCTCCTGGCGTCTCCATTCAGCCCCGTGTAATCCCTGCCCTGGGGCAGAGTGTCGTCTGTGCTGATAGCATTCAGCCCTGGCGAACGCCATTCATGGCTGCCACGTACCCCGACAACAGAGAGAGGCAGCCCGGAGCGTGCATCACTAGAAGGATTAGCCCTCTCTCTCTGTCTCTCTCTCTCTCTCTCTGTCTCTCTCTCTCTCTCTCTCTCTCTCTCTCTCTCTCTCTCTCTCTCTCTCTCTCTCTCTCCATCCCTCTCAGTCTCTCTGTCTGTCTCTCTCTCTCTCTCTCTCTCTCTCTCTCTCTCTCTCTCCCCGGTCTCCATCAAATGCTCCAGCCCCACACACCACACCAACATGGCTCAACATGGAAGCCTGGTAAGGGGAGATTACAACCATCTGCACAAACCCGGCACGTCTGATGTGAACCCCCACCCTTCTCTGGTGTCAGGGTTTTTCTCTTCAACAACCTTCATCCTCCACCTGCAACCAAACCATTACACACCGCCCTCCCCCACATGACTCCTGCGTGCCATATCCGATGCTGGAACCCCTTGAGCTGGTGTACGGTGTTATCACTATGGACTTACCGTACATAGACACCTCCAGACAGCTCCAGAAAGGAAAGGTCCGGAATCGGCCATGTTCAGCATGCTCCCATAAGTGCATCCCAGCACATAAGAATCATTAAACATGTAAGAGTGGACTAAAATTAGTCCCCTTGACTGGACATTCCTCTTTTTTCTGGAGTGCTGGTGAAATTCTTCACCCTGAGAGCTGTTGACCTGGCACCGCAAAGGCTCTCCAAGAGGGTGTACAAGTGTAGTGCAGACTGAAGTATCCTGAGGATGTGTGAGGGGTCCTGATGACTGTGACATAGGTGAACCCCAATGACTCAATTCTCTATGCAAAAAATGTGATCTTCTGCGAGACAAGAAAGCACTTGGTTGGTTTGCTGGCGGGTGAATTTTATTAAACGCAACAGACGCATTGCTACTTTGGATGAACCCGGTCTGTATTGTACTGTTACAATGCCTGCAGTTGAATGAGTTGTACCTCTGAAAGTGTATAATACCAGAGGGTGAGAATCTGTTGAGAGTCACCTTTTTGTTGGTGTCTCTTTGTTACTATGGAGATGTTTCCCGAATCCAAATCCAAATAGAGCTGTCGCATTTGACCACATCTGCTAAACCAGGCAAACGCAGCTGTCCCTAAAGTTAGCTTTTCTACCACAGAAAAGAAAAAAAAGGTGGGAAATTAAAGTGGCTCTCACTTCAGTCCCCCTACAATTATCACGGTCACCTACTGTCACCACCACCCCCAGTGTGACCACTCTTGTCAGCCACTACTTTCAGCCTTCATCCTGCTGTGAAGAGCCAGTACACACACTGTTAAAGTCTGTTTCTATTTCCACAGGCTCACATGACCCACAATTAGCATTTTTAATGGTTATTTTGTTTAACAGCCGCCTGTTAATGTGCTGCTTGAAGTGCAAATCATACACAAAGGTTCTACTGGGACTATTAATTGGCAGCAAAAGCAGCATTCTTTGTCGATAGACGCGGCCGAGTGTTAGGGTATCTGTTTTCACCACAGCAGAGAAATCTGGGGCACTGTGTCTCTCTGGGTCATCAATGGGATGATTCTGTGCTAAGCAGCCGTACTGAGGGGTTGAGGGAAGAGTGGGGTGGGGTGGGGGTGGGACGGGAATGGGCCAGGCAGTGGTGGTGGGTATGTTCAGAGAGGGAAGACGGTGTGGGGAGGAGAGAAGGCATCGGCATTAATTACGGCGCTGAACACGATCTTGTTAAGCCCGCTCAGGTGATTAAGAGCCGTGCATCCTGGGAGCCGCTCCCCATTGATCAGGTGCCAGCTGGCTCTCCCTCGTTACCCGAGTACAACCTCTTAATTAGAAATCAGTCCCCTGAGCTCGTCAGAACACACCCAGCTCACTTCTGGGGCCATTCTGCCTACTACCTGCCTGCCCTGAAAAGGAACAGTGGGACCAGGTAGAATACCAATGTACTGACATGCATGTCATGTAGTGTTGTCACCTGGCAGGTTTTACCTGATTGTCCTGGTTTTTAATGGTCTGTCCCGGAGGAAAAAATATTCTCCTGGGACACTGACACCCGGGTTGCTGCTTATAAGCAAAAAGGTTGATTGGGTTGCCGAAATGTCCCGTTTTTTTGTCAGACATAGATGGCAACCCTAATGTCATGTCAAACGGTTTTTTGCTTCACTGGTAGTAGTTGCAGAGTTAATCAGAGCTGAGACCTTTGTAGGTGTCAGATTTATTAGGCTTATCCATATGTATCCAAGTGGCATGGTGGTTTTGATGCTCTATTGCAAG
>CM050208.1:7090000-7097500 GCA_027475355.1 Coilia nasus
CATATTGTGGTGATTGCATGCAGTGATTAGAATGGTTGTTAGCTTTTTTTAGTCTTTGGGAGAGGAGAGAAAGAAACAAAGAAATAGATAAAGAAAGAAAGAAGGAAAGAAAGAGAGAGAGAGAGACAGAAAGAGAGAAAATGAAAGGAAAATAGGAAAAGGAAACATAAAAAAGGAAGAGAGGAAAAAACACTGAAGAAGAAAATTGAAGCTCATTTTACCCCACAGGCTCCTTCTCTCATCTCTGTGCAAATTACAGCCACTGGGAGTGAAAGGAAGAAAAAAAACCCTCCAACATGGCGTCCCTCCTGAGATCTCCTCAGCTAGCAAATACTGCGAACGGCAAAACCTCCTACGTGTCTGACGCTTGTTTTTGTTTTGCAATAGCTGACACACCATCATAGAGACCCAGGAACAGTTTGAATGCCGACCACATCTCAGCATCTCAGTCATTGGTCTTAGGGTCTAGGAGAGCCAGGAAGAAGATGAAAACAAAAAGAAAATTGTGTTTGAAAAAAAAAAAAAAACATTTGTTCTCACAACAGATCAGGAAGAGAGTCATTCGCCTGGGTGTCGTTATCCACACAGAACATGGAGACATGAGGACTATGACTACATGTGTGTGTGTATTTATGTGTGTGTGTGTGTGTGTGTGTGTATTTGTGTGTGTGTGTGTATTTGTGTGTGTGTATGTGTGTGTGTGTGTGTGTGTGTGTAGGGGGAGTGGGCAAGAGCGGGTCCCTCACAGCAGCAGATGGCCTTGCCAGCAGGACAGGGAGATGACAGTAGGGTATGCGATGGAATGAAGGAGATGTCCATGATTAAATGTGTGGCAGGCATGCGTGTGTACAACATGCCCAGCGCCTCACAACCACAAACCATTCTCATACGACATGGAACACAACCAATGATCCGTTGAAGTTGTGTAGACATGTTAGGGTCTGTTTTTGTTTTTGTTTCTGTTTCTTTGTTTTTCTGCTAGATTTTTTTTATTCTAGTGTCATTACCAGACCTCTCTCATGCATGTACAGTATCTGTGATGGGGAGGAGGAAGTGGAACAGCCGGTTGGGTAGCCAGGATGCCTGTTTGGGCAGGTGCCGACCCGTGGCGCTCAGAAGAGGCCTCGCGTGGAGGGGTGGGGCACGCGGGCGCGGAGGGGAAGGGGCGCCCCCCGACACCGTCCTTGGCCACGGAAGCAGATGGGCACGCGAAGGGGCCGCCCCGTGGCAGCCGGCCTCCATTTCCTGCTCCGCACGGGCCGCTCTGCTGCTGGGATGGCGGGGGCGGGGGGCGGGGGGGCGGGGGGTTCTGGTGGGAGGTGGGTCGGACGACCTGCTATCTTTATTACCCCAGCTCTTTTGTGCTGCCTTCCTGGAAAGCAACCCAACCCACTGACCTACCGAAGGCCTCAGAAGGAAAACAATCGTTCTCGTGCGGGCGCGTTGATAGGTGTCCAAATGTGATGAGGGTGTGCATGGAGAACACAATATAAGCACACTGAGAGAAGTGTGTCCGTGCTAAGGCTTTCTAACAGGCAGGAGTGTAGTGGTAAAATCAGAGGTGGGTAAACTGTTAATGTGGTGATCATGGTGAGGTGGACACAAGATGTTTTAAAAAGACATGCAAAACATGTTTGATCAGTCCCAGTGCATTTTAATTGTCTCTAGTGAACATATAGGTGACAGTGTGATTTTACAAATTGTGTTTGGTACATAAATTCTACTATAAGGGGATTAAACTGTATTGGTAGGAGGATACATTCTGTTGAAAAGTGGATAAACTCTTTTTCTGAAATTGGAGAGGTGGGTAAACTCTGTTTTCCCGTGTTTATTCTCCACTACATCCCTGCTAACGAGACTCACAAGCTGGCATAATGAAGCTGCTCAGAGCCAAGTGTTCTGAAGGCAAAGTGGGCAGGGTAGCGGTAATTACACATTTTCTTACTTTCTCACAACACATCTGTTCTGCATCCAGCATCCAGCATCCAACAGCTAACGTCTCTCGCTGCAAAAGTGGTGGTAGGGGAGATGATGGATCCAAATTCTTACTTGGCCTTTTTGGAAAAGACTGACCAATGATACGCTGCTCTTAATCCACCAGTGCTTCTCACTCACGGTCGTAATGGCCCTTTTACAAGGAAGGGCCGTGAAATCATTTCCCACTTCTCACAGCAATAAATCTGTCATGAGGAACCCATGATGGGATCTCATACATTCTTTTATGTGTTCACTGCAAAGGCTTAAGAGAGAGAGAGAGAGATGGAGAGAGAGTGGAGAGAGAGAGAGAGAGAGAGTGTGTAGAAGTCTGCATCTGTGACTTTCTATAGGTGTGAAACAGAAGAAACTGTTGAGCTTTTGGAAGACGAGAACCATCAGTAACAGACTCATTTATACCATACCCGTGAGACACACTAACACACATACGCGCTCATGCACACACGCACACACACACGCACACACACACACACACACTCACACACACACGCACACACACACACACACACACACACACACACACACACATACACTGGCACATTGTCTGGGTGACGCCCAGAGATTACATCGCCTTCCTGACTGCCTCACTCTAATCCTGTGCCATGCTGTTACCTAAGAGTGAGGTAATGTGCCGTCACTGTGCCAACCAACGGTCTACATGCTCTCTTTCTTTCTAGCTCTCTCTTTCTCTCTCTTTCCCTCTCTCTCAATCACTTTCCCTCTCACTTTCTCTCAATCTCTCTCTCCCTCCCTCTCTCTCTCTCTGACTCTCTCTCTCTCAATCTCTCTCTCACTTGCTCTCTCTCTCTCTTCCTCTCTCTCTCTCTCCATCACATCCCCCCTGTACCTTAGGGATCCTTTTACAGGGGAGCTTTTAAGGTGCCACTGGGGCTTATTAGCATGAGGGCTCCTGACACACGGGCTCTGTGGCTTGTGACCGCCGCACACTAAGGGCCCTTTATGTCTGCCACACCAGTGGAACCGCTCTCAGACATAGAGTTTCCATCCCTCACAGACGACGGACACCCTACCTCTCTCCTTCCCTCCTTCTCTCTCCCTCTCTTTCTGTCTTTCTCTTTCTCTCCCTCTCTGTGTCACTATGTTTTGATGTGTGTATCCTTGAAAATGGTTGTCTCACTGATGTGTGATTGGCAGACGGTGTTCTGATAAAGCAGTGTTAAATATCTCTCTCTCTCTCTCTCTCTCTCTCTCTCTCTCTCTCTGATTCTGTAATTCTGCAACACCTCTTCTTCTTTTTGATGGCCTATCTTTCCCCTCTTTCACTTCCTCTCCATATACCTGGGATGTATCTCTCTCTCCCTGTCTCTATCTCTCTCTCTCTCTCTCTCTCTCTCTCCCTATCTCTATCTCTCTCTCTCTCTCTCTCTCTCTCTCTCTGACTCTGTGTGCTGTCTTTGATCACTCACCCCCCCCCCCCCCCCCCCCGTCACTTATTCTCCATCTATCCGAGCTGCTCCCTACCTCCACCTCGCCTGCCTCTACCTCCACCTCGTTTTCTGTCCCTCTGCTGTGTGATGTTATCCCTAAAAGAGCTTTAAGGAGGCTAAAAGAGGCCATGGTGTGGGAGGTCTGCTGGCTTGTCTCTCCCCTGCACACGTTCTTTGCCAGCCAGGTCATCTTCACCGCAGCTCAGGAGGGAGTTGCTATCTGTTTCTAATTTGTTCCATTTCTTTTTTTCATTCAAGTAACATTTGGGTTGAAGTAAACATTCAACCATTTCCTGGACACATAAGTCAAGGACGTGTTGGTGCATCCTTTGAAACAGTAAAAAATCTCCTACTAGTGGACAGAGGATGATTTCCCTCGAGGGCAGGTAAACAAACATTCTATAAATCAACGTATTGAACTGAACCACCATCCAAGTAGATGGTTCAGTCATCCTGACAAACCATTTTCTGTCTGCTGTCTCAAATCCCTCTTAGGCATTTATCCAGGTTTTTTGCGGTCATGTTCCTCATATTCTCCGCTAATATGATCAGGATGTGACAAAGTGATTCTGGAGCAGATTTGTCCACATGCATGCTGTATCTTTATGGAGCACAGGCTATTACTTGCAAAAAAACACAAACACACAGTACACTCATCTGGATTTCTGAATCCTGTAGCATCACATTTACAGTACATTACATTAACTTACTTGGCAAATACTTTTGTCCCAACTGACTTACAATTCAATTGCAACAAATCAACCACCCATAACGTTAGTAATCTAAGAAGAACAAACATTAAGTGCAACTCAATTACTTCCTCAAATCAGTGAAGTGTAGTGGAGAGCAGACTGGAGACCATGGAGGTATTACTGTACAGTAACTGGACACAGTGAGGAAGTCCTGCCCCATTCATTTCAATGGGAAATGCTAGGCTAGTGAATTCAGCCAAAAGTAAATTAATTTTTCATACTTTTCAAAATAAAATTTCACTTGGCTCATTTCCGCCCTCATTTTAGTTAGCCAATTACATGCCGTGTTACTGATTAATGTGAGGTAGAGCAGAAAGCTATATCGAGGAAGGGCATTGGATGTTCAAAAATGGATGGTGATGTAGTTCTGGGACACCCTCATGCATGAGCTGAGAGTGGAGCACCCACCAATCAGCATGGGGGAAACAGGGCGGATGTGTTGAAATTTCTGAAAAATGGCAACGAGAAAGTGCCTTGCTAATTGGCTGAAGCTAACCAGCCAAATCCTGACCCCCTGCTGAAGACGTGGGCAGAATGGGCACAGGTGTTATTAGAGGTGTTAATCCCGGGTTGAAAAAGTAAAAATCCTGCCACAAATTTGATCCAACCAGCTGTGAATCGGCTGATCGTAATGAGCACGACAGGTAGATCAGCTACTCAGTGAAGTCACCTGTGTTGGAAGGAAAACATGGCAGGGTTTGTACTTTCTGAACCCGGGATTGACACCTCTGGGTGTTATAGAAGTTAGGGGTGTTGTGTTAGGGTACTTGGACATTAGTGTTAAGCAACAGTACATTGCTCATGATACTGATGAGTGATACTGGCACTGGCGCCATCTGCGGGGGGGCACGTACCTTTTTGACCCTCCAAAGACAAAGTTGGGGGGGCAAAAACACCCCAATAATGAAACGTGAAAAGTAGTTAACAGTACAGATGAATTCATGTTAACTGACGATTGAAATCAACTAGGTTACTAAACAAATAATAGCCTGGCTTTGAATGCTAATAACTAATCTCAACGTAATGTAAAATGTTATGATCGGACATGACCCGCCCCCTTTTCTACTTGAAACAATGGTTGACAGCGAGTGATTGACAGGTTGCACAAGACAAAATTTACACCGCTTGGAGATACTTGCAGAGCGCGCAGTCTCACTATTCGCTGCATGCATGTTCTAAAGGAGTTTTTCATATCCGATGTGGGATTGAAAGGGCTGTTTACCGAGGTGGTTAAAGCCATTAAGCTGTTCTACACATTGCCAGTCACTACATGCACAGCAGAAAGGTCCTTTAGTGCTTTGCGCAGACTTAAGACCTACCTCCGGAGTACCATGACTGCTCCAAGACTCAATCACTTGGCTGTTCTATAGGCTACACACACAAGGAACATACAGACCAGATTGATTTGAAAAAAGTTACCAATGAATTTATCAGCGCTAGTGACAGAAGGAGTGATATTTTCGCCAAGTTTTAGGACTGGTTAGGGCTATTAGGGTGACTGCGATTTTGTCATGTTTTTATATTGCTTATTTCGTTTTACTGCCTGTTAATTTCTGTGTCCATGAAATAGACGTGTTGTTAAACTTTGTAAGTTGAATTGAAATCCAGTTCGTCATGTCCATAAACTCTTAACAAAGACTACAATTTATTTACTGTTTTTCTACCCAAGAATGCTTGGCCACGAGGTAGCCATTTAAATCGCTTAAACCTTTTTATGGAGTAAGGTGCACGTTTTAACTTTTGCACTATTCTTGTCAGTTGTCTGTCGAATTCATCTCAAAGCAAAGAAAATTGTATTAGGCCTAAACTTGATTTGTTTATTGAATAAATTGTGTTTCATACAATGCTTAAAGTCGTGAGACTTTTTTTTTAATGAATCACAGTACAGAAGGTAAAAATCCGTAAATTTCACAGATATAGCCTACTATGTTGTTCTTGGCGGGACTAAATTTCCCAGTAATTATTACTTTACCCCCGAATAGGGCTTAAATTGGCGTTATGGTGCAATGGTGAATAGCAATGAATGAAAACGACTAACAACTGAGTCTTTGATCTGATCTGATCTGATTGAACTAAGTAACACACACTTGGTGACGTCATGACGCCACAATAACATAATTCTGCCCCCCCAATGTTGCCATGAAGTTGGCGCCTATGGATACTGGTGCGTGCTCCGTCTCATACACGGCCATGCCTTTCCCCCTGATGGTATTTGAGTAATAATAATAATTATTTAATTATTTATTTAATGTTGAAACATTTTATTATTATTTCAAATCCCTTGGTTGGTTTTGGAACTCGTGTTATTAAGACCCTTGTCTGCTGCTCTGCCGATACGTCTGTGCGAGATGAGGTGTGAAGAGCTGTTATCTGCATTGTATGTCTTTGCCCCAGCCATTTGGTCACCTCAGGGGTTTAGGAAGTCTGTGAATCAATATACAGACAATTTGGCACCTACTCTGATCTGATTAGGAAGAGACTGTATACTGTAGTACTTAACAAAGACATTGCATATTCATTTTGGGGTGTAACCTTGGGTGCAGCCATTGGCTGTCTACAGACATTTAAGGTCAGAAAAACCACTGTTAGTCCTTGTCTAGTCCTTGTCTAGTCCTTGTCATCGTTCTGTGTGTGTATGTCTGTCTGTCTGTGTCTGTCTGTGATGTCCATATTGTTAAGAATAAACCTTGTTCCTGATTTTCAACCACTAGGCTGACTGAGTCTCCAAATTCAACTTAAAAGTAATTTATTTACTTTTACCCCCAATCGGGTCTCTGTGCCTGTGAAGTCCCGCTGGGCTCTCTCAGGCTGCTTGTAAGGGGAGGGCCGTCCTGTTGCGGCCTGAATAATTCATCGGAGCGGGTCACCAGTGTGCCATGTAGCTCACCACACTGATCCAAACCACCATGTTCTCTTCTTGTACATGTTCTGATGTGTTCATTTCAAGGAAAAGAGAGAGAGAGAGAGATGGAGAGATAGCGAGAGAGAGAGAGAGATGGAGAGTGGAAATGAAAAGGAGTGATGAGAAGAGGAGAGAGGAGGAGAGAGAGAGTGGAGGAGAGAGACAGTGAGAGAGAATGATATAAAGAGAGAATAGCTTACTGAAGCAGAGAGATGTTGAGGTGCGTGTATTTCTGAATGCCACCTGGGCCTGTTCACAAACACGACCTCCATGTCTATGAAAGTTTAAAGACAAAATTCTGTCATTTCACAGTCACTCCGGTGCTGTGTGCCTTTCTCAGCGTAGTTGGGCTTCATATTTGTTCCACCGCTCCGGCAAATAGGCGAAGAAGATATGCTGAACT
>CM050208.1:7105000-7110000 GCA_027475355.1 Coilia nasus
AAGAGGAAGCATTCTTCCTATGACATTACAGAGTGCATTACAAACTCATTGTTTTGTATATGGTCCATGATATACGTATAAATGCTGTACATGCTGTGGTATAGTGATGAAACAAAAAACATAACATGGTAGACATAACATGCCTCAACATTAGCAAATGTAAATGTAAAGGTGAAACAAACATACTTTTGTAGGCTAAAAAGGTGAGAATACATTGTTTACATCCATTTTACCCCACTACACCCCTGGATACATGCTACATCATAAACACACAACATGGTCCAGCTGTACTCTGTTTCCTACAAGTAAACACTCTGGAGGCCTTTTACCGCTCCCCATATAAGCTGCTATAATCATATGAGGCCTGAGGGCCTGTCGGTCCCTGTCTTTATAGAGAGGCGACGTGTTGTGCTTTGTTGCTGCTCCCCTGGCGTCCTGCTTCCTGCAGTGAGTGAGGCTCTGATGTCACTTCCAGTCAGTGTCTGCTCTCCGGGACCAAGCACACTTCACCCTGACAGCCGCCATCTGTGGTGTAGGGGGGCATTGGAAGGTGCAGCATCTTCTGCCCTGGGGGATTTTACCCCCCTACCCCCACCCCAACCCACAAACACCACCCCTCCCCACACACATCTGTGCCCACCTCAGCCCAAGGGTGTGTGTGTGTGTGTGTGTGTGTGTAGAGGGGTGGTGTTATTCATCAACACCTGTCCTGTGAGCTCGTTAGCAGCACGAGCACAGCCCTGGCATCCTGGCCCGTGGGCCTATCAGACCGCCTGATCTAATGCGAGTTGCCCTGTCACAACCTGTGTTATCGCTGTGGTCATGTTAGCTTGTAAAAGGGTGTCCGATGGCCAAGCACATCCTCAGTTTTTTTTTGTCTAGATTGTTCCACGAAGTGATATTTCCGCCACCACCCACCCACCCTCCTACCCTACCCCCACTCTCCAAATGCCTTCTAATCAATGATTCATAACGCGAGCCAGAGCCGAGAATAACAACCTCTGCGTGTGCCTGGCAGGTTGACAGTGATGGATGTGCTAATATGATTGTAATATAAAATAAAGGGCATTTTGTCAAAACACCTTTGCATTTGATTAAGGGTTTTAGGGCGAGGAAGCACTCTGCTGTAGTCTGTTCCTGTGCGTGGTTGTGTGAGTGGGTGGGTATGTGAGTGTGCATGAGTGTGTGTGCATGTGTATATGCGTCTGTGAGTGTGTCTGTTATTGTCTGCACACGCGTGTTTGAGTGTGTGCATCCATGCATGTGTGTGTGTGTGCATGTGTTAATGTGTGTGTATATGATTTTGTATGTTTGTGTGTGTATGTGTGTGTGCGTCTTTGTGAGTGTTTGTGTGTGTATGAGTGCTGCTTTGTCAGTGTGCTATCAGTGCGAGGACACTGTGCATATGCATCATACGCTGCTAATGAAACCCAGTAGTGAGGTAGTGCTGCAGTAATTGCCTCCCGTACGTTCACTGTGATAAACTACTAGGATGCTTCCCGAATGCCACAGTCACATTCTCTATAACTCAGCCTAACTCAGTGTCTGTGGGCCTATTCCTGCCCATTACTGAGGGCAGCTGTGACCCTAATGTTGGTCTTCAGATCGGAGGGTCACAGGTTCGAATCCTGTACCAGTAGGAGGAATGGGGGTGGGGAATAACTAATGCTCTCCTGCACCACCATCCATGGCTGAAGTGCCCTTGAGCAAGGCACCTACCCCCAACATTGCTCTAGGGACTGTAGCCCGTACCTAAATAACTGTAAGTCACATAAAT
This sequence comes from Coilia nasus, assembly GCA_027475355.1. NCBI lineage: Eukaryota > Metazoa > Chordata > Actinopteri > Clupeiformes > Engraulidae > Coilia > Coilia nasus. The sequence continues at coordinate 7,106,778 of CM050208.1, forward strand.
GTAATGTCTGTAATCTCTCTTGTTTTTTTTCTAGTGACCATCTCCACCAGCACCTACTTTGACGGCCTGCTGGTGACCGGCCTGTACACCTCCACCACGGTCCAGTCGGCTCCCATCCCCGCCCCGGCCGCGTTCGGCTTCGGTAAGTCCCCGATTACCTCAACCGCTCCAGGAGCCCTGGCCAAACCCAGCCGACCGCATCCTTACTGCTGCTCGGCGGAGATCCCACCAAAATGAATAAATAAATAAATAAAATGTAAATTAAAAAGTCTGGCCACACCAGTCAAAACTCTGGACCACCATTTTAGCATTCCAAACCAAGCAGGGAAAGACAAGACGTGCTGTGTTTGTACATGAGGCATGGTGTGGTTTTGCTGGTCACAGTGGGTGGTAGAGGATCACAGCCTCTCACACTCAGAGGTCAGGTCCAGGCTACTGGCTCGGCCCGGTGTGGAATAGCGAGAGAGTGAGAAAGATATTGAGAGAGAAGATTATTCTCCGACTAAACTGAGCAGTCACTGATTTTTTTAAATGATGGATAGGCTGGGTAATGTGCATTTGGGTCTAGTGTTATTCTACAGGAAAGAAAAGATGTTATGAAGATGTTAAATGGTTGCAAGCTACAGTACTGCCGTAGGGGGAAACCCCTATCCGATAATCTTGGGAAACTGTGTTTAGCCAAAAGACCATTATAAGTGTCAATCCTTGGGGAAGCCTTGGGCTACTTCATACACCACACCCATATTTGCTGAACAGTTCAACAGTTTTTTCAGTTGTTTCCAGCTACTTTTAAAGGACAGCCAAGACTGCCAAGTTTTTCTAAATGTGTTCTCTCATTACATTTTGACATCCTTGGTTTTTAAAAGTAGCAGTAAAATTAAAGTATCATCATTGTCCAGTCTGTGAACTATTACAGCCATCAATCCTGTATTTGAATGCTACATAGTGAGCTGCTTTGAAAGCATCTATTGTTGTATGCATTGTATTTATCTCTGACTATTGTTCGCTATTTACACAACCGTTACATAATTTTGAACACTCCCATGCACTCCCTTCCAAGTCTTTACACTGCTGCTGTGTGTATACTTGTGTGTGTCCTTGCCTCTGTGTGTGTGTGTGTGAGTGTGAGTGTGAGTGTGTGTGTGTGTGTGTGTGTGTGTGTGTGTGTGTGTGTGTGTGTGTGTGTGTGTGTGTGTGTGTGGGCAGGCTTCTGCTTCTTTTGGATGCCAACTTTCCAAAATTCCTATTGCACAGCAGCAGCTGCACGTCTACCCAATACTGCTGTGTCTTTAACCCACGCTATATTATAAACACCATGGATGGATCCCTGTGTCTCCATACCACACCATATTATAAACACCATGGATGGGTCCCTGTGCTTCCATACCACACCATATTATAAACACCATGGATAGGTCCCTGTGTCTCCATACCACACCATATTATAAACACCATGGATAGGTCCCTGTGTCTCCATACCACACCATATTATAAACACCATGGATAGGTCCCTGTGTCTCCATACCACACCATATTATAAACACCATAGATGGGCCCCTATGCCTCCATACCACACCATATTACAAACACCATGGATAGGTCCCTGTGCCTCCATACAACACCATGTATAGGTCCCTGTGCCTCCATACCACACCATATTACAAACACCATAGATGGGCCCCTATGCCTCCATACCACACCATATTACAAACACCATGGATAGGTCCCTGTGCCTCCATACAACACCATGTATAGGTCCCTGTGCCTCCATACCACACCATATTACAAACACCATAGATGGGCCCCTATGCCTCCATACCACACCATATTATAAACACCATGGATGGATCCCTGTGTCTCCATGTCACACCATATTATAAACACCATAGATGGCTCGCAGTGTCTCCATACCACACCATATTACAAACACCATGGATAGGTCCCTGTGCCTCCATACCACACCATATTATAAACACCATAGATGGGCCCCTGTGCCTCCATACCACACCATATTATAAACACCATAGATGGGCCCCTATGCCTCCATACCACACCATATTATAAACACCATAGATGGGCCCCTATGCCTCCATACCACACCATATTATAAACACCATAGATGGACCCCTATGCCTCCATACTACACCATATTATAAACACCATAGATGGGCCCCTTTGTCTCCATACAACACCATATTATAAACACCATGGATAGGTCCCTGTGTCTCCATACAACACCATATTATAAACACCATAGATGGGCCCCTGTGTCTCCATACCACACCATATTATAAACACCATAGATGGGTCCCTGTGTCTCCATACAACACCATATTATAAACACCATGGATAGGTCCCTGTGTCTCCATACTACACCATATTATAAACACCATAGATGGGCCCCTGTGTCTCCATACCACACCATATTACAAACACCATGGATAGGTCCCTGTGCCTCCATACAACACCATGTATAGGTCCCTGTGCCTCCATACCACACCATATTACAAACACCATAGATGGGCCCCTATGCCTCCATACCACACCATATTATAAACACCATGGATAGGTCCCTGTGCCTCCATACCACACCATATTATAAACACCATAGATGGGTCCCTGTGTCTCCATGTCACACCATATTAGACACACCATAGATGGCTTCCTGTGTTTCCATATGATACCACATGAAACATCATGAATAGATTGCTGTGTTCTCGTTGGATGAACTTGTCGTACCCCAAGCTAATGAACCTCACATGTGCTCTGTTGACATCAGCTAATGCAGTGTCAGCTACCTTTTAGGTAATCCTGTCAGCATGCATTCCAAAGAAGGTATGTTGCTGATGCCATTCACTGAAGTAGATTGTTGCAGGGGGTACATTATATGTGAGTTATGCCGGCAGTTTCTTTTGGATCCTGTTCACTGACACAAAGCAACGATTCTGGCTAGCTGACGTTTCTGGTCCACATATGTTGGTAGTTAGCCGAGCATCTGTATTAACAATCTCTGTTGTTAGCTCCTTTCCTCTAGGTCCACCATGTGACAGCTCTCCACTCTTAGTCTGTACTTGTTGTTCTGATTCACAGTCATCTGGACTTTCTTATGTGTAGCAGGACAAAAACCTTTGCTTGCACAGATAAATATGCAGCCTAAAAAAACAGACACAAGTAGTGGTAGGCTGTATTTGTTAGCCAAAATGCTGTCCTGAAATGTACTATT
>CM050208.1:7112500-7117500 GCA_027475355.1 Coilia nasus
GTGGAGACCCTGTGTCTACATCAGCATCTACAAGAAACACTCTCGCACAGACAGGGGCAAGGGAGGTGAGAGAGAGAGAGAGTCAGTGAAGGAGAGAGAGTGAATGTGTGAGTCGGTCTGGTGGTTGATGTGGTCAGGCTTGTGGTTCGGGGCAGACAGCCCGACTGCTCGCCAGTCTCAGGGGGGAACACACCCCGTAGGCCTCCCATCAGGAGAGCGTTGCAGTTACACTCGCCTTGGAAAACTCATTAAATAGAAAGAGAGAGAGAGGGAGAGAGAAAGAGAGAGGGAGGGAGAGAGAGAGAGAGAGAAACACAGAGAGGGAGGGGAAGACTCAGACGCTTTCGTCACTATTTTATTGGCACCTAGTCATCCAAAAAACAATATCATGCCGCAGTAACCTCCCAATAAAAAAACACAGCAAATGCCGGAGACGCAAACAGCTCTGCTTTTTTTGGTCATGTTTTCGTAGTACTAAAGGGGAAAAAACAACACCCACACATGCAGGGATTAGCCCGAGCGCCGGAATGACAGGAAGTGAGACGAAGAAAGAAACGCACACTAAATGGACACTCCACAGGTTTCTAAGTATTTGCACAAGCAAAGAGAAAGGTAAATAAATGGACTGAGTTAGAAGTTAGTGAAGTGGAAAATGAGAGATAGAGACAGAGATAGAGATAGGTAGAGGGAGAAATAGAGAGACATAGAGACAGCTGTGAAGAGAGAAAAGAGGTTAAGTAAAATTGGAGATTTTCTAAAATAGAAGTAAAATTAAGTAAAATATTAAGTAAAGTAGGAGATTCTCTACCAATATCTATGTAGATATAGGTAGAGAGAGAAATAGAGAGACACAGAGACAGCTGTGAAGAGAGAAAAGAGGTTAAGTAAAAGAGGAGATTTCCTAAAATAGAAGTAAAATGAAGTAAAATATTAAATAAAGTAGGAGTGAAGAGGGAAAAGATGCTAAGTAAAATAGGAGGGCGGGTAAGCTAGTAGCTGGTGTGTCATCTTGCGGGTGGCTGACCACAAACATTTATGGTCCTGTAATTTGCAGCCTACAGTGGTTCCCTATGGTGTGGACACAGTGCGTACTGTACACACAACAATGTTGTGTCTCATTTCCAGCCACAGGCCCGCCAGAGGAGTCAGAGAAGAGCAGTGGAGAGCAGGATAGAGGAGAGGAGAGGAGAGGAGAGGAGTGGAGAGCAGGATAGAGGAGAGGAGAGGAGAGGAGAGGAGTGGAGAGGAGAGCAGGATAGAGGAGAGGAGAGGAGAGTCAGAGAAGAGCAGTGGAGAGCAGGATAGAGGAGAGGAGAGGAGAGGAGAGCAGGATAGAGGAGAGGAGAGGAGAGGAGTGGAGTGGAGAGCAGGATAGAGGAGAGGAGAGGAGAGGAGAGGAGTGGAGAGCAGGATAGAGGAGAGGAGAGGAGAGGAGTGGAGAGCAGGATAGAGGAGAGGAGAGGAGAGGAGTGGAGAGCAGGATAGAGGAGAGGAGAGGAGAGGAGTAGAGTGGAGAGCAGGATAGAGGAGAGGAGAGGAGAGGAGTGGAGAGCAGGATAGAGGAGAGGAGAGGAGAGGAGTGAAGTGGAGAGCAGGATAGAGGAGAGGAGTGGAGAGCAGGATAGAGGAGAGGAGAACAGAGGAGAGGAGTGGAGAGCAGGATAGAGGAGAGGAGAGGAGAGGAGAGGAGTGGAGTGGAGAGCAGGATAGAGGAGAGGAGAGGAGTGGAGTGGAGAGCAGGATAGAGGAGAGGAGAACAGAGGAGAGGAGTGGAGAGCAGGATAGAGGAGAGGAGAGGAGTAGAGTGGAGAGCAGGATAGAGGAGAGGAGAGGAGAGGAGTGGAGTGGAGAGCAGGATAGAGGAGAGGAGAGGAGAGGAGAGGAGTGGAGTGGAGAGCAGGATAGAGGAGAGGAGTGGAGAGCAGGATAGAGGAGAGGAGAGGAGTGGAGTGGAGAGCAGGATAGAGGAGAGGAGAGGAGAGGAGAGGAGTGGAGAGCAGGATAGAGGAGAGGAGAGGAGAGGAGTGGAGTGGAGAGCAGGATAGAGGAGAGGAGAGGAGAACAGAGGAGAGGAGTGGAGTGGAGAGCAGGATAGAGGAGAGGAGAGGAGAGGTAAAAACAGAAGAAGGAAAGAGAGGGGAGAGAATGAGCAAGAAAGAGAAGAGAGCAGAAGAGGACAGGGGAATGAGAGAGAGAGGTAGAGGACTGGAAAATAAAAGAGAGGAGAGGAGAGGCGTGGCGTGGAGTGAAGGATGGAGGGAGGACAGAGGATGAGCAAGAAAGAGAAGAGAGCAGAAGAGGACAGGGGAATGAGGGAGAGAGGTAGAGGAGTGGAAAGCAAAAGAGGGGTGAGGCAAGGAGAAGAGGAGGGAGGATGGAAGGAGGGCAGAAGAGGAGAGGGAGTGAAGTGATGGAGAGAGGAGGTGGGGGAAGAGAGGAGTGGAATGTAAAAGAGAGGAGAGGAGAGGAGAGAGGAGAAGAAGGGAGGATGGGGGGAGGACAGAAGGGATGGAGAGAGGAGGTGGGGAAAGAGAGGAGTGGAGTGGAAAGTAAAGGAAAGGAGAGGCAAGGAGAGGAGAGGAGAGGAGAGAGGAGAAGAAGGGAGGATGGAGGGAGGACAGAAGGGATGGAGAGAGGAGGTGGGGAAAGAGAGGAGTGGAAAGTAAAGGAGAGGAGAGTGGCACCTATTGACTGCAGGCTTTAGTAAACACACACAAGGGGCCCGGCCACAGACCGGCTCAGCAGGGGCCAGTCTGGCAGACGCAGAAGGGCAAACATGGTCCCCACATTACAGCAACACACACACACACACACACACATTGACCTACGCACAGGCCTCACACACCGCAGGGCTGGTGCCAAATCCCCTTAAGTCAGGCAGACAGTCCTTGGCATTGCTCTCATCTGACACACATGGAGCTTCGAGTTTCTAAGTTAGTTAGGGGCGTGTGTGTGTGTGTTTATTGTGTTTGTGTCCATGTGTGTGTAGTTGTGGCTGTGGCTGTGTATCTGTGTGTGTGTGTATGGTTGTGGTTGTGTGTGCATGTTTGTAAGTGTGGGTGTGTCTGGGTTGGTCTTGTATGTACTGTATGTGTGAGTATATGTATGTCTGTAATGTATATTTGTGTGTGCTTGTGTGTGTGTGTGTGTGTGTGTGTGTGTGTGTGTGTGTGTTTATGGTGGGGGTGGGGAGTTGTAGAATCCTCCTTGCCAGAAAAGCAACATGAGTGGAGCCTGACTCAGCTTCGGGGGAATTTCAGCTGCTTAGCGCCATAGCGTTTCTCCCTCCTTTCCCCTCTTTGGGCTCTAATCCACTAGAACTTCTTTCTTTCCATTCCAGGAACTTGTCTCTTAAAAAATAAGCTTTCACATAGTTTACATTCGCTTTGCTTAAACTGGCATCTCCTTTAATATTGAGTACAACTTCTAACTTGTTGGGTCTAATCACAATATCGCTCCATTTCAGAGCTTGCTTACAAAAGGAACAAGTAATTGTAGAATAACAACTTGACAGAGACAGTGCACATGCATGTATTCACAATTCAACTTATCTTCTTCAATTTAATATTATGCTAAATTTAATATACAGTATACACATGGCAGCAGCTAAATTCATGTCCTAAAGTCATGGTGTGCATCGGTGTGTGTGTGTGTGTGTGTGTGTGTGTGTGTGTGTGTGTGTGTGTGTGTGTGTGCGTGTAATTATAGGTTGGCAGGATATTTGGCCAGAGAGCTGGAAACTGCAGCTCCCAGCAGCGCCCGCAGAGACTGGCGTAGCGGCAGAGAGGGGCACTCTTTGACTTTGCCTCACCCTGGCCTCCCACCCCTCTCCCTTCCCTCATGCATTATTCATCAGCCCCCCTGCTATTCGTGTTACTACAATTTGTCATCCTCGACATAATCTGACCACCTCATCGCCGCTCTTGTCACTCAGTAAGGGAATCCGCACACTGTCCGCCCGGCTTTCTCGACAGGTGAGCAGAAACAGGTGGCACGAAGCGGAGATGCTTGTACGTACCTTAACAATTGGGGAATAAATGGACCGAGAAAAACACGATTGTGTGTTTGATGACCAGAGAATCTTGTAGGAAAACCCAGTTATATGTTCAAAATGTTTATATTGTCCTCAGCAGTAGGGAGTAAATGGACCAACAAAAAAACATTCTGTGCGTAATGAGCAGAGAGTATCTTGTGGCCAAATACTTGGGCTCAGGATTGCGTTTAGAGTTTTAAATGCTTGTGACAGATGTCGTGTCGTGTTGGTGGCTGGTGCATGATTGGTTTGTGACAGAGGGGTCAGGGACGGTAAACTGTGCTGTAATTACTTATCAAAGCCGAGAGAAGACAGCCTTGGATGCTCAAGGTCCCCCCCCACCACACGCACACACACTTACACATACACACACACACACAGGCACACACAAACACACACACAGACACAAGCACGCACACATACAGCCACACAAAAACACACACACAAACAGACGTGTGCACACACATCAGACACACACACACACACACACACTGACATGGACAGAGAGAGAGAGAGAGAGAGACAGAGAAGCACGTTTGTTTGTGACTTGGAAAAAAGTGGGTCTTCTGCTCCCGGCTGTCCTCGGCCTTGACTCTTGATAGTTAATAGGAGTGGAGTCTGAAAATAGCTCCTGGATGGATTGGAAGATGGGCCCTTCCACCTGCAACCAGTTATTCACAACCGACGCGCCCACATCTCGGATAAGTTTCCTCGGCCTCCATTACATTAAATCTGCATTATGTCTGTCTGTCTCCTCGCCAGGCTCGTTGGCCCTCACCAGCTAACTGCACATACTTCTTCATTTGCTCCCTCACTTAGCATAAAGCTTCATTTGCTAAACCGCCACCCATGTATACATTCTCTAACCAGCACGCTGCTCAGTGGTAAAGTGGGCGTGCAAAGCTATTTGCAGTAGCCAACCAATGAACACACAGATAGACGATGTAATCAACTTAGGAGAAAAAAA
>CM050208.1:7120000-7135000 GCA_027475355.1 Coilia nasus
CTACTTGTGGCACTCTGCCTGTATAGTGCACTATAGGGTTTGAATGAAATCATTTAGATCTCTACATAATGCTCTATATCACTACTATCACAGCGAGTAAGCATTTTGAATGCAGCTTATTACGTCTGCCACGCATGTAAGGAGGGAGTTGCGGCCGAGCAGGAGATGCAGGAATATGGAGGAGAGAAGAAATGAACCCTAGCCCCACATCTCTCCCTATGGCCCGGGTGGAAAGGAGAGTAACGAGTACGCCGGAGCAGCAAGGCTCTGTGTTTCTCCCGGTGACTTTAATGAAACAGGCCGTCGTCTGTGGAGACGCATATGAATTCAGATGTGAAGTAGGACTCCCTGCAGACTAAATCAAATAAGACCCCCGCCCCCATTCCCACCCCCACCCCCACCCCCACTCCCACCGCCTCCCTCTCCAAAGGCAACAGAACACACTCCCTCGCAGGGCTCTCATTAAACACTACCAGCAAATCACTCCGCATATGTGCATACATGCATTTTAATGTGTGTGGATGGGTGTGAGTGTGTGTATGTGTATGTGCGTAGGCATATGTGTGTGTGTGTGGGTCGGTGTGTGTGTATGTCTATGTGCATATGTATGTGTGTGTGTGAGTGTGCATACACGTGTGCGTGAGAGACAGAAAGATATGGTTCAACATGGTTAAGAGCTGCTAGTCAAAGCCCATTTTAAAAGCGCAGGCAGGCGTTCGTGTGTGTTCACAACGCTACTTAGGCTTGAAATGACAAACAAGCACGCCCAGGGGGGGCCGAGAAAACCCAATATCTCTGGGTCACCGCATGAGCTCCGAGGCGGGCTGACAGACTATTAGGACCTCCCTCCAAGAGGCTGCAAACACCAAGCCTGTCAACGAGGCCTGGCTATTTCACGCCGAATGGGCCTAAAGCACAGATTACCTCCCATAATGCCCTATAATGCTATGCATTTTTCTGTCGCTTTATATGACATGTAGGTTGAAACTGTCATTGGATGAAAAGCAATCACTGGACTCTCTATTCACTGAATTTCAATGATGCCTATTGTATTATCTAAATGCAAAACTCTTGTGCTCCTACACACTATGGTTTTCACCTAATACCTTAGAGAGCGTGTGATCATTTATAGTACAGTTTTATTCACAATGCTTATTACACAGCTCATCAAAGTATTGCAAAAATCACACTCAGCCGAACTGGGCTGTCCCAGTGTTCAGAGGTATATGTGATACGTCTTTATAACAGACTGTTACTATGTATATTAGGTCATTGCTGTGGGATACAGAAAAAGACTAAATGACATTGTTATAAAACATTGTTATAAAATAGCATTTTAAGCTACATGTTTAGTGAAAGAAATAAAATACTTCATGTTTTTACTTTTTTGTTAAGATAACAGGTAGTGGTACATTCCTGTGTAATAAAATAGTGTAATGTACACAGAGGTCAACATCACAACCTACGGTAGTCAGAGTTTATTTCGTTGTGTTGACCAGTCCGGTGCATTTTAATGTTCTCTAGTGGGCATATAGATGACACAGTGTGATTCTGGAATGTTAGAAATTCTGTTTCTAAACAGGGTGAATAAACTGTATGGGTACACTCCGTTGAAATGTGCATAAACTCTTTTTCTGAAACTTGAGAGGTGGGTAAACTTGGTTTACTTGTGTTTATCCTCCACTACACCCCTGTTTATGGCCCTTGAAGAGTCCCTGGAGTTGTGTTAACAGGCTGTGTGTGTGTGTGTGTGTGTGTGTGTGTGTGTGTGTGTGTGTGTGTGTGTGTGTGTGTGTGTGTGCTGGAGTAGATGGGCCGTAAGTGCATAATGGCGTTCGGCGCGGCTGCTAATGAGAGTCGGGGAGGCATGAGCGTGGACGTCAGGTCTGGTGGTGCACCCATGCCAGCCTGTGCTGCACACCATCATCCATCTGCTCCCCAGAGAGGGGAATCAGTTCATCTCTCCCTCCCTCCCTCCTTCTCTCTTTTTCTTTCTCTGTCTGTCTGCATCCCTTACTTCTTTCTCTCTCACTCACTCACTCACTCACTCACTCACTCACTCACTCACTCACTCACTCACTCACTCACTCACTCACTCACTCACAAGCTTTTGTTACTGTAGGTCTCTTTGAGGAGTTATATTTTTATTTGTTTCAAAAAGAAAGCAAGAGAAAAGAGAGTGATGTTTGATCAGAGACGGCAAGCAGATGAAAGAGATGAAAGAAGGGGTGACAAAAAAAGTGAGGCCATAATCTATCAGAGCCTCCCATCTCTTTCTCCCTCTCTCTTTCTTTCTCTCTCTCTCCCTCTCTCTCTGTCTCTCTCTCTCTGAATATATATATATATATCATGAATAAAAGACATAAAAAGAATGGAAAGAAATCAAAGGGAGAGTGAAGCGTATGAGTGAAAGATTTGAACTGTAAATCCAGGGCATAAAGGCGAGGCCATGTTCCCAGCAGTGTCAGATTAATAGCATATCGATGAATAAATTATTAGGACCAATGATCTGAATGCCAACCCCTCCTTTCAACCCAACCCCCACCTGACACACACACACACACACTCATACACATTCTCTGTCTCTATCTCTCTCTCTCTCTCTCACACACACACACACGCGCGCGCGCGCGCGCGCACACACACACACGCTAACACACACACACATATGCACACCATCCATCAATGAGCCCATTTATTAAAACCCACACACACAGAGTGTCTCTGAGACAGACAGGCCCTAATCTCTCAAACCTGGTCGCTAATGGAGAGCTGTCAGTGGAGGCGGCCCGGGGGGGCTGGTTATGTTAATGCTAGCCCCTCCCCTCAGCTCTCCCACATCCTGCCCACCCCTCTCACTGTTAGCACCACGCTAACCAGCCTCAGCCCCATTCACCACCACAACCACCACTAGCAGCAGCAGCAGCAGTATGACACCCTGCCATGCAGTCCCTCTTTGATGGCACTAGGGTGGTGGGGGATGCTGGTTGATTGGTTGGTTGCTTGGGATTAGGACTTTGAGGAGGTGGGGGTGGATGGCCATTGATGGCAGTGCATTGACAAGTAGCAAGTTGTGGCACAAGCTCACAGGGAGTTAGAGGGAGAGAGGGAGTGAGAGAGGGAGAGTGAGAGAGGGGAGAGAGAGAGAGAGTGAGAGAGGGGAGAGAGAGAGTGAGAGAGGGGAGAGAGAGAGTGAGAGAGGGGATAGAGAGAGTGAGAGAGGGGAAAGAGAGAGTGAGAGAGGGGGGAGAGAGTGAGAGGCACTAGCTCGCTGGCGTGGGAGTTGGCGGGTCACTTTTGGTCGTCATTAATCACAGCCGACAGCTCTGAAGTGCTGGATCTGCATGTGAAAGTGGGGGGAGGGGACGGAGGAGGGGTCGCGGGCATGCGGGATGTGGAAGACATGTTGTGGTAATTAGAGACGCCTCCACGTATCTTTTGAGCGCCGTGTTCCACTGACAGATACTAGCAACACCATTTAACCTTAGTCCTTCCACCTGCCCCGGTAGCCCCCAAGCTGAGTTTATTTATTTAAAACAGGGGCAATGCACAGTAAACACTAATCTCATAAAACAAGAAAAGATGTCTTGAGCCAGGTTATAGCAGCATTTGCTAACTTCCACCTGTAGTCCATGGACAGGTGAGACCAGATGAAGAAACCAAAAATTTAAGTTGCCAAAATATTTCAAAAAATGTATAAAATATTTTAATAATAATAAATAAAACAAACTAACAGAGCAGGGAAACAAGAGTGCCAATTCATAAATATGTATACTCTCTCACTCTTGTATACTCTCTTACTTTCATCACACATTTAAACACAAGCATATACATAGTTGCAATATAGTCAAAGAGGTCACAGGCAGAAACGCTTCAGTCCATTTTAGGAATGGTCATAAGTCACATTTTAAATTGTGCGTTCAAGATAATATCAATGAAACTGCAATTTGGTTGTTTTGAGCAAAAGCAAATCAAGTCCAAACATCTCAACTGCAGTTTGATTGATATTTTTTGGAATGGCAAGAAAGGATATGAGAATTCATTAAAATGGAGTTAACGTTAACTTTTGCTTCTGAATTCAGTTAGAATACAGCAAAGAGCTGATTTTGACCCAGCTGTAAACTCAACAGTGCAGGCTTGTTTTAGCCACCAGACAAAAAGTACAAAGACAAAGACACAGAAGGCTGCTGACAAACAAACAGAACAGAAAAGTGAAAGATTAACGATGACGCAGAGGAGATGCGCACACACATAAATGAAAACAAAAGATGGCATAACAACCTTAGCTTGGGTAAATGTCACAGAAGAGGCGATGTGATCCCACAGGCATGAAAGTTCTGGAAACAAGGATGACTATTCTGAATTAGCACAACAGAGGAATTTATGTTATCACAATAAAGGGTGCCTCAGAGGAGTTCCCATGGGCCATGCTCTTTGATGTGACTGATCTGATGTCACATTTTGGGAAACAGTGTTTCCATAATGCCTGGCTAGGATTAGTCTCAAAGTCAGGCAGATGTTAAATTCCTGCCCTGAGTCCCTGTCTAGTCACCTAGGTTTGGTCATGTCATGTGGAACTGCCAGCAGATTAGGGAGGGACCTTTCGGCTGAGCTCTCATGAGTGGAATCATAGACTTTACATGTAGGTAAATTGGTTACTTTACTGAAATGCTACAGCATCCACAGACACAAAGCGGCAAACTCTCTGGCTTCCCACTAATCTGCTCCGTCGTTGGTTCTGGAAGTGAAGCGACGTCCTTACACGCAGATGAATGAAGTGAATCTGAGGTTCGATTTGCAGCACTGATTGATCAAAGACAGACTTGGGTTTGCCTTCCTCTCCACAAGTCCACAGAGACTAAGGCACTGCCAAGCTTGCTCGTTCTCACTCCCCTCTTCATTGCGTAGAGCCTGCGGGAAATGCCGTAGATTGTAATCAATTGGAACAATGTTTTCTGTTGATGCCCTGAAAGCAACACTTCCTTATTGTTATGTTAAATAATTTTATAAACATCTGATAATCATTTACAACACAATACTGGAAGGATATTATTTTCTCTTTTCCAGCTCTCTCTCTCTTTCTCTCTCTCTCCCTCCCTCTCTCTCTCTCTCTCCCTCTCTCTCTCTCTCTCTCTCTCTCCCTCCCTTTCTCTCTCTCTCTCTCTCTCTCTCTCTCTCTCTCTCTCTCTCTCTCTCTCTCTCTCAGTCTCTCTCTGTTTCTCTCTCGCTAGCTATTTCTGTCACAATCTCTCTGTTATGTCATTCATGTCCCCTCTCTCCGACGCTCTGACCCCACTGTAACCAACCTCACCAGGTTTAGAAACGCAAATGCAGCCACCTGCACACACACATCTGTGCACACATGCATAACTACATAGACATATTCAGGAGGACAGACAGACAGACGGACACAAAGACAGACAGACAGACAGGCAGACAGACAGACAGACACACATACATAAATACATAGACATATTCAGGAGGACAGACAGACAGACGGACACAAAGACAGACAGACAGACAGACAGACACACATGCATAACTACATAGACATATTCAGGAGGACAGACAGACAGACGGACACAAAGACAGACAGACAGACAGGCAGACAGACAGACAGACAGACACACATGCATAAATACATAGACATATTCAGGAGGACAGACAGACAGACGGACACAAAGACAGACAGACAGGCAGACAGACAGACAGACAGACACACATGCATAAATACATAGACATATTCAGGAGGACAGACAGACAGACGGACACAAAGACAGACAGACAGACACACAGACAGACACACAGACCGACAGGCAGGCTACCCAGTTCCAGCTTTCAGCCATGTGCATCAGGGAAGGAAGTGACACAGTTTTACATTTTGGCGTGGCTCCATTTTTATACTCAGACACAAGATGGCCATACAGCCTGGGTACCATTACAGTATGGTGGAGCTGACAAGGGGTGGGGGAAACGGGTGGGAGAGTGGGGGGTGTGGGGAAAGGGGTGGGAGAGTGGGGGGTGTGGGGAAAGGGGTGGGAGAGTGGGGGGTGTGGGGAAAGGGGTGGGAGAGTGGGGGGTGTGGGGAAAGGGGTGGGAGAGTGGGGGGTGTGGGGAAAGGGGTGGGAGAGTGGGGGGTGTGGGGGAAAGGGGTGGGAGAGTGGGGGGTGGGGGAAAGGGGTGGGGGAAAGAGGTGGGAGAGTGGGGGGTGTGGGGAAACGGGTGGGAGAGTGGGGGGTGTGGGGAAAGGGGTGGGAGAGTGGGGGGTGTGGGGAAAGAGGTGGGTGTTGGGCGCTGCCATGGCTGCAGTCCTACACGTCTCCTCTCCTCATCAGGCAGGGTGGCAGATTGGCTTTCTGTCGTCATGCCAGGACTAAGCCTATATTACAGTATTCCACAGGGAGCCTGAAATATGGCCCTGGGAGCAGGGGCTTACAGGGCAGAGCGCAGGCAAGCCCACAGGGTGAGAGGGGAGAGGAAGCAGCACACTAGGGCAGTGGGCACCTGAACAGGCCAGGGACTACTTGGCATAGGATGACTGGAATTGTTCTTGAAAATACACGCAAGATAGAGGGATGAAGGCTGTGTGTGTGTGTGTGTGTGTGTGTGTGTGTGTGTGTGTGTGTGTGTGTGTGTGTGTGTGTGTGTGTGTGTGTGTGTGTGTGTGTGTGTGTTTGTGTGTGTGTGTGTGCATGTCTGTGTGTACTGTATGTCTGTGTGTTTGCCTGTGTGCGTCTAGTCTAGTCTATCTGTGTGTGTGTTTGCGTGTGTGTTTGTGTGTGTATACATGCATTTGATTGTGTTGGTAGCAAAAATATAATCCACTGATTTGGATCCAAGCACCGAATCAAACACAGGGAAAGAACACAGCTGAGCCAAAGCAATGTTTAAAACTAATCCTTTAATGTCAGACAAATGAGGCCTGTTCAACATTTGGAATATAAACATGCATTCAGCTAAACATACTGTAAAAAAGCATACATAATGCATAACTGCACATTGCAGCCCCAGCATCAACAAATGCGTTAACATGTTAAGGGATTTCAATGTTATTATCATATTTAAACCATGAAAGTACACAGTCTCAGTATCCAGCCTTTTCCCATCAGACGAAAGGGAGTAGTCTGTGTATATTTCTCTCAGCGTATATCACCTTGTGTGTGTGTGTGTGTGTGTGTGTGTGTGTGTGTGTGTGTGTGTGTGTGTGTGTGTGTGTGTGTGTGAATGAGAGCAGGAGAAAAGGGGGGGTGTTTAAATCATTGCCATTAAAAAGTGTGTAGAGTGAAGCCGGGGCATCGTTGGGAAGGGCGCCTGCTTTATGGGGTGATTATCTATAAAGTCACAGTTACACAGCAGAGCACCCACAGACTTACAGCTTTGCATTTAGTGCTAGTCTTATCTCCACACTGACACATATACACAGCAAAAACAGAGGGGGAGACAGAGAGATACAGAGAAAGAGAGAGAGAGAGAGAGATACAGAGAAAGAGAGAGAGAGATACACACTGTCAAACACACACAAATGAACACACACACCCACAGAAACAGACACACATAGACAAATACACACACACACACAGACATACACACACACACACACACACACACACACACACACACACCAATCTCCTAAGATGTTGCTATGTATTTGTTTGCATCCAACTTGTTTGTGTGTGTTTTCTCTCCCCTCAGGGGGGCTATTCAGTATTCAGTGCTGGGTATCTGGGGTACTACTGGGCACAAACATGCACAAGGGAGGAAAGAGCGAGGGAGAGGGAGAGAGAGAGAGAGAAAGAGAAAGAGAGAGAGAGAGAAAGACAGAAAGAGAGATGGGGAGAGCAGTACCAAGGCAACCAGCATGTGGCCATCTCACAGCTCCTTCTCTCCTGTCTGAGCACTGGCCATTATGTCGTCACCCAGATCGCACATTATCCACTCACCACCAATTAATGGATTTTGCCAAACATATAATTACACCTCGTTAGGCGGTTTTTTTCAGGCATCCAAAGGGCTCTATGTATCCCCCTCCACACACACACAACCACACACACACACACACACACACCCACACACACACACACTCCACCGCCTACAAAAACATCCCCCCGCTCCACTCCCCTCCCCTCAACCACTACAGGGCTGAAGAGATTGTTTAGTGAGGAGCTAAACACAGAGCACAGAGCAGGCAGCTCTCTCTCTCTCTCTCTCTCTCTCTCTCTCTCTCTCTTTCTCTCTCTCTCTGTCTCTCTCTCTCTCTCTCTCTCTGTCTCTCTCTCTCTCTCTCTCTCTCTCTCTCTCTCTCTCTCTGCTGGGCCTCTGTACCGACAGACATGCTCTGTAGAGTCTGCAGGAAACATGTGGCATGGTGAGGGTGCTGGACCAGACACAGCACATTAGCATTTTGCAAGGTGAACTGCTCCGAATGTATTTGTTCACACACATTTAATTGAAATTGTGTGTTTGGATGTGTGTGAGTAGGATTGACTGTGTTTGTGAGTGGGTGTTTGTAAGTGTGTCTGCGTGTGTTGGGATAAGTTTTATTTGTATTTGTGTGTGTGTGTGTGTGTGTTTATGTGTGTGTATTAATTGCATGTGTGTGTGTGTGGGTGTGTATGTATGTGTGCGTTTGTGTTGTTTGTGTGTTGGTGTTTGACGTGTGCTCCCTCTGCCCCCACATTATTATTCCCCTCATTGGCTCCTAATGAAAAAATGATTGTGTGACGCGGGCAGCCCTGAGCCAGGATGGAATCTCTGCGGTGGAATCATCGCACCGCATGCTTCGCCATCAATAACAGCCCTGCCATTACACAATGTTATTTCACTCAGCACGGCCCGTTTGTACCTCGAGCATGCCCAAGTGTGTGTGTGTGTGTGTGTGTAGGTATGTGTGTGTGTGTGTGTGCGGAAATGTGTCTGTGTATGTGTATATGTGTGTGTGCATGTCTGTGTGTGAAAAATGTGTGCATGTCTGAGTGAGTGTGTGTGTGTGTGTGTGTGTGTGTGTGTGTGTGTGTAAGATGCAATGAAGGACAGCACCAAGGCTGATTAGAGTGGGCTATATGTGGCCCCATACATCACCTTGTCTGGCCTGTCTGTCTGTATGACTGCCCTGCGCTGTGTGTGTGTGTGTGTGTGTGTGTGTGTGTGTGTGCATGTGCGTGTGCACGTGTGTGTGTGTGTGTGTGTGTGTGTGTGTGTGTGTGTGTGTGTGTGTGTGTGTGTGTATGCACTTGCATGTGTCTGTGTGTGTGTACAGTACACTTACATGTGTGTGTATGTGTGTGTGTGTGTGTGTGTGTGTGTGTGTGTGTGTGTGTGCGTGCGCGTATGCACTTGCATGTGTGTGTGTCTGTGTGTGTATGCACTTGCATGTGTGTGTGTGTCTGTGTGTGTATGCACTTACATGTGTGTGTGTGTGTGTGACTGTTCTGCCCTGCCTAGAAGCTGGTCTAAATCACACTCTGCGGGGTGGGGGGCTGCAATGGCTACTCTGTCCACCCACCTGAGACTCCTTCGTCAATACTGCTTTGCTTTTGCTTTTGGCATGCAAGTGAATGTTGTTATGATGCATTATGCATTCATGGTAATGGTATTCGCCTAAGGTGCTTTCCAGCGTCATCAAATAACAGACAAGCAGTAAGGACACAGAATAGTGGCACAAACATAATTAAAGTACTGACAGGAATAGATGACAAAGAGTGAAAGTGACAAACGATTAGCATTTCAAAATGAGAAAAACTGCAAGGATGGTTTAAAATGAAGGCGCAATCGTGCCGACATAATGTTGGCAAACCTAGCAACGTGCTGACACTGATTAGTGGGACAGTTTAACAAGATGATGAAGATGAGTGGGACAGTTTAACAAGATGATGAAGATGAGTTTAACAAGATGAAGATGAGTGAGGAAAAAGATCAAGAATGGAATGCAGTCGAGATTAAAATTACTGGCATGGATTAAAGAGCGAGAGTACTATTAAAATGATATGAGTGAACAAGATGCAATAGAGTAAACCTTAAGACTGAGGAAACAATGTTTTCCTGTGATGTTGCCAATCTCGTTCATCTGTTTGTGTAAATTAAGATCAGGGGGTACAACAAATGTAGTTTATTTAAACCAGCCAGGTAGTTTATTTAAATCTGACAGATTTAACGCCATTTCAATGGCATTTGTTTACTTTAAGAGAATTAAGACCTGGGCTCTTCTACTAAGTTGTTTTTCAATTAGCTCTGGGTTACCTAAACCAGGTTTATCCCTTAACCACCTTTGTAGTTCTGTATGTCCCCTAGTTTAAATATGTGCGTTTTTCCCACTCAGCCTTGTATCTAACTGCTTTTTCTCCCTCTCTCTGCCCGCCTCTCTCCCTCTCTCCCTCCCTCCCTCCCTCCCTCCCTCCCTCCCTCCCGCTTGCTCCTCTCCTCTGCTAGGTGTGATGTCTGAGCGTCAGTTTGGCACCCAGTTTGTGTGCAGTGTGGTGGCATCCCACGTCAGCCACCTGCCCACCACCAGCCTCAGCTTCGTCTGGATCGCTCCTCCGGCCGGCACTGGATGCGTCAACTTCCTGTGAGTGCCTCTGTTCACGCGAAACATGTGTGTGTCTGTCTGTCTGTCTGTCTGTGTGTGACCACATGAGCGTCTATGTGTCTTACATGTCTTTTGTGTATAACACGTTCTTAAACCATCACTACCATGACCTTGCACTGTTAACATTCTGCGTTCTTGTAAACACAGTTGTGGCCATGGTCTTTCGCCTGTGTGTTTCTGTCAGGGGTGCGTTTGGTTTGTGTGGGTGTTATTTTCCACTTCACAATCCTGCTCTCGCCCCTCCTGGCCCCAACCTTCACCCTCCTACCCCTCTCTCCCCCCTGCTGCGGCCCTGCGGCCATCGTGGGGACAGGAAGGACACGGAGAGGAAGGGAGGTACTGTAGGTGCTGAGCCCTGGAAGGAGGGCTTCTGCCATGGGGAAGGTGGAGGTGGAAGTGGAGGTGAATTTGGGGACTGTTGGTGTCCTTCCTCTGCCCCAGAAATATGACTGATAATGAGGTCGCAGATGCAGGGGTTGAGTGGGGGGCACCAGGCTGAAACGCAGTGGGCTGGATGCACTCAGGGGCGCTGCTCCATGTGAGACAGGAACACACGGCTCACATGGCCATTGTGTACCTCACTGAGAAGGTCTCGAAACATGACTCATTGTTTTTTAAAAAGGCTTCAGGGAATAAAAGTATATTTTTGGGTGTTTTTATTCTTTTACTCAGATAGAACATTGAAGGGTGGAGACAGGAGACAAGTGGCAGAGAGATGGGGTGGTTTGGCACATGCGCGAGTAAACATGCCTGGATATAAAAAAAAATCCAAGAAATTTCATAAAGAACTATATTTATTATTATTATTATTATTATTGAGTAGGGCTGTATCATACTGTATATCTCTGCAAGGAATAATGTGGTGAGTACAATTTGTAACCCCTTCTTAATCAACACACGTCACGCTCAAAGAGTGTACAGCTATATGCCTACAGTAGCAACGCCCCTGGTTTGGGTAAATGCATTAGACAAACTCCAATCCAGGTCCCTTTGGATGTTTGGACAAACACACATGCATGCACACTGCTGCACCACAGCACTCTGAATTATGAATCAGCACTTGCCAAATAATTGATTCACAGTCCCATGAAACATGAACATGATGTACAAGTGAAATAGGTTGACACTTTTACTGTTGAGTAAGTTAGAGAACTTAGCACAGTTTAGTAATTGATGAGCTGATCACCATAGATCTACGTTAAGTATTTCATTTGGCCTTAGTAATCGATCAGCTCGATAGCCATAGATCTGCTCTAAGTATTTCATTTGGCCTTCTTTCGATGTGTGTGTTGGCGTGTGTGGGTTTACTTGATGTCTCTCTGCAGATATGTGTAGGTCCAATACTACCACTCCCACTGATGTGTGTGTCAACAGTAATGAGACAGATTATCAGGCTTGGAAGGCCTCAGATGAAAATAGCTGTCACGGCTGAAATGTGCTAAGATGGCCATTGTGGGATCCGTTGGTCTGTAACACATCTGATCTGGTTCATGTCTTCTGGAAGTCTGCAGGGATTAAGCGGCAACAAATCAGGCCTAATGGTCATTTTAGTGCCCATTGATCTTCATTTCTATCTTTGTTGTTGTTCTTTCTCCCCTTCTCCCTCGCCATCTCGTTCCAAACTCTCTCTCATCTCTCGGCAGTTTTGTTTCGCCCGTTTCTTTTTTCTTGCCGTGCCCCTCCATCCCTCCATCCCTCCATTCCCCGGGCCGTGATGAACAGCCTCGTGGCGGCCATCAGTCAGTTTGTAATTAGCGGCCTCTGCCAGAGGGGAGGAGTGGGGATTGGGGTGGGGGTGGGGATTGGGGAGGGGTGTGTGGGGATTGGTGTGTGTAGGGGGGGTGGCGTTTGGTGTAGGGGGTTGGGGAAGGGCAAGTAGCCACAATTCCCTAAGCGCTGACCAAAGTCAGAGAGAGAGCAGACCACAAAGACACTCAGACTGGCTGATAGGCAGCACCAGCCGATAGGCCTGTCCCCAGCTCCAATGACACACAGGGGGCACCACCCGATAACAATGGCTATGTCCAAAACGGGAAACTAATGACTTGCTGCCTTCACTGCCTAACGAGTCACACACCTTACGCAGGCATCAAAGTGCAGATTAACACATTCGTTTTGGATGGCCTGGCTAGACAGCAACACGGAACGCTGTTGCCATAACACCAACAGCTGTCTTCCTAGTTTGATAGAATGATGGATGTTGAAGGCAGCATGAAGGCATCTATGCTTCCTTCAGAATTGGGCCCTGATACATTTGAAGGCAGCATTTTATGTATTTATTTCGATTCGGACAGCCTTGATGCCTTGCTGCCACCAAGCACTCTCTTTTGAAGGCAGCATTTTTTTCTGCTTTGGACACAGCCAACATTTACCATTCATGCTCTTGCCACCAGGGGATTAGGATGTCTCTTCTGTGAGCAGCTGTAAGTCAGAGCAGCACTTATGTCTGGTCGGCTGGCTGAAGAGCTAAGAGAGAGATAGAGAGAAAGAGAGAGGGAGAGAAAGAGAGAGAGAGGAAGAGAAGAGACGAGAAGAGGAGGAAGCATGCCAGCGTGCCGGATGACAGCCCTCCTGGCAGGCTGTGCCTTTCACTGTGACAATGGAAGAGAGGCAGCGTAGTGACCTTATCAGTCCCAAACAGTCACGCTCCAGCAGAGCGAAGACTGAATGGACAGAGAGAGAGAGAGAGAGAGAGAGAGAGAGAGAGAGAGAAAGAGAGAGAAAGAGCAAGAGAGAAAATGAGAGACACCCTTCTCTGGGGGCCCTTCACATTCTTGGCACTGACTGTGGATGGTCGGAAGTTCAGCTTCCTGATACAGTTCACAGCTTCAGTCTGGAGCTTCAGCAAATCCCCTGACCTGGTGAGCGAGTGAGCACGAGATGGGTCTGGGTTGGGGTGAGCAGACCTGGGAGGGAGGCGGCAGGCGAGGTCCAGGCTTGGCAGGCCTGTTTGAGGAATGGGGGCATGGAGCCCAAATTACTGGTCCTTCAGCACTAACATGTCAATCTTGTTAGTCGACAAAGTAGAGAGAGAGTTTGGCAGGAGGCCCAGCATGACCTGCTTGGTGTGTGTGTGTGTGTGTGTGTGTGTGTGTGTGTGTGTGTGTGTGTGTGTGTGTGTGTGTGTGTGTGTGTGTGTGTGTGTGTGTGTGTGTGTGTGTGCTTGCTTGTGTGTGTGTGTGTGTGTGTGTGTGTGTGTGTGTGTGTGTGTGCCTGTGTGTATAAATGTGTGTTAGTAGACGTCTGGCACAGGCTACAAGAAGACAGAGGTTTGCATCAGGGCACCCAAGGCCTGGATGATAGATCACCCAGTGCTAAGCCAACACTACGCCGTGCTGACAGCGAAAGAGACATTCTCGGCCTCACTCTGCCTCTCGCCTGTGTGCAGAGTCTGTCCAGAACTTCCTTCTCGCCCAGCCCTGCCAAGCGTCCCTGCAGAGCTAGCACAACAGCAGGGATTTATCTGAGCTGTGAAATGGAGACATTTTGTTGAGACAGTGAAACACACACAAGACACTTTGGATGACTTATGCTTGGTTACAATATTGATGTGTTTGGTTAAAATGATGGTGATCATCTTCTAGGATAGTTGATAGTTAATGAATATAAGGAAAGGAATTTAGTTAGATTTAAATGGATAGATAACATTGCAAGTAATATTGCACAAAAAAACAAAATGAAGGTTTAGTGTATGTTGGTTCCATCTAATCCATGATTTGTGTAAAGGTTAAGGCACAATGAGCCCTATCATGCCGCGGCGCACTGTGCATTCGCGACGTGCGCATGGTGTCATTACTATTCTGTGCCAGCGCACCATTCATTTTTTCAGGCAAAAACTCACGTTGTCTAGATAGCAGATGACACTGCGCCATCACGGGTGTGTCAACGAAAAGAAGAGGCGTGGTCTGGCGCGAAGCGTGCCAGATGCTATTATAAGGACGCAAAAATTAAATCCGCCAGTGACCAACAAAACCCTGGTCTGTCGTCAGTTGCGCATTGCTGAAAAGCTATTTTATGGGCGCACAACGCTTTGGGATATAACGAGAGGGATCCCCCTCTTGATGAGTCACTGTTAGGGGACGACACTAAAGGCATGGTTATTAACACATAGCTACATCATGCCAACAACAGGGCTTAAAACGTCTTCAAGCTCCAAAAAGATGTCCAATTGCATACGACTACGAATCTGATTATTTACTAAGTGCAACGACATAAACACTGATACATATTTTGCAATAATGCACATTTATTGAGCAATCAGTTTTTTCAATAAACATACACACATTGTTCATAACCAAAGGGAACACACATTGTTCATAACCAAAGGGAAACAGTAAGTGTAAAAAAACAGACTTAAATATCCATCCCGGAAGATTAACTGCTCATGCACGAGCAGATCGGTCTTCAAAGAAAAACGC
>CM050208.1:7142500-7160000 GCA_027475355.1 Coilia nasus
CATACATACATTCTCCTCTCACATACATACATTCTCCTCTCACATACATATATTCTCACTCTCACATACATACATTCTCCTCTCACATACATACATTCTCCTCTCACATGCATACATTCTCCTCGCACATGCATACATTCTCCTCTCACATGCATACATTCTCCTCAAATACGATTCATTCCAACTATATATGTGACCGGCCACAGCAAAACCGGCCACAACTCGTCCGAGAGGCATTTTGAGTTATTCACAGATTCTGAAAGTGTAATTTCTAAGCTTTCCAATGATGTCTTGCACATGGATCTGATAATATTTGAAGAATTGGTGGTCATTTGAAAGCATGCACACCTTAAAACACAAAACTGAGAAAACTCCTCTTAAAGTTTGCCTCACTCTCGCCGAATAGTGGCCATTAGCATGACATTAAGATAAGCCCTCCCCCTCACAGACTGTCACTGACGTGTGGTATTATGACTGAGATGCTAATGATTTAGCAACTAGCGCTGCAGTAGCTACCAGCTGTATTGCAGTATCAAAGCTGCAGTTTTTACAACAGTATTACTGTTGTATACTGCAGTAAAGATTTAGTCATTACCACCAGTCAATTCGGGCATTATTCAAATTAATCGCCCATCGCAAATCGAAACTGATGCCAACAAACTCCTAGTCTGTCTGTACAGCAAGCTAACAAGCTAACGGACTAGCTCATTTAAGTCAATAGTATTAACTATGACAACACCAATGTGCTAAACGCTAACTTCACTCACCTTGAATTTAACACATTGCTGTAACCTTATACCTTTATATTAATTTGTCCATTTGAGCTAACATCAGTAACATTATCTAGGTGGGTGTTGGTGAGTAAAGTGACAGCTTTCAATTTAAACCATTACGTTAGCGTAGTTCGCTAGCGTTAGCGCGCTAACAACATAGTTAGTGTTACTGCCTGACCTGAAGTAAAGCTACATTTCTCAAAATCCAAACAGTAACAACTTAGACTATTAGGCTTGAAATAATCACAAACAGTTGCGGATTATGACACATGGTTCCAAAAATCATCAACAACTCCAGAAAGACGTAAGGACCAATTTATTAGTTAAACTCCACACGCCTCCCATTCGAATTTCAATGAAACGGGGAGGGTGGTGGTAGGGGAGGGTGGTGGTAGGGGGAGGGTGGTGGTAAGAGTGAGAGGAGAATGTATGCATGTGAGAGAAGAATGTATGTATGTGAGAGGAGAATGTATGTATGTGAGAGAAGAATGTATGTACAGTATGTGAGAGGAGAATGTATGTATGTGAGAGGAGAATGTATGTATGTGAGAGAAGAATGTATGTATGTGAGAGGAGAATGTATGTATGTGAGAGGAGAATGTATGTATGTGAGAGGAGAATGTATGTATGTGAGAGGAGAATGTATGTATGTGAGAGGAGAATGTATGTATGTGAATGCAAAATATGTATGTGTGTGAAATGAGAATGTATGTGTGTGTGAAGAGCATGTATGTATGTGAGTGTAAAAAATGAACATATGTGAAAGGAGAATGTATGTATGTGAGAGGAGAATATATGTATGTCAGTGTTAAAAATGTATGTATATGAGTGCAAACTATGTATGTATGTGAGAGTGAGAATATATGTATGTGAGAGGGGCAGAATGAATAATGTCTTGAACGGCCCCTCATATGTATGTGTGAGTGCATGTGTATATATGTGTATGTTCATGTGTATGTATGTGTATGTGTATGTGTGTGTATGTGTGTGTGTATGTGTGAGTGCATGTGTATATATGTGTATGTTCATGTGTATGTGTGTGTATGTGTATGTGTGTGTATGTGTGTGTGTATGTGTGAGTGCATGTGTATATATGTGTATGTTCATGTGTATGTGTGTGTATGTGTATGTGTGTGTATGTGTATGTGTGTGTGTATGTGTGAGTGCATGTGTATATATGTGTATGTTCATGTGTATGTGTGTGTATGTGTATGTGTGTGTATGTGTATGTGTGTGTGTATGTGTGAGTGCATGTGTATATATGTGTATGTTCATGTGTATGTGTGTGTATGTGTATGTGTGTGTATGTGTATGTATGTGTATGTGTGAGTGCATGTGTATATATGTGTATGTTCATGTGTATGTGTGTGTATGTGTATGTGTGTGTATGTGTATGTGTGTGTGTATGTGTGAGTGCATGTGTATATATGTGTATGTTCATGTGTATGTGTGTGTATGTGTATGTGTGTGTATGTGTATGTATGTGTATGTGTGAGTGCATGTGTATATATGTGTATGTTCATGTGTATGTGTGTGTATGTGTATGTATGTGTATGTGTGAGTGCATGTGTATATATGTGTATGTTCATGTGTATGTGTGTGTATGTGTATGTGTGTGTATGTGTGTGTGTATGTGTGAGTGCATGTGTATATATGTGTATGTTCATGTGTATGTGTGTGTATGTGTATGTATGTGTATGTGTATGTGTATGTGTATGTGTGAGTGCATGTGTACGTATGTGTATATATGTATGTGTGTATGTGTATGTGTGTGTATGTGTATGTATATGTATGTGTATGTGTGTGTGTATGTGTGAGTGCATGTGTACGTATGTGTATATATGTATGTGTGTATGTGTATGTGTGTGTATGTGTATGTATATGTATGTGTATGTGTGTGTGTATGTGTGAGTGCATGTGTATATATGTGTATGTTCATGTGTATGTGTGTGTATGTGTAGCGAGAGAGAGATAGAGAGGCCAGATATCTCCATATGTGAAGAAGAAGAAAAAAAAACAGCCCACGCTATGTCTGTGTGCTTGTCATTTACTCTTCCTGACGTGCCAGTATTTTTCCATCCCGACCAGCACCTCTAACCCTCGCTGCCCTCCCATATCGGGGCCTCTGTGGTGGGTAGTGTGCACGGATGAATGGAGGAGGAATGGGGGTGGCACTTGTTCTAGGGCAGTATTTCTCAAAGCTTTTCAATCCAAGGACCACTTTCCCTAGCCTGATGCATCAGCTGCTTTCAGTTTCTGTAAACTAGTTGCTGGAGGTAAATGAAATTTACCTAGCCTTACTACACTTCCCCCCTTTAAAAAAAACATCCACTCACCCCCCCCAACTGATGCTAACAGGGCTAGTACATGCATAAAATGGTGCAGCATCACAGCCCTAACTAGGGAACAGCATGAAGATGATGTACATGTCGTTTAAACACACTGTGCATAGCATAGGTTGCTTAAGAAACATGAAAAAAAACAATATTTTAACAGAACTGCGTGAGAACCCACTTGCGATTTCTTGCGGACCACACTTTGAGAAACACTGTTCTGAGGAGTGGAGAGATGGGAGAGATGGGGGAGGGGGTGGGTCTGTGTGTGAAATTAACGGGGGGGGGGGGGGGGGGGGGCATGCCTGAGACATGTGAAGTGGGGGTCTAATTGCTCCCCCTCCACCCCCAGTGTCCCCTCCTCTCCTGTCTCTCCGTGGAAGGGCAGATTTACATGTTGGTGTTCAATAAGTACATGCTTGTGCCATGGGAAAGCGGCATAACATGCACAGAAGTGTGTGGGCTTGCATGCTGGGTGGGCGTCAGAATATAGGGCCATCTGTGTGTATGTCTGTGAATGTACCGTAGGTGTGTGTGTGTGTGTGCGGGTGTGTGTGTGTGTGTGTGTGTGTGTGTGCATTCACTGCGTGTGTTGGAATTCGTGTGGGTGTGTATGTTTATGTGCGTGAGAGTATGCATGTGTACATGCTTGGTGGCTATCACAATTACATGCCTGTGTGTGTGTGCTCACATGTTGGGTGGCCATTAGAGTATGCAGTACTATGTTATGTTGTGTTTGTGTGTGTGCGTGAGCATGTATATGCTTACAGTATGTGTGTGAGATATGTGCATACTTGGCGGCCATCAGAATATATGTGTGTGTGTGCATGTGTGTGTGTGCATGTGTGTGTGTGTTGTGCGAGGGAGTGGATATCAGAATACATGTTATACATGCATGCTTGTGTGTGTGTGTACCTTTGTGTGTGTGAATGTGTGCACCCGTGTATGCATCAGAATATGCCTGGTCGTGTGTGTCTGCGTGTGTGTGCGCGTGTGTGGGTGGGTGTGTGTGTGTGTGTGTGGGTGGGTGTGTGGGTGTGTGTTTTTGTGCATTCTTGAACAAAAACACCAGGCCTCACGTTAGGTGTTGACATCCTCTCTCTCTTTCTTTCTCTCTCTGTCTTTCTCTCTCTTTCTTGCTCTGTCTGTCTGTCTCTCTCCCCCCTCCTTTTTTCTCACTCTCTCCTTTCTCTCGCTGTCTCTCTTTCTTGCTCTGTCTTTCTGTCTCTCTCTCCCCTCCTCTTTTCTCACTCTCTCCTTTCTCTCGCTGTCTCTCTTTCTTGCTCTGTCTGTCTGTCTCTCTCCCCTCCTTTTGTCTCACTCTCTCCTTTCTCTCGCTGTCTCTCTTTCTTGCTCTGTCTGTCTGTCTCTCTCCCCCCTCCTTTTCTTTCTCACTCTCTCCTTTCTCTCGCTGTCTCTCTTTCTTGCTCTGTCTTTCTGTCTCTCTCTCCCCTCCTCTTTTCTCACTCTCTCCTTTCTCTCGCTGTCTCTCTTTCTTGCTCTGTCTGTCTGTCTCTCTCCCCTCCTTTTGTCTCACTCTCTCCTTTCTCTCGCTGTCTCTCTTTCTTGCTCTGTCTGTCTGTCTCTCTCTCCCCTTTTCTTTCTCACTCTCTCCTTTCTCTCGCTGTCTCTCTGCGTCCTTCTGTGTCACTTGTTTTCCACATTGCCCTAAATGGTAGCGTTTTGTAAGTGAACACAGACAAAAAGCGGCGTTGTTTAGTAAATATTTCAGAGCTCCTTGTTCCTACTTTGCCTCCCGCTGTTCATTACCTACTTACTTAGCATCTTTTATTCATAAATACCAAAGTATTGAGCCTTTTCTCCATTGTGAAAGATGAATGTAATTAGGTGCTGTTTTGCTCCAGACTCTCCTCTTTGCCCCGCGCGTGCCTTTGTTATTTATTCATGGCCGACATTTTAGTTATTCATGAGCCGTCATGGCAATGTAAAGGAATCCGCGCCCGTGGATCGCTGATGGAGGGGACCTTGAGGGGCCTCTGAGAGGCAGCGGCGGCCTCCCTCCATCTGACGTTTTACCCACTTTGGGGGCCTCATCATGGGCCAGTAATTCAGCGAGATGGCCTCATCTCCACAGGGACGTTTAGCAGTTTAGTCAAGGGCTGCGATGGTAATGTTTGATACAGAGTGATGCAGAGAGATGAGTCATTCTGTTTTTTTATAATGTCTTTGTTAGAGAAAACATGGCCTAACCTCTAACTTTGGCCTCAGAGAGAGACTGAGAAAGTGCAAAGCTCCCGAGTCTTACCTGTTCCTTGTGTGGGTAAGTATGTGTTGACAAGGCAGTGTCGGAGGGAGTGAGGTTCCTGTCCTCACAGCTGCTGGGAGGTTTGATACAGAGTGGCTCGGACAATCACTGCTCTGCACTGAGGCCCCAAACACTTGTTCCAGTTAGAGAGCAGACAGGATGTTACAGCTCAGCAAGACAGGAAGTGATGCGTCAGGGCAGGGAAGACCCTGGTTGCACTTGCAGATGTGGAGCACCTACTCATGAGATCACCAGCCAGTGAACCCCCACTAAACAGGCATGTTCATCTGTAGGCCGAACCAGAGGTCATGATGCCAGACCAAAGCCATCAATCTCAGAAAAACACTCGCAGAGAATCAGCTGCACTGGTTGTCTCTGCATGCAGTCTCAGGGCAGGTCCCCAATGCAGGCCAGGCCAACACATTATCATTGGCCATGCTATCACCAAGGAGACATTAACTCAAAACATATGACACTTAGCAAGGCAGGAAAATGGCTGACTGGGGAAAAAAGGACCAGAGGGATATTTACGACTTTATTTCTCTGACGTTAATGGGACTACAATTGATTTTCTTTTTTTCTCTCTCCTGCTCTCAAACCACCTCGCTTCTTTAAGGCAGTAATGCATGCCTCATTATGTTCAAGTGATTTAAGACTTCTGGTTCCTTTTTTCTGTCTCTTATTTCTCAGAATTTTCTAGTTTTTTTCCCATCCTTTCTCTTCTTTCTTTCTCTTCATTCTTTCCTTCTTTCTTTCTTTCTTTCTGTCCTTTTTTTCTTTTACATTTCTTTCTTTCTTTCTTTCTTTCTTTCTTTCTTCCTTTCTTTCTTTCTTTCTTTCTTTCTTTCTTTCTTTCTTTCTTTCTTTCTTTCTTTCTTTCTTTCTTTCTAGTAGTGTCCCCTCAAAACAGTGCACATTTTTCCTTTGTGTGTGTTCATTCGCAAATATATTTTGGCCATTCTCAACAACTCAGCAGCCCGTCAGCTTCAAAGCTCTGTCTGGCCTCTGATCAGAGTGTCTGTGGAGGGGATGGGGGTGTGTGGTAAGTCGGTGGGAGTGAGGGAGTGTTTCTGTGTGGAGGGAATGGGGGTGTGTAGTAAGTGGATGGGAGTGAGGGAGTGTTTCGGTTCAGTTCAGAAGATTTGATGCCGTGCCTTGATTAAATCAGGCCTTAAATCACGCAGCCCTTTGGGCAGAGGGGGGCTCTAAATCACCCTCCCTCAATGACATACTGCACTGTCACCAACACAAACTGGCACAGTGACACAGCACTTTGTACTTTTTGAGCAAGTTGGCCAAAGCTAAGACTAAAGTGACTGGCCTTTTTTGCGGCCTTGGTTTCCTCATGGGTAACTTGGCTTTAACATGAGTGGTTCACCAATCCTTTATTTATGTCGTGGACTGGCAGAGTTTGGGAAGTTAATTCGTTAGACTTGGCAACGGCTTATTCATTCACCCAGATGCCCGTCCTCGTTAAGCCTTAAGTTCATTATGTTGTAATTACTGGGCAGTGTTCATTTATGAGCTTTTTCGCAGCTGGCCCGTGGTGCCCAAGTCCCAGGTCTCGTCCCAAACGGCAGCAGCAGGACCTGAACTCAGGCTGACCGCCCCAGCAGGAGTTTTAACATTCTGTTTCAGAGTGTGATTTCTTGATAATGGGAAATAGGCTGGAAATGGAGTGCGTGCGTGCGTGCGCGCGCTAGGAGTTCTATCCAAACTTTTTTTTTTTACTAACACAGTTGCCGATGTGGTCTGAGATTGTATGCTATCTACCTTACATAGATACATACATCACACAAAATGAAGCATATAGGCACTATATGTACATATATGTACTATATATACACAGATGCACTTTATGTCTTCCTCCAAATCCATTCCATCCACATACAGCATGCTGTACTATTCACCCAGGAGCTATGGGCGTGAGTGTGTTCGCCTGTTCCACTGGGCAGTAGGTTTATGTGTCATATGAGATGAAATATGATTGAACCAGACCGCAAGGCCATAGTTAGTTAATGTAAATTACACAGTAGACTGGGCAGGAAGTGGCACCATCTTTTAGACTTTGTGACACACTATGACAGACAGTCCCAGTGACACTTATCTGTTTGCGGTCATACTGTACTCACGGCGGACTTAACTTAACTGCAAATCAAAATGCTAATGTGGCCTAATTTTTTAAGTGCCGTTTTAATATCTGGATGACGCAGCGCTAACGTAATAACACTTTACGCACAGCAATCTCACACAGGCAACTTGCAGTGCACACAGCATATTTCAAGGCATTAACAGCATTTGCGTTCACTGTACAGTATTTCCCTCAGATAGGAGGTTTGCTGTGTGCTTACAAGCTCAGCCTGCACTAAAGATTGGCATAACCATGAATGCTAATGTACACAAGATGTTGAGTGTAAAACTGCTTTTTAGCCCCATAGCCATTTCAGAATTGCATCCATGTGAATTCAGAGTAAAAAGTGCTCTGTCCTCGAACATCTGCAAAACAGTCGCGACCTCAGATGCAAGGGGGCTTTAATCGTTTTCATTTCAAAACTTTTTTGTTATCGTGCCAAAATACTCGAAGAGCCATGGCTCGAGCAGCTCTGAAGTGAGCACAGGCGGGCGTTTGTGCCCGCCGGACTTTGGCTGGCGAATTGCGGCCGTTTGACTTTGAGGGACTTTGAAGGCTTATCTTCAGCCAGCTACGCTAGCAGTGGACCTCTGCTCTCCCACCTTGGGGTTCATCTCTGTGTCTTATTGCTCCATACTAACCCCCTCACCTCTCATCTTCCTGCTCCCCAGAGCTGAGCGCTAAGCTGTCCCGGCCAGGCAGTGAAAGAACAAGTGTGGGTCTGGCTCACCGTGCTTAAACACGCTCTTTTTTCCTCCACACACACACACACACACACACATTCCTAAGCACAAACACAGACATACTTACTTTTATCTTTTATACACGCACACACACTTATATGTACACAATATGATGCACAGAAGCACATTTGCACATACTTTAAATGCACACACACACACACACACACACACACACACACACACACACACACACACACACACACACACTAATATCCACTGGTATTAGGCCATCTGTGCCGTGTTCATCTTCATTCCAGGTAATGGGCTCGTTACCTTCCCCCTCCCTCACTCATCCGACCACCCCGCCACCCTGCCACCCCCTCAGTGTCCTCTGTTTGCTCGGCCAGAATCGTTGGAGATTTTTGAACCTCTCTCTCTATCTCTCTCCCCCCCACCTCTCTCTCTCTCTCTCTCTCTCTTTCTATCCCTACCTCTCTTCCTTCTCTCTAGGGCCACGGCCACACATCGAGGACAGATCATCTTCAAGGACGCTGTGGCCCAGCAGCTGTGCGAGCAGGGAGGTGAGGCTGCGAGCTCCAGTTCACCTCTGCACATTTCGGGGACTGTTCTGTTCTGGGGGGATGGGGGAGGTGGGATGGGGGGGATATGGTGTGAGTGGGGTGTGGGTGTGGGTGGGGTGGGAGGCTGGAGGACAGGTTAAAAGGGAATGTGTAAAACTAGGATTATTCCTTGAATACAGCATTATGCATCTACCTCTGTGTGTGCCTACCATATTGATTCTGTTGTACTGGCCAAGTCACTGAGTTTGTCAGATTGTAGATTTAATGAGGCAGTATGCTGCATTTGCTGTTCTGCTACATTTGCACTAGCTGTTCACAGCGCACAAGTGAGGTCAGACAGACAATCATGACTACATGCAGTGAGTGCACTATGAGCCCCTGGATGGTGAACTCATAGTCATCAAAAAGTTGTACAAAACATTAAACACTTACATCCTTAACTGAAAATGGTGGTCACATGATGTTGTATTGATGCTGCAATGAACATGTCCTCCAAGAGCACAACAATTATAATTAATTTGAGATAACACCACCCCTATCAAAGGTCATACTCTATTAAGCTACGATACTGTTTTGAGATACAAAGTACTCTCGTTGTATTACATCAACGTGTAATGACAGACGTATCCTGAATGAGTTACTGTTTAAACCATGTCAGTCAACTCTGTGTTGCTCAATACGTAATTCAAAACAGACATCTTTTAGAGTTTCAGACAAATTTGATTACGAATACAAAAACTGTATTTTCCAGAAGTGGAAAGTGTCCACAGACACACAGTACACATCTCACTTGCTAGCATGGCACCACACAAGCATCACATACATACAGACACAACATTTTATATAAAACAAAAGAAGACCTTGTGCTTGTGAAGAGCCTGTGACTACAGATTGGTTTAACTAATGCAGTAAGTGTTAAGCAGTGAGGTGAGCATTTTTTTAATCACGTATTTTGCAGCAGCTTAGGTTTGGCCTGTTGAATTGCCATTTTTAACACTTTAAAATGACTTCCACAAAAGGTAGTGTGTTGAGCAGTGCAAATCCTCTTTACATACATCACAAGTGTAAAGGGCTCTCCGGTCACACACGATGCACACAGGATGCAAAATGCACTCAGAGCTCAGCAGCAGACATGTTTGGTGCACTCTTTCACAGCGAGCCCTGAAATGCTGAAGCGATGGAAAGTGTCAGACACAAGTTAGTGGAGCGATGCCTGCCCATGGCCAAAGCCACTCATCTCACAGCGAAACAGAGACACCGAGGAAAAAACTGGCGTCTGTGAGAGAACAAGTGCTGGCACAACATCATTGCACCGCAAGATATTTACTAGCCTTTCTAGGGCAGGGACGCGTCCAGCTAGAGAAACAGGCAGATATTGAGACTGAGGGAGTGTGTGTGTATATGTGTGTGTGTGTGTGTGTGTATGTGACATTGAGTTAGTGAGAGTGAGGAAGTGAGGGAGAGTGTGTGCATGTGTGTTTGTGTTTGTGTGTGTGTGTGTGTGTGTGTGTGTGTGTGTGTGTGTGTGTGTGTGTGTGTGTGTGTGTGTGTGTGTGTGTGCATGTGTGCGTGTGTGTGTGCGTGTGCGTGAGTGCGTGCATGCTTGTGTGCGTTTGTGTTTGTGGGCTGAGTTGAGAGCACTGAGAAGTGCTGTGAAGCTGCCAACATGCGTCCTCTTGTCCAGTACATGTCCCCTTGCCTGAGAACCCTCCCCATACTCTGCCTTACTGCCCCGGTCACCCAATCCCACAATGCAATAGAGTGC
Source organism: Coilia nasus (assembly GCA_027475355.1). Classification (NCBI taxonomy): domain Eukaryota; kingdom Metazoa; phylum Chordata; class Actinopteri; order Clupeiformes; family Engraulidae; genus Coilia; species Coilia nasus. The sequence goes on from CM050208.1 coordinate 7,153,033, forward strand.
AGCACAGCACAGCACAGCACAGCACAGCATAGCCCCGCATGCCCCAGCAGAGCGGTTGTGTGCTTGGCAAGAGTCCCGTGCCGCTCGGCAAAGACACGCTGAACTTGAAGTAGTGACACACTGCTCCAGAGAGCACCGCAGGCAAGCTGACAAGGAGGAGATGAGAGCAAGTGAGATAGCACAGCTGATGGCAAGGAGAAAGACGGAGAATAAAAAAAGCAAAAGTGTGTGAGACAGAGACAGAGAGAGACAGACAGAGAGCGACAGAGAGAGACAGAGAGGGAGATGGACCGCAGGTTACATAGAAGATGTATGAACACAGGCAAGATGTTAAAAAGGAGAAAAGGGGGAGAAGTGGGGCGTTACCCCTAAATTGATTGTGTCAGTAATGGCATACTACCTTTCACTGTCTCACCCCCTCACCCCCCCCCCCCCCCCCCCCCCACACACACACACACACACACACACTTTGTTTCTCTCTTTTGCTCTCTCTGCCACTCCTCCCCTGAGTTGGAGGGATGCGTGGATTGGAGATTGGAGATAGAGGGCGAGCGTTAATGAGAAAGTTGAAGGTCATAAATTCACGGTGGGCCGCTAGCCACCGGGAGATCAAACGCCATTAAAAAAAATGTACTAAAAAAATGGAGGGTGCCAGATGAGAGCAGGTGCTTGACCTCGTTGCCGGCTAATTCCTGGACGGCAAATAATATGGCGCTTTTTTTTATTCTTGCTGCTGCATTTCCTGTCCTGTGTTTTTTCTTTGCTCTGTGGCAGAGCTGAATCTGAATTACAAATGAGATGGGAATGTGCCAGGGGCAAGACACGGAGGAGAAGAGGAGTTAGAAGAGAGAGAGAGATGGGAAGATGGAAAGATGGAGTTAAAGCGAGAGAGATGGAAAGATGAGGTAGAGAGAGAGAGATGGAGAGATGAAGAGATAGAGAAATAGAGAGAGAGATGGGAAGATGTAGAGAGAGAAAAAGATGGAAAGATAGAGATAGAGTGAGAGAGATAGAAAGATGAGGTAGGGAGAGAGAGATGAAGAGAGAGAGAAATAGAGAGAGAGATGGGAAGATGTAGAGACAGAAAGAAAGATGGAAAGATGGAGTTAAAGCGAGAGAGATGGAAAGATGAGGTAGGGAGAGAGAGATGGAGAGATGAAGAGAGAGAGAAATAGAGAGAGAGATGGGAAGATGTAGAGAGAGAAAAAGATGGAAAGATAGAGATAGAGTGAGAGAGATGGAAAGATGAGGTAGAGAGAGAGAGATGGGGAGATGAAGAGAGAGAGAAAGATGGAAAGATAGAGATAGAGCGAGATGGAAAGATGAGGTAGAGAGAGAGAGAGAGATAGAGAGATGTAGAGAGAGAGAGAAAGATGGAGATAGAGTGAGAGAGATGGAAAGATGAGGGAGAGAGAGAGAGATGGGGAGATGAAGAGAGAGAGAAATAGAGAGAGAGATGGGGAGATGTAGAGAGAGAGAGAAAGATGGAAAGATGGAGATAGAGCGAGAGAGATAGAAAGATGAGGTAGGGAGAGAGAGATGGAGAGATGAAGAGAGAGAGCAATAGAGAGAGAGATGGGAAGATGTAGAGAGAGAGAAAGATGGAAAGATGGAGATAGAGCGAGAGAGATGGAAAGATGAGGTAGAGCGAGAGAGATGGAAAGATGAGGTAGAGAGAGAGAGATGGGGAGATGAAGAGAGAGAGAAAGATGGAAAGATGGAGATAGAGCGAGAGAGATGGAAAGATGAGGTAGAGCGAGAGAGATGGAAAGATGAGGTAGAGAGAGAGAGATGGGGAGATGAAGAGAGAGAGAAAGATGGAAAGATGGAGATAGAGCGAGAGAGATGGAAAGATGAGGTAGAGAGAGAGAGATGGGGAGATGAAGAGAGAGAGAAAGATGGAAAGATGGAGATAGAGCGAGAGAGATGGAAAGATGAGGTAGAGAGAGAGAGATGGGGAGATGAAGAGAGAGAGAAAGATGGAAAGATGGAGATAGAGCGAGAGAGATGGAAAGATGAGGTAGAGCGAGAGAGATGGAAAGATGAGGTAGAGAGAGAGAGATGGGGAGATGAAGAGAGAGAGAAAGATGGAAAGATGGAGATAGAGCGAGAGAGATGGAAAGATGAGGTAGAGAGAGAGAGATGGGGAGATGAAGAGAGAGAGAAAGATGGAAAGATGGAGATAGAGCGAGAGAGATGGAAAGATGAGGTAGAGAGAGAGAGATGGGGAGATGAAGAGAGAGAGAAAGATGGAAAGATGGAGATAGAGCGAGAGAGATGGAAAGATGAGGTAGAGCGAGAGAGGTGGAAAGATGAGGTAGAGAGAGAGAGATGGGGAGATGAAGAGAGAGAGAAAGATGGAAAGATGGAGATAGAGCGAGAGAGATGGAAAGATGGAGATAGAGCGAGAGAGATGGAAAGATGAGGTAGAGCGAGAGAGGTGGAAAGATGAGGTAGAGAGAGAGAGATGGGGAGATGAAGAGAGAGAGAAAGATGGAAAGATGGAGATAGAGCGAGAGAGATGGAAAGATGGAGATAGAGCGAGAGAGATGGGGAGATGAAGAGAGAGAGAAAGATGGAAAGATGGAGATAGAGCGAGAGAGATGGAAAGATGAGGTAGAGAGAGAGAGATGGGGAGATGAAGAGAGAGAGAAAGATGGAAAGATGGAGATAGAGCGAGAGAGATGGAAAGATGAGGTAGAGCGAGAGAGGTGTGGAGATGAAGAGACAGAAGCGTCATGTTCTCTGGGGAAGTGTGAACACACAGAGGTGTTTTGGGCGTTCTGTGTCACCAACCCCCCCGACCTTCCCGTGTCATTTTACCGAATGCACAGCGCTCTGCTTGTTTGACATTCCTCTGCTCTCCAAAACTTCCAAAGAGGAACGAGAGAAAGACGAATGACGGCTGCTGCCCTACTTGACTCTTTGAAATAAAACAACTCCAGTCAGGCAGCCGACTAATGGAGATCTCGAGATTTGGCGTGGTTGAAGAGCTGGTGGGATTACTCTATCTCTCGTGTCCCTAGCACTCTTGCATTTTAAAACCACACAGAGTGGAGAGCAAATGTAAGAACATTTTGTCGAATTAACTTAACAAAGTACTCTATCAGTGGCATCATTCAAAGGACCTCCCCGAATTTTAGTGAGTGCGACCCCAAGAGTTGAGCTCAGTAAGAACCCACTCAAGTGCAGCATTAGCATTTTTAAGAGGCAAAGTAGATGGAAGGGATCATGGCACTTCAAAGTTCCAGCACTAAGAAGAGACTTGAGCAGCTAAAGAAATTATAAATACCCTGGCAGGGTTATGATCCGTGTGTGTGCTTGTGCGTGCCAATGTGTGTGTGTGTGTGTGTCTGTGTGTGTGTGTGTGTGTGTGTGTGTGAGAGAGAGAGAGACATAGAGAGCGGGAGAGAGAAAGAAAGAGAAAGAGAAAGAGAGAGGAGTTAGTAAATCAGAGACGGCATCAGAGAGGAGCAGATTAGCTGGGTGCAGAGGATGGAAAGCCTCTAAGTCTACAGGGAGGATTTGGATATGGGGCCACAGGGCAGGGGCCATGAGTGGGGGGCCAAGGGCCAGGGGAGTGGGCAGAGTCTGGTCTGAGAACAGTTATAAGGAGACAGCGAAGGGCAAAAAAATATGATGCTACTCAGAGCGGCGCAGAGGAACAGGATTTCGTACTTACCAAGCACCCCACAGAGACCGAGGAGCAGATGCTGAGAGCTCTTTTTATGTCTAAACCAGTGGAGACCTTTCATAATGTGCCCGTCGAACGACTTTCATTAAAAGTTTTGTTTGTCAAATTGAATCAAGACCTCCAGACTTGAAAGACTAATGAGCTAAAATTGCAGTCCACTTAGATATATGAGCAGATTTTTGAATCCTTCACTTTCATGTGGCCAAACCTGGCTTCCCAGACTCTTCCTGTCAGGGCGAGCGTTTCTGCAGCAACAGATCTCCCCCACTTTCCCTCATTCGCCCCTCTCCCACCTCCCACCCCCATCCCCAAACACGCCTGACAGTTAAGCCTTGATCTACCATACTGTATACCTAGTTAGTCTTATTACTCATCCGTGCAGCACGGGCGGGTGTGGGAGAAAAAAAAAGTAGCCTGGAAATATTTCCTTTCATTTGCCTGCCGCGTATTTATGCGCCGAGGAGCCAGGAATAACGGTGTGGCATGACAAGCGCAGCCCAGCCTGCTTCTGCTTCCTGTTCCCCTTCAATCATCGTCCGTATAAATACTCGGGCGCCTTGGCGTGGGAAATGAGGAGGAAAAACACTCTCAGAGGAGGCGAGAGAGCGAGCGAGCAGAGCAGAGCCGCATAGCCTGCCTGAGGAGGCTAACGGTAACTGGGCCCGCATTAGCCAAATAGGCACAGACAGGGGAGAAGAGGAGACAGTCATGCTAGCTAGTTGGCAGCAGCCGGAGCGATAGCAGTAGCGATAGCAGTAGCGGTAGCAGCGGCGGTGATGGCTGTCCGAGGGCTCGGGCAGTCCATCACGACCCGCCAACCCCCCTGGTGACAGGCCCGGGCAGAGTGGTGGCCCCCGCCAGAGCCTGCAATTTCCAGCGGCTCCATAAATCAGACCTTTATGGGCCGCCCGGACCCCCCCTGCACACAGATGGATTATTAAAAGTCACATATAACTCACTGGAGGCCACGCTTCCCGAGGGACGAGCGCTGAAGAGGAGGAGAGGAGCATGATCGGGAGGAGGAGGAGGAGGAGGAGGTAAGGGAGGTGGAGGAAGAGCGGGGTTGGGAAGGCAGGGTGGAGTGGAGTGGGGTGGGGGTAGTTTGACAGCGCGCTCGTCCCTCATCCCTGATGGAACCTTGAAGTCTCCCTTAGAGCATCTCTAGGTGATACGAGCTCTGATATGGGTTTGAGCAGCGACACCAGACCGTTGCATTGCCCACGGTGATGGATACTCTTGGGGCATGGAGACCAAACCTGCTCCTGATTGGGTGTGCTCTAGTTCCTCAGAGGCCTTTGATTTCTGCCATGCATCAGATCTTCTGGCACTGATGAGTCTCCCTCAGTCGTACTTCCAGAGTCTGGGCACAAGTAAGGCTGTGTGTGCGGTGATGTCAGACAGAGGCCCACCCAGTCAGACTGAGTAACCAATCAGAGTAACCAATCAGAACACTGATCCTCAACAGGCTTAGGTGACTGTCTGGCTGCTAGCTTCTTTCTTCTTTGACCAGCCACAAAGTGTTCTTGAAGGCATGGCAGAAATGACATTTACTCTAAAGGTTAAGTTAATAGGATTTAGAAGATGTTGTTTATCCAAAGTTACTTACAAAGACATTCAGTGTTTGGGAATTAAACCTGAGTCACCCAGACTCTCGAACAACAGCGCAAACTTCTGCCGTCAACAATGAGTCCACTCAATTACACTCTGTTCTCAGTCCCCACGCAGAAGTGTTCTTAAGGGATGAGAAGAGGATTTATAAAGAAGAGTGGACCAAAAACAAAGCTACCAAGTTGCGGTCACATGCTGAAATGAGAAGGAGGACAGAAGGGGGATAGAGGGGTGGAAAGGTTTCAGTGTGCTCTAGCCTCTTTATGCTTGGATGGAAGGGTGTTTATCAAAGCTTGTACAACACCGCCCTAACACACACACAAACACACACATACACACACACAACCACACACACACGCACACACCCACACACTCGGCAGTCTCCACAAAGCTGATTGTCACAAGCTGCCACCGCCCTGCGCTTGCATGGGAGAAAGAGGTGGCGGTGGTGATGGTGGTGGTGTGGGTGTCAGAGAGGGAAGGGGCAAGAGCAAGCAGAGCGGAGCAGAGCGGAGCGGAGCGGAGGAGTCAGTGTAAGCCCTGGCCTGGGAGATACAGGCATTAGCGCAGATGAGTCTCTAATGGAGCAGGCGGTAATTGAAGTCTTTAAGGAGAGCGAGAGGGGATTAAGCCAGGCCCTGAAACGAGTGCCACTGTCTGCTCTGTGTGTGTGTGCGAGTGGGCTTGAGCAGGGGGGCAAGGGAGTGAGGAAGAGATGTGCGGAGCGGAGGCTAGAGAGGGAGCTCGGATGACACAAGAAAAGGAGAAGAGGGAAGAGGGGACGAGGAGTGGTGCTGAGGGATTTTAGGAGGGGAGGGAAGAGGGGACGAGGAGTGGTGCTGAGGGATTTTGGGAGAAGAGGGAAGAGGGGACGAGGAGTGGTGCTGAGGGATTTTGGGAGAAGAGGGAAGAGGGGACGAGGAGTGGTGCTGAGGGATTTTGGGAGAAGAGGGAAGAGGGGACGAGGAGTGGTGCTGAGGGAATTTGGGAGGGGAGGGAGCCAGAGAAGGAATAGTGAGCTTTCTGGCTCGTGTGTGCTACCGAGACAACAGACAGAACTTCTGGGAAAGAGCGGAGAGGACACTTGGGCAGAGGAAGGATAGCAAGCTGGGCTATAACGAAGGCTGATTTGTTTGTTTATGGGAATCCAATTGTAAATAAGTCAGAGACACAGAAGAAGAGACGGTGAGAATGAGGAGACAGCAAGAGTAAGAGGGGAAGAGAAAATGAGAAGAAGAGAGAGAGAGAGAGAGAGAGAGAGAGAGAGAGAGAGAGAAATAGATAGAAATAGATAGAGCATTTTTTTTTTTTTATTTGTAGAGAAAGAGAGAGAACTAGAGAGAGAAATAGATAGAGAGAGCATTTGATTTGGAGAGAGAGAGAGAGAGAGATGGAGATAGAACACGGCTGAAGGCTGGAACAGGCAATTAGCATGCAGTCAGCATTCCTGTTATTTCTGGTAGTTACTGCTGTTTTTAAGGCAAGCTGCATCCAAACACATTGGACATGGCGTAATGCTGCATCGCAGCAGGTGCTCTCCAACAGTCTGTACTGGGCGGCAATGGGAGCCAGTCCTGATTGACAGACCCCTCGAATGCGCTGCACATCGTCAGCTGAGTGTGGATTAGGGTGGAGAGGGAAGCGCTTTGATCTGCCTTTAATGGGC
>CM050208.1:7170000-7270000 GCA_027475355.1 Coilia nasus
CTCTCCCTCCCTCTCCTCCACCTCCCAGTACCCCCAGTAACTCCAACTATGCTCATTCACTCAGCCACTGACTCACTCACTCCTCTCTCTCCCTCCCTCTCCTCCACCTCCCAGTACCCCCAGTAACTCCAACTATGCTCATTCACTCAGCCACTGACTCACTCACTCCTCTCTCTCCCTCCCTCTCCTCCACCTCCCAGTACCCCCAGTAACTCCAACTATGCTCATTCACTCAGCCACTCACTCAGTCCTCTCTCTCCCTCCCTCTCCTGCACCCCCCAGTACCCCCAGTAACTCCAACTATGCTCATTCACTCAGCCACTCACTCACTCCTCTCTCTCCCTCCCTCTCCTGCACCTCCCAGTACCCCCAGTAACTCCAACTATGCTCATTCACTCAGCCACTCACTCACTCCTCTCTCTCCCTCCCTCTCCTGCACCTCCCAGTACCACCAGTAACTCCAACTATGCTCATTCACTCAGCCACTGACTCACTCAGTCCTCTCTCTCCCTCCCTCTCCTGCACCCCCCAGTACCCCCAGTAACTCCAACTATGCTCATTCACTCAGCCACTGACTCACTCCTCTCTCTCCCTCCCTCTCCTCCACCTCCCAGTACCCCCAGTAACTCCAACTATGCTCATTCACTCAGCCACTCACTCACTCCTCTCTCTCCCTCCCTCTCCTGCACCTCCCAGTACCCCCAGTAACTCCAACTATGCTCATTCACTCAGCCACTGACTCACTCAGTCCTCTCTCTCCCTCCCTCTCCTGCACCTCCCAGGGCCCCATCCAACAGCAGCACGGTGGTGCACCTGCTGCCCATGCCGCTGGGCTCGCGGGGGGAGGGGGTGCGCCTGCGCTGGGCCCAGGAGCCGGGCAGCAGCCCCGACGGCTACGAGTCCTGCTGGGGCCTGGACAACATCCTGCTCGTCAACGCCGCCCACAGGCCCAACCTGCTGGAGGACACACTGGACCCGCCCGACACCGCCAACTGGCTCTTCTTCCCCGGCGCCACTGTGAAGGTATGATCAGACACAAACACTGTGTCACACTCTTGTTCTTTGGCCTATAAATGTGTTTAGATTTTTTTGGTTATCTTTCTCATTATGTGTTTATTTTTTATTTAATGACGTAATTTGTTTTAAATACTCTTGATCACTTTGTCATTATTTTTATTTATTTACCTAGTTTAATTATGCACTTTGATGAGCTTCGGTTGTATAAAATGTGCTATATATAAATGAACTGAACTTGACCTTATACTACAGTGTTTAAGACATTTCACAAAGAGAGATGAACCCAATAGGCCATATCTGAATATTTATTTGTTTATTATATGGTGCACTATGTATGAAATAACACTCACACCCTATGTAGTGAGCTATGTAGTGAGCGTGTAAACATTTTGAGTGTATATAAAGGAGTGAACCAAATATTGCATGAGGAAGTACCAGCCATCGATATACAGCATGGTGATACATACACCATATACCAGATGAGTGAACCAAACATTACATGACGGAGTGGTAATCATAATATTCACAATATTTTTCCTCTAATCACAATTACAATTATCAACAAGTGCAATCAGAGATGGCAACCTGGTCCCCCATGTGGACGGACAGGGTCATTGCGGGCGGACAGACGCACTCACACACACGCACACACACACACTCACACACACACACACTCACACGGACAGGATCATTGCACTACCTGGTCAATCCCCTTTGGGGGACTAGGTAATAAGAAAAGAATCACAACGGAATACACTGTTACACTATGGCTAATACTGTATTAGACCCCATGCACTTCTGTTAAAATCAACAATTTAATACACTTTTGTACTGTGGCTAATGTTAGACCCCATGTCCTTGTATTAAAATCAAGAATTTAATACACTATCACACTGTGCATAATGTTGGATGTCATGTTCATGTGTTACAGTAAATCCTTCACTGTAATCATCCACATCCCATTCAGCCCTCTGTAATGAGTGTGTGACTCCTGTGGCCTTGTTGTGCAGCATGCGTGCCAGTCGGAGGGCAATGCCATGTACTTCCACGGGGGCGAGGGCCACAGCTTCACCTCCACACGCGACGTCGACCTGCACCGGGAGGAGGGGCGCAGCTACTGGGAGGAGGACTTCGAGAACCCACCCAGTGGGTGAGTGATGGGATTGGTGTATGTGTGTGTGTGTGTGCGTGTGTGTGTGCTCGTGTGTGTGTGCGTATGTGTGTGCCTGTGCATGCACGTCTGTTCCTGTGCGAGTGGCTCTGCTGGCCATCTCCATGTCCTGAGGAGCTGTGCTGGGTGCAGAGACCTGATTGGCTGGTGGCGAGTGTGTGGGCGCAGGGCTCTCTGTGGTCAGGGGTAACGTGTCGTGTGTCAGGTGGTCGCCCATGTGATGGAGAGGGACTCCCCCTGCAGAGGACTGACATAGCTCCTACCTGTCTAAAGAGGTGGCACCATCTGTTGCAACAGGAGGACAGGCAGAGACACCTCAGAGAGACAGAGAGAGAGCGATAGATAGATAGATAGACAGACAGACAGACAGACAGACAGACAGACAGACAGATAGATAGATAGATAGATAGATAGATAGATAGATAGATAGATAGATAGATAGATAGATAGATAGATAGATAGATAGATAGATAGATAGATAGATAGATAGATAGATAGATAGATAGATAGATAGATAGATAGAAAGAGAGAGGAAAGGGAAGAAATGTATGGTTTTGAATTCAATCTGCATCTGAATAATGACTGGCATTAACATATATTTAACACTTTTTTCCATATTTCAATATCGGAGGTGTATATCTTATCCTGCTGTGCCGTTTGCCATCGGTAGCAGTTAGAGAGAGGAGGGGTGAATGGAGACATGGGACACATGAAGAGGCCATTAGTGGCCAAGCAGTTGCCTGTCAGTGAATATGGGATAATGAATGGATCCCTAGAGAAGATGTTGCTGTTCCTGCTCCCACACACACACACACACACACACACACACACACACACACACACACACACACACACACATATACACACATTTCATATTTACAAGTCTCTTTCCACAGGAAGTTGACACACTCTCCCAGAACTTGTGCTAAATGGTAATTGCATAGACACTTGGACAGGTTCAGCTTATTAGCGCTAGTTAGCTTCCACTGCCATACCTTTCAGCTCTCAGGTGAAATTCATCAAGAGGGGAAAAGTGAGGGGGAGGGAAAGTGAGAGAGAGAGAGAGAGAGAGAGAGAGAGAGAGAGAGAGAGAGAGACGGAGAGAGAGAGACGGAGAGAGAGAGAGAGGGAAAGAGCAATGGGGGAGAAAGAGAAATGGGGAGGAAAGAGGGAGTAGAGATGGAGAGAGAGAGATGGAGAGAGAGAGATGGGAGAGAGAGAGGGAGAGGGGGAAAGAGCAATGGGGGAGAGAGAGAGATGGGGAGGAAAGAGGGAGTAGAGACAGAGAGAGAGAGAGGGAAAGTGAGAGAGGAGAGAGGGAGAGAGGGAGAGGGGGAAAGAGCAATGGGGGAGAGAGAGAGATGGGGAGGAAAGAGGGAGTAGAGACAGAGAGAGAGAGAGGGAAAGTGAGAGAGGAGAGAGAGAGAGAGAGAGGGAGAGGGGGAAAGAGCAATGGGGGAGAGAGAGAGATGGGGAGGAAAGAGGGAGTAGAGATGGAGAGAGAGAGATGGGAGAGAGAGAGGGAGAGGGGGAAAGAGCAATGGGGGAGAGAGAGAGATGGGGAGGAAAGAGGGAGTAGAGACAGAGAGAGAGTGAGATGGGAGAGAGCCACAGGGAGGGTAGGGTGTGTTAATGAGGCCACAGCGTGGGAGTGCGTTTAGCATGTGCTGCTCTGAGGGGGCGTATTACATCTGTCATGTGCAGGCAGCAGGACGGCCACCCAGACTCTCCCTCTCTCTCTCTATCTCTATTTTTCTCTCTCCCTCTCCTTCTCTCTCACTATTTCTCCCTCTCCCGCTCTCTCTCTCTCTCTCTATTTCTCCCTTTCTCTCACTATTTCTCCCTCTTTCTCTCTCTCTATTTCTCCCTCTCGCTCTCTCTCTCTCTCCCTCTCTCTATTTCTCCCTCTCTCTCTCTCAATTTCTTCCTTTCCCTCTCTCTCTCTATTTCTCCCTCTCTCTCTCTCCCCCTCTCTCTCTCCCTCTCTCTCTATTTCTCCCTCTCTCTCTCTCTCAATTTCTTTCTCTCCCTCTCTCTCACTATTTCTCCCTCTCTCTCTCTCTCTCTCTCTCTCACACTATTTCTCTCTCTCTCTCTATTTCTCCCTCTCTCTCTATTTCTCTCTCTGTCTGTCTATCTCTCTACTGCCTGGCTCTGCCTCCCCAGCAGCCTGTGTGCATGCTATATGGAGACTTCACACTCCCTCCAGTGTGAAATGTTTTCACCCTGGGAAGTGTTTGCGGAGAGAGGAAGAGTGGAAGGAGGAGAGAGAGAGAGAAAGAGAAAGAGAGAGGAAGAGATATGATGCAAGTCTGAACTTCTTTTGACAGGTGTAAGGCTTGATGGTTACTGAATGTACGTAAACATTTCACCCTTCTCATTGCTCATTGGTGCTCAGTGTGTCTTGTTGATGCTCCTCAGTGAGCCATGCAATCACTGTCTTGTTTATGGCTTCATAATGGCGGCAGTAGGTAATTGCATTACCACAGTGAAGCACAGTGGATGCTACCTCATGGGGCTGTGTGGGGTTGCCCATCAGCTCACCTTACTAATATGAACACGGACACAAAAGTGTATCTTATCCACAAAAATTGTAATTTGCCTTTAGTTTCGCCATAAAAAGATATAAAGACATGACTTTTTAACCTCTTAGCGGTCACCGTATCGCCGGCCCTACGACTCGCTGTGACTGAAGAAAACGTAACTACATTACAACACCACTGCGACATTACGGAAAGTTTTTAGTAACACATTACAACTTGGTCATTGCCATTCTGGTAACAACAAAGTTATAATAGGGGGTGCGCCTTGAAGGGTTAAACAATACAATATCAGGCACCCCATTTCATGTACAGTAAGCAGGTTTCAATGTATCTATAAGTAACAGGGTGACCTTTCCCCTGTCCCTGGGACTTCAGGTGGGACATCGAGGGGGCCGTGTACGGGAACCAGTGCGGCGAGGTGGAGTCCGGCTCGGCCCTGGTGTTCCAGAAGGAGGGCCTGAGGAAGGTGTGCACCCCGTACCTGGACACCACCTCCTACGGCAACCTGCGCTTCCACTTCACCCTGGGTACAATCACCTTGCATTTTTACATTACATTACATCACACTTAGCTGACGCTCTTCTCCAGAGCCACTTAAAATTATTTAGGTATTATTTAGGTTTCAGTTACAGTCCCTGGAGCAGTGTGGGGTTAGATGCCTTGCTCAAGGGCATTTCAGCCATGGATATGGTGGGATTTGAACCTGCGACTCTCTGATCCCAAGCCCAACTCCTTAACCTTAACTAGACCACAGCTGCCCGTGTAATGCGCATAATGCATGTAATGTACAGCAGAGTGCTGCCAGTGCTTTTGGTTTTCACGTTTGGCCCATGCTGATGCCCGACTGACTCTTGTTGCGATTGTGCCTGCGTGGGTATGTTGTGTGTGCCTGCGTGGGTGTGTTGTGTGTGTGTGTGTGTGTGTGTGTGTGTGCCTCTGTCTGTGTCTGTGTCTGTGTCTGTGTCTGTGTGTGTGTGTCACAGGAGGTGGAGAGTGTGACCCTGGAGAGTCCCATGAGAATGATGTCATCCTCTTTGGCCGCTCGGAAGGGCGCAGGGACCACGTGCTCTTGGACACGCTGCCTTACTCAGCCTACAGGGTACTGCACTGCCTTCTCCACACAGCACGGCTCATCAGCCAATCACACGCAGCTCAGACCTCTACAGCTGTTCGGTTCAGAACTAAAGAAACTGGGAAATATGGGCAGAATAGCCAACAATGCATGCAACTGCCAAGTTACTCATTGATGACATCAGTTCTCAGCATCAATACATATGAATTCTAATGTTTTTAGGTGAAATGCATTTTAAATAGAGAGAGATTTTTGAGCTTTTTAACATAAAAGTTTTATGACTTTAAAGATGGAATTCACTTTTTTCTCTGTTTTTCACCATGACCCCCCCCCCCCTTTCCCCTCCCCTCCCCTCCCCTCCCCTCCCATCCTATCTTTACTTTTCTCCTCTCCTCTCCTCTCCTCTCCTCTCCTCTCCTCTCCTCTCCTCTCATCTCCTCCCCTCCCCTCCCCTCCCCTCTCCTCTCCTCTCCTCTCCTCTCCTCTCCTCTCCTCTCTCAGACTCCTGCCGTGGTGTCGGTGGCGTTGCCGACGGAGCTCCAGACTCCGGTGACTCAGTTCTGTCTGGAGCAGCGCTCTCATGGCGGAGCGGGGCGCCACGTCTGGGCCATAGACTTCCTGCAGCTGCTGCCCATCCTGCCTGGTGCCCACACGCACGTGGCCCAGTTCTCCATCAACCTGGGCTGCGGCTCCTACCAGCCTGCCAACAGGTGCCCATCTCTCTGGCTCTAGCATGGCTGACATGAATGTTATTGCACCAGTCGGTGTCAATATTTGATTAGTTCCACTGCTCTTTTTTATTGTCTGTCTGTCTGTCTGTCTGTCTGTCTGTCTGTCTGTCTGTCTGTCTGTCTGTCTGTCTGTCTGTCTATCTATCTATCTATCTATCTATCTATCTATCTATCTATCTATCTATCTATCTATCTGTTAGATAGATTCATGCTTATACACAGTCTCTCTCTTTTAAGCTCTCTCTCTGTCTCCCTCTTTCTCTGTCACTGTGTAGCACCCTATCCCAGCTCAGACAGTGCTGATCCTGTGCCAAGTTAAGCTATTGCTGTGCCAATATTTAGCCAGAGAAGTGATTAACGGCTTGGGGAAAAACATGCTAATTCTTATTAAATGAATACTCTACTGAAAGAGTATTTGTGATGGTATCTGGTGCTGAAAGTTAAATGCTTGTCATTTCAAGCTCCTCACTGCCAATGTTACTATAGTAACTGTAACTGCATTCATTGGTATTAGGCTTGAGAAGATGACGTCATGGTGTGCCAGCCACAATCCCGAGTGGGAACCTAGGCGGGGAGGGTAAACCAGCTCTCGTTGGGCTTGTTTGAAATGACAGGCTTCCTGAGTGGCTGGCTTAGAGCAAAGCATGCTGGACTTAAAGTAGTGATGTTTTTGGACAATCTCGCCCGAACGTCACCAGGATACATCGGTGGGCATGTTCCGGTACTGTGACGTTCGAACAAGATGTCCCTTAGCTTTCTCCTTTCTTCTGAAATAGAAATAAATTAAATTCAAATTCTGTTTTGCTGTTTATCTCGCTCGCTGTCAGTAGCCTTGAACCTATTGACTAAGGCATGCCCCAGTAACAATGACGTAAAGTGTAATTGTCAACATTAGGCAGAAAAATTGTTTTCCTATTAAAACTGAAATGGGAGTTGTTTTTCTTTATAGTTCCTTTCCTCAAAATTTTAAAGGGAGGGCCTTGTCTTTATTGCCAAGAGCTTAGCAGGTCTAGACACTTTCAGAGGGGTTGACGTCTTCCACCTGCCTTCTCTCCCTGTAGACGGTGTTTTGACTGGTGTAGCCAGGCAGATCGCCACTACATGAAACAGACATGTAAAAATCCCTCAAGATTGGCATTCTCAAGCACTGCCTTACAGTCTGATGCAACTCCCTCTAATTCTGTGCAACCGAGAGAGAGAGAGAGAGGAGAGAGAGAGAGAGAGAGGAGAGAGAGAGAGAGAGAGAGGGAGAGTTATGATCATCTGTGACAAGTAGATGTGTCTGGTCTCTGTACTTGAAAAGGTCCTCCTCACACTGTAACGCTGTGCTGCTTGTGGTTGGCTTAGTTGTCCCACTGAGTGCTGTGTGTGTTTTATTCTCTGTGGCAGTGTCAATCTGGAGTTCTCCACCAATCAGGGACGCTCCTGGTCCCTTCTCCACACTGAGTGCCTGCCAGAGCTTTGTGCTGGGCCACACCTTCCCCACAGCACCACCTACTCCTCTGAGAACTACAGCGGGTCAGTGTGTGTGTGTCTTGTGTGCGTGTGTGTGTGTGCGTGTGTGTGTACGTGTGTGTGTGTGTGTGCCGTGTACCTCGACAGATGTTTACTGCTCATCTCTTTGCAGGTGGACGAGGATCTCCATCCCTCTGCCCAATGCTGCCCTAACTGAGACCACTCGGTTCCGCTGGAGACAGACAGGCACTGGCCCCGCCAACATGTGGGCCATAGACAACGGTAACAGCAGCCCCCCAATAGATCATGACTCACTTACCTACAGCAGTACATCCACACATAAATCAGTATACCATCACAGTATACCATCGTCACAGTGTGAATTACCCCTTCACAATTACTACCTACCTACTACCCTTTATGGGCGGTGCTATCGTTTACCTTTAGCTTTAAGGACTTTGATAGGTCGGTACTCTCCAACCCTGTTATTTTGGTGTCTTTAGGGGCTACTGGCTCTTGATTGGGGGGTACTATACCTCCCAGTACCCCCTGTAATTCAAACTATGACCATCATAATGAGACCTTAGATATACAGTACATTGTGAGGCTCAGTGTCTTACTAGTGCTACCTTTCATTGGCTTCATACCTGTACTGTACACAGTGACGATAAAGTTGAATCTCATCTAATCTAATCTAATCTAATCTAATCTAATCTAATCTAATCTAATCTTATCTAATCTTCACCTTGTACATTTTCTATATGAAATCCTCTAAAGTAGCTACACTGGCTTTTCAATCATTATGACCACCACTAGCGTTAGCGTGGTCATATAGGTTTAGTCTGTTTTTTTTTTTTGCTTTTTTTTCACCGATGTTGTGTCAAGGATTCCACAAACACTGAAAAGCAGAAATTGTTACATTCAGAGCACTGTAATTTAAAAAAATCTATCTGGCTATAACTACCGAATGGACATTCATTCTATAGGGGCACTGTAATTCCCTTTGTGCTGAACTTCACAGCACACTGCAGCAGTCATGCTATGTACCACTATCTAGTATTATAAAAAATATGTAGTGCAGTCATAAAAGACCATTGTTACGTTTTGTAAAAATAATATTTCCATGTTTTGTTTTGTTTTTTTAAATAATAAAACATACAGTCTGTTTTGCTTGAAAGCTTAAGTGTAGACTAATAACAAATGCGAAATGAATCAGTTTTCAATTAAGTAAAACATTACAAAACATATTAAAACTAGTTATATTAAAACTACTAAGTAACATGTTAATTACGATTAATTAATTACACTGCAAATTAACACGTAAAAATTAACGCAATTAGTTATGAGTGGCAATTCAATGCACGAGCATTTTAAATTTGGCCCATTGAATGACCTGTAGGCTACTTGGCAGGGGCAGCTTAGGATGAGTTTTTGATTTTAGGAGTTACTATAACCCCAGATCCTCTTTGGGTTCAAGTTGTTATGCCCCAGATACTGTAGCTTTTGATTTTTGGTCTGCTTAAGTGCCTATTTGGGACTCAGCCTTACCCATTTCTGAATTTTATTTATTTAGCTGTATTTGTATTGCATTGTTGAATAATGCACCTGGCCTAATTGGTTTTCTGGGATGTGTTTGACCTTTTTCTTTAGAATTTCATTTATGAAACACACTTCACCAATAAAAATGTGGATTTCAAATCTTCTCTTCTTAGTGTATTCAAATGATTAGTCAAGCAATACAACTTTGTAATGTCCTAGAATTTGAATTCTTTATTTGGGGACCGTTAGCAGATATGAGATTAAAATGCAATTAATGAGATTAACTAATTACAAATCCTGTAATTAATTAGTTTAATTTTTTTAATCGCTTGACAGCACTAATTAAAACATATTTTAAAATAACAGTGAGGATACAGGTGTATACAGGTGGACATGGATGCAGGTGGATATGCTGGATACAGGTACACTAGATACAGGTATGAATATGGGTGAATGCAATAGTTACAGGCACCTAAATGAATACAGGCACTTATATGGATACAGTAGATACAGGCACTTATATGGATACAGTAGATACAGGCACTTATATGGATACAGTAGATACAGGCACTTATATGGATACAGTAGATACAGGCACGCATATGGATACAGTAGATACAGGCACTTATATGGATACAGTAGATACAGGCACTTATATGGATACAGTAGATACAGGCACGCATATGGATACAGTAGATACAGGCACTTATATGGATACAGTAGATACAGGCACTTATATGGATACAGTAGATACAGGCACTTATATGGATACAGTAGATACAGGCACTTATATGGATACAGTAGATACAGGCACTTATATGGATACAGTAGACACAGGCACGGATGCAGGTGAATACCCGAGTTTACAAGCCCTCTGTGCTCATGTGCTTTGGACACCAACCGCTCTCTCTCATACCTACACAATCCACTGACCAACCGCTGTCTTATACCTGCGCACTCCACTGACCAACCACTCTCTTATACCTGCACACGCCACTGAAAACACACACACACACACACACACACTAGAATGTTTACTAGAGCCCTGTGGTAGTCCCTCTCTCTCCCCGTCTGTGCGAAGGTGCTTGCACACACACACACACACACACACACAGTGCTGCCATGATGGTGAAATCAACCACAAAGCGAGGTCAAGTACAAGTTCAGAGCTAAATCATCAGCACTATCTTCAGGCTTGAAGGATCCTTGACACAGTGGACATGTAGCCTGCAGGAGATGACCAGAGAAGCACATGACCTTTGACCCCATATGGCACAAAGGGCATCTGTACTGTGCACTCTGCAACCCCTTGAGAGAGGACATCAGCTTTGCCGCTATCCTTGGGCCTTCGCGAGCATAAGCATCCTTCTCGCTTTGCCTCAAGTCATTCACTGTCCAGAACACATCGACAAACTCCAGGCGAAGGATGTTGGCATTCTGAACCCTGAAGAAGCCTCCATCTGCCCAATTACTGCCCCAGGAGTTCATCAGCCTTAAGCCCTGACTGTCGAAACTGGTCAGCACAACAGCGTGACCAGAAAGAATAGCATTGCTTGGCCGCTTACTGATATCGATGTCTTTCCTTGTAAGAATGCCTTTCTTGTGAGTTTCGTAGAAATCTTTAAATGACTCCCACTCATTGTCCGTGAGTCTAAATCTGGCAATTACTGGGCGTTTGGCAGTAACAGCCCTTAAGGCCCCAGCGACATCTACCTTGTTGCACTGGAGCCGATAATGGGGACACACCTCCTGTAACACCTCAAATGTATTGGCACCATCCGTCCCGTACCTTTTAATCAAATCATCACGGATGTAGAAAAAATCTGGGTATCCACCATCGCGCCCCACGACGCGCTTCATGGCCAGGTGAAGGGCAGCTGCGGTGGCGTTGGCATAACATGTGCCACCAACCTGCTCTTTGGCACCAAAACCTTGGTTTGCCTCGTTGATGTAGATGTCAAGAGAAACTGTTGCTAGGATATCTGAAAGTGCATCTTGGCAACACACAACGTTTCGTGCCAGGTCACACACATCCGAGATTATGTCCGGATGGTTGACCTGGCAGAAGAGTCTGGTTTCGTTATTTTCTGTGTCAATCTGCCACCCTCTCTTCACAAAAACTGTCCGTGGAATCTGCTGGGTAGCTATAGTTGTACTCATCCTAAACATAAATTTAGCAGGATCATTCCACTCTAGTCTCTCAGTGCTATATAGTCGTAATGGCTCAGATATTGATTGATGTGTGATGAAACAGCTAACGATAGTAACACCCAAACCAGCTAAGGCTCTGAGCGGTGGTGTGCCACAATCAGTTGGCTGGCCATCAGACAGCACAAAGAGGAGCTTGTGATGGTCCGAATACTGCTGTAGGGAAAATAAGTCCCTGACCCTGCCTAGAGCTTCAATAAGTGGAGTACCGCCAAATATAAATGGCCTCACAGTTTCCATAAGCTTGTCCACTCTTTCATCAGTCAGCTGTTGTTCTCCAACACAACCTCGGAGTATCTCCAGAGCCTTTTGAGCCTCCATAACCGCAGCTTGTTCACCGACTTTAACCAAGGCACATTCATTTCCCAGTGCCATTCCCTTTCTCACCGCTTCTTTGACTGAATCTTTAGTAGCAAGCTCTTGTGCAGGGATTCCTACAAAATTCAAAGCACTAAAACCAACCAAAACCATGTCATCCGAAAGGCCACATTTCTTACATTTATCTGGCAAACACTCCTCTACAAATCTCCTTGTGAAGATGGGGTCATGCTGCAACCTGTCCAGTATCATTACTGCTTCTTCATACCTTACAACATCAAGTAAGATGCTCATCTCTGCCCAGCCACGAACCCTAGGAGCACCTTTGCGTTCAAGGATTGTCAACGCTTTCTCAAGAATTTCCCGTTTGCTTCCACGAGAACACATTGGGTTTGCTGAGGGTTTAGCTCTGTTTAGGGTGTTCAACATGTCAAATACTGCTGTTCCGCCTGACCCCCCCACTCCTAAAGCAAATACATGGTTGCACTCAGAGACATCATTCTTGATGAGGTCATCCACAACTTTAAAAATGGACTTGGCCCAGCTCCCGCCTTTCTCCTTCACCCCATCCCCAACGCTTTGCTCCATGGACCCGGACACATCCAGAAGGACTCCAGTCAGCACGGACATGCTTCTTCAGCAGACGGTTCCTGGAGCACAGGACGGAAATGGTCAGCTCTTGAAGTGCATTTAAATTGTTTGCTTGGACCTTTGTTGTTTGCACTTCCTAGATCTAATTGGTATTTTCCTGGTCCCAACGTTTCAGAAAAACAAGAAATAAACTCATTCCCAGCATCTACACATGTGTGCATGCATGTTTTAAAGTTGCAGCAGCACACTACTGCTGTCATGAGTGCATAGGCGTCAGACTGAGGCTGAATAAAAATGTACCATATGCACCAGGCTACGTGCTTAGAATCAGCAAAACATTTTGAGCTATTTCAGTACCCCCAAAAAACAACATAATATACTGACAAAATAGCCATTCTGTTTATCTTACCACGATAAATGAAGGTGGGTAAACTGAACTCCCCTTCCTGGCAGGTGCAGGTGTGTGCAGTCTCACTCTCTGAAGGCAGCTGCAGGTGTGGGCAGTCTCACTCTCTGAAGGCAGGTGCAGGTGTGTGCAGTCTCACTCTCTGAAGGCAGCTGCAGGTGTGGGCAGTCTCACTCTCTGAAGGCAGCTGCAGGTGTGGGCAGTCTCACTCTCTGAAGGCAGACACAGGTGTGTGCAGTCTCACTCTCTGAAGGCAGGAGCAGGTGTGTGCAGTCTCACTCTCTGAAGGCAGACACAGGTGTGTGTACTATCTGAGGGCAGGTACAGGTGTGGCTTTTTTAATATTTGGCCTGGCAAAAATGGCCCTGCAAACAGGAAGAAGTGGCAAAGTTTTTCTTGGCACATGCTATTACTGAGTAAACTGGTATAAAAGTAAAAAAACAGATTTCCCTTGCCCACCCTGCAAATTTGGTTAGGATGGTTAAGATAGCATAGATTTAATTTTGTTATTGGCCACTTGTTTAGAGCACAGTTACTTTATTTATCCCAAAGGAAATTAAGGAGGTTTGCTTATTAAAAAAAAAAAAAAAAAAAACAGAAACAAAAAGCAACACATACAGCGTATGCATTTCCAGTCACATAAAATGTCTTGCGACATAAAAAATCTTGTGTTTTACATGAACTGTGTGAAGATGTCTTCACTTTCAAATATGTAATTAACACTACTCCAAAAAATATAACATTGTAAAAGTCTGTTAGGTATCTATCAGGAAACATTCTACATTTTGCTGCAGCAAAAAATCACATTCAGATTGTTCAATAAGCGCCACCATACACAATATTTTATTGTAAGCCCAACTCTAGCCCAATACCCAACCTTATGGCAAAGGTTTTTGATGTCATCTCCTGTGTTGAACCAAACTGATGCTCCATGGCAGTAAATTCTGTTTGCCATCCAGGGTTGCGTTTCCCTAACAGTGACGGAGATTAGTATTAAACAACCGTTGTACAAGCTAGGTACAAACGACCCAGAAGCTTGAGTGCGACTGTTTCCCGAAAATCTCCAACCACCAAATTATGATGGAAGTCTGAACTATGTTTGAATCCTGCTGAATGGTAATCAATTTGAAACAGGTGGAAATGATCTGTGGGGCAAATGGAATAACCTTGATTGTGGGTCCGTAATCCGTGCTCATACATCACAGTATTACAAAAACGCTCATCAACATCACTGACGTTAATTGACGTTGATCCAACTGCATTTTGCAACAGCTTTTTGTGTGTTATTGGGTGTATTTCCTACCTTCTTTATACATCATCTGGCATTGCCAGACCGAAAATTAAGCGAATTAAAGTAAAAGGAAGAACTGATCTGTAAA
The DNA here is from genome assembly GCA_027475355.1 of Coilia nasus. Classification (NCBI taxonomy): domain Eukaryota; kingdom Metazoa; phylum Chordata; class Actinopteri; order Clupeiformes; family Engraulidae; genus Coilia; species Coilia nasus. Next base: position 7,184,431 of record CM050208.1, read on the forward strand.
GCCTACATTAGAGATTTAAACAGAACCACCAAACACGGTGAAAATGCAGTGTTGTTAAGTCGACAGTGCACAAGCACACATTACCTGAGGACGAAATCTATAGCCTTGTTTTTCCATCGCGCTGGAAGACGTTTTCATTATTGTTTGTGAATAACTGAATCGCAAAAACACCACACAGGACGGATGCTCACCCTGTCACTTTCACTTTCACTTTCCCTCTTTCCCTACGGAAAACACTGAAATAAGTAAAATGGCTATAGCCATTTTAAGATGCATGAATTTGTATCGCATTCTTAAAGTTCTAAATTGTGGCGTGAATCAGTCCATGCTGTGCGACGTCACCGAGTGCTGGTAAGGCAGAACAAGAACTTTTATTCCACATAGACCCAGTAGAGAATCGGCAGCTAACACTAAAACGGGGCTGTTTTCTGACATGAAGCTATAGGCGCCCGTTATGAAGGCTAAACTACGTCCGTAATAATATTTTTTTGGAGAGGTGAGAGTAGGCATGATTACAGATGTCCATGAGAAGTGTGGTGATGATTGGTTGTTGTTTTCAGACATTTTCAGCTACTTTAAGCTTTTTCATGTTAAGCATTTTAGGATGCCCCTCGACGGTTTCACTTCTCCCTACGTACCCCATAGCCTACCCTAGACGTAAAATTGTTAATCTGAAATTTGCTGCTTTGTGTTATGATCTGAAAATTAGTACAGATGTAGGTCACACTTACAATTGGTCCTCGTCAAACCATTTTACAACTGATATATTCTAGCAAAACAAACAACAACTCACCAGCGGAATGGTTGGACGGTCTAAAATAAAGTGAAAGTTCAGTTTGTGGTTGGAAAGCCCCGTAGTTTGTGGGTAACGGAATTGTGGGTAGGCTGTATGATGCAGATAACGGGCTAAGGCGGGCAATACAGTCTCTGGTCAGAACAAAGTAGCCTATTCTTTATCTTTCATGCCCACTGTTAATCTTGTTCTGAATCGAAGCGGCATTAAAGAGCCAACGTTATTGCAACAACGAGCCAGACGTCACTTTTGGGAAGAGGGATCTGCCAATAAAACGGGTGTTTACCCCAGGAGCACTGAAGCAAGTAGAGGGATTTATGAAAAGTATTCGTTCGTGAACGTCACAACTCTAGTAGGTTCAGTCCACTGCCATATTGACTTAATAAATAATGCCCTAATAAAGGCCCTAATTGCAGATATATGTTAGCTTTTCATTACTGCTATGTTTGAATAGCCAAACTGTGTATCACAGGTCATTCTTTTTGTGTAATATTTGCAACTGCACTTTGTTGTGCTGAAATACAACCAGGCTTACAAACAAGATGAATGTTCTCTCTCGCTGTCTGTCTGTGTTCTAGTGTACATTGGGCCGGCCTGTCTGCGGTTCTGCTCTGGAAGGGGACACTGCTCTCGTACCGGATGCAAGTACGTCCAAACGACCCAGCTGATGAGTCTGTCCTCTAGTGACTCAGAGCTCCAACATTGAAGTTTCAAACATCCTGTTATTTGCCTTCAATAACAGACATTAATCATAAGCCCAGACCAACTGTCATTTTATTTTAAAATCTGTTATTTAATCTGTTTTCTGGACTTTCTATTTCCTTTTTTAAATGTATCTCCTTTTTTCTGCCTCTACCCTTCTCTCCACATTTATTATCCTGTTCTCCTTTCTCTTTGTCTTTTTTCTTCTCTATATTCTCTCTCTCTCTCTCTGGTGCTCTCTGTCCTCCATCTCTCCTCTTCCTCTTCCTCTTCGTCCTCCACCCATCAGGTGCGATCCGGGTTTCAGCGGGCCGGCGTGCGAGCTGGCCTCTCAGACGTTCCCGGCGTTCCTGTCGGAGGGCTTCTCCAGCCCGCGCCTCTCCTCCTACCACAGCTTCTCCTCGCTGCGCGGGGCCGAGGTCAGCTTCGGCTGTGGGGTGCTGGCCAGTGGCAAGGCCCTGGTGTTCAACCGCGACAGCCGCCGGCACCTCATCACCACCCCTCTGGATAGCTCTCAGGCCAGGTAAGGACACACACATTTATGTGATGGAGAGAGAGAGAGAGAGACAGAGGGAGAGAGAGACAGAGAGAGAGAGAGAGAGAGAGAGAAATTAAACACTCCTTTATTAGACCATCACCTCAGGTTCTTACACGATTAAACCAATAAAACACAAAAGATAATGACGGTAAAGTTGTTAAGTGCAATTACTTAATTTTTATCCTTGCTTGAAATACTCACATAATTGAATATAATGATTGCCTACGCATTAGTCATCAGTACCCCTAGTGTGTGTCTGTGCATCTGTGCATGTGTGCCTGCTTGTGTGTGTCTGTGAGGGTCTGTGTGTGTGTGTGTGTGTGTCTGTGAGGGTCTGTGTGCGTGTGTGCGTGCGCACGTGTGTGTGTATGTGTGTGTGTGTGTGTGTGTGTCTGTACATGCAAGCATGCATGTGTGTGTGTCTGTGCGTGCAAGCGTGTGTGCACGTGTGTGTGTGTGTGTGTGTATGTGTGTGTGTGTGTGTGTGCATCTGTGTGTGCGTGTGTGTGTGTGTGTGTGTGTGTGTGTGTGTGTGTGTGTGTGTGTGTGTGTGCATCTGTGTGTATCTGTGTGTGTGTGTGTGTTTTTATATCTGTTTGAAACCACTGTGAATCTCAGCTGTCACGTCTAGAACTCCCTGTGCTCAGTGGGAGGCTCTATTGCTGACCGAACCCAGCAGCACTGCACACACTCATCTCCTTTTTGTCATTTCGCCGTCCTTCCCTCCATCTCTCCATCACTTTGCTCCCTCTCTCCCTCCATCCTGGAGGGTGCTGATGGATGTTAATAGTGGGGAGAGCAGCTGATGAGAGGCGAGATGAAGAGATGACGGATGTAGGGGGAGAGAGAGAGAAAGAGAGAGAGAGAGGTGATGAGATGGCATCTCTTTTAGACGGATGGTGCCTGTTGCTGCACTCTGTGTGCCATCTGATGGCCATATTTTAACCCAGGTTCCTGCGCTGATTAAATCAACACCTGAGAGAGGAGACAGGGTGAGTTGCAAGAGATAGAAAAGAAAAGAGATAGAAAAGAGTAATAAAACGAGGGAGAGAGAGAGTTGGGAAGAAAGAGTGTGTGTGGCAAGAGGTAGAGAGAAAGAGAGGGAAGAGAAGAACGGAGAGATATAATCAGAGATAACGATAAAAATTGTGGGTGTGAGAAAGAGAAAGAGAGAGAGAAAGAGAGAGAGATAGATAGATAGAGAGAGAGAGAGAGAGAGAGAGAGAGAGAGAGAGACTAATTATTGTAAGCCTTGCAGTCAAGGGCAGAGTGCCTGAGGGAGGTGAGCCCAGGCAGAGAGTAGGAGGCGAGTAATGATAACAGCATCTCTATGATGTCCTCTCATCTCACTTCCGAACAGCACACACACACACACACACACGTATGTGCACACACTAAAGTACAGTCCATATATAAAAGTACCAAATTTTGCAATCATTTTTCTAATCATTTATTTTTTGACATAGTAATTGTTATTTGCTTCTTTAATGTTCTCTATTGAGATTGGATAACCTTTCATTATCTTTTCTCTTCCCTTTCCCCCCTCTGTTGCTCTTTCTCTCTCTGTCTCTGTTTGTCTGTCTGTCTCTCTCTCTCTTTCTGTCTGTCTCTCTCTGTCTGTCTCTCTCTCTGTGCTGTAGGTATCTGCAGTTCACGTTGAGGCTGGGCAGTCGCAGCACTCTGAGCTCGTGTCCTGCCCCCGACCAGCCTGGAGAGGGCGTGCTGCTGCACTTCTCCTCTGACAACGGCATCACCTGGACCCTGCTGCAGCACTACGCCTACCAGGGCTTCCACGAGCCCAGGTACTAACTCACACACTCTCCCTAGGCCACACTCTGTCTGTCTGTCTGTCTATGTATGTATGTATGTGTGTGTGTGTGTGTGTGTGTATGTATGTATGTATGTATGTATGTATCTATCTATCTATCTATCTATCTATCTATCTATCTATCTATCTATCTATCTATCTATCTATCTATCTATCTATCTATCTATCTATCTATCTATCTGTCTGTCTGTCTGTCTGTCTGTCTGTCTGTCTGTCTGTCTGTCTGTCTGTCCATCTATCTATCTGAATGTCTTTCTATCTATTTGTATGTCTGTCTGTCTGTTTGTCTGTACAGATAGCTACAAATAGCTATGTGTGTGTGTCAAAGTGAACCTGTTTCTATAGATCCAACAACCCTGAGGCGCTTAGCTGGCGTTGTTTTTTTTTTTTCAGGATTATCTCCGTAGAGCTGCCCCCTGGCGCTCGGAAGTTCGGGGTGCAGTTCCGCTGGTGGCAGCCGTACCACTCGGGCCGCGGGCAGGATGTGTGGGCGCTGGACGAGATCACCATGACCTCCGTGCTCTTTAACACCATCAGCTTAGACTTCAGTAACGTCCTGGACGTCACCCAGAGCCTGGGCTTCTACCTGGGCCACGTGCAGCCCTACTGTGAGCACGACTGGACCCTCAGGTAACGGGAACCATGATGCACACCGGTTTCAATCAACATCCAGCAATGGACAAACATTCTGAATATTCAGACACCTGTATTGATTTACCAACAGTTCTGTCCTCCATTACTAAGCTAATGGATGACCCTTAAAGGTGCTATATGTTAGACATGTACAGTAATCATAAAATGGTCCTGATATAGTGTGTTACTAGAGATATGTTGTTAAACTGAAAAACTTTCCCAGAAAACAAGGTCACAATATTTACATTTTAAAACATAACTTACACCACGCAAATTCTGCTAATGTTTTGATTTTGTGCTTTGCCTCTGGAAGGGAAAAAGACCTTACAGTATTTTGAATATTTATAGGCAAATGCTATGTGACAGTTTGTGACAATGTGGCTATGTGACAATTCCTCTGGTGTTATTGTTGCATCGTATTCCATTCCAAAAGTCCCAGTTTAGCTCCAGTTTGGCCTATTTATTTTAAAGTAACCTTCAACCCACCATCATTTTTTCACAGTTCAAATTGTTTTTGTTGCATACAGAAGTAATTTTTTTTTTTTCTCTGTAGCAGTTCATTGATTTTTATAAACACAACACACTATAGCTCTTTATATGTAGCATACGAGTAAAAAAAACAAGTGTGTTTTCATTTTAGATGTTACAAGGGTTTTGTGGCTGTGTTTTCATTTATGTGAGAAAGAAATGTCTCTGTAAGTATTTAAGGTTGCCAACCCCTCAGCTAGACTAAGCCGGGGTGTGATAAGCGTGGCGTGATTAGCAGCGCAATCAGTGCTAATCATGCCGGCGGTCCTCTGCAGTTTCTCCGGGGAGCCCAGTCCTGGCTCCAGCATCCGCTATGTGGAGACCCAGTCCATGCAGATCGGGGCCTCCTACACGCTGCAGTTCTCCCTGGTCATGGGCTGTGGCCGGGAGCCCTCGCCCCACATCGACACGCAGGTGCGCCTGGAGTTCTCCACCAACCACGGCCTCACCTGGCACCTGGTCAAAGAGGTAAAATTGGGTCCAAACCACTTATGTTTATAGAGATGTAGTTATATGTACAGTGTATAATATTATCAATGTAATACATTATATATATAATGTATTACATTGATAAGGCTGTGGAAATCTGCAGTAGTTAACCTTTTTATATTGATGATGTTGGTATTTTTTGTGGTATGCATTGCTTGTGTTGTACCAGCTGTTTAGTCGTAGCTCTTTTGCTGATGCATTATTTAAATGCGGCTTCATTTTCTTCATCATATCATATGCAAATCATATTGACTTGAATGATGTTTAATGACAAACACTGTTTGCAATATTCCAGTGTTTTGATGAGTTGAATTAAAATGAAATAACATGCAGATTGCAGTGAGAGGGTGTGATTTATTCATAATCATAAATATTAATCTTTATATTCCATTCATAATCCTTTGCGCACAGCCTGCCCTTAATATGTGGCAGATAGAAGAATTAGCGTGCTAACGGATAGCCGTGTCAGAAATTGTGTTGACTAAGCTGCTGTGCTGTTGACAGCTTTTCCTCTGATTATTCATTCAGCAGCCTGCACTTCATTTCCATTCAACAGGAAATTACTCAGACTGCCTTGGTGGCGTCGACCGCTGCATATATGGTTTTCTGTCCTTTAATTTACCAGGAAACATCAGCGTCTCTGCTGCTACAGCACACCCTCAAAAATAAACTGTTTTGTCTAGTATGTTCTAGCTTCTCTATTGGCCACTGGGCTGAATTACTGGTGTTGTTGTGGAATAGGGGTCACTCTGGGTGCTGGCGGGATTGTTTCTATGTGTGTTGACTGTGTTGTGTGGTTGTCTCGTGTCTGTGTGTGTTGACTGTGTTGTGTGGTTGTCTCGTGTCTGTGTGTGTTGACTGTGTTGTGAAGTGGTGTCGTGTGTGTGTGTTGTGGAGTGGTGGTGTTGTGTGTGTGTGTGTGTGTGTTGACTGTGTTGTGTGGTTGTCTCGTGTCTGTGTGTGTTGACTGTGTTGTGAAGTGGTGTCGTGTGTGTGTGTTGTGGAGTGGTGGTGTTGTGTGTGTGTGTGTGTGTGTGTGTGTTGACTGTATTGTGTGGTTGTCTCGTGTCTGTGTGTGTTGACTGTGTTGTGAAGTGGTGTCGTGTGTGTGTTGTGGAGTGGTGGTGGTGTGTGTGTGTTGACTGTGTTGTGTGGTTGTCTCGTGTCTGTGTGTGTTGACTGTGTTGTGAAGTGGTGTCGTGTGTGTGTGTGTTGTGGAGTGGTGGTGTTGTGTGTGTGTGTGTGTGTGTTGACTGTGTTGTGTGGTTGTCTCGTGTCTGTGTGTGTTGACTGTGTTGTGAAGTGGTGTCGTGTGTGTGTGTTGTGGAGTGGTGGTGTTGTGTGTGTGTGTTAACTGTGTTCTGTGGTGGTATATATTAATGGCTTGCTGCATTATGTTTGTTGTGCAGGCCTGTCTGCCAGGGATGCCCAGCTGCTCTGAGTACACAGCACCCAGCATCTACCACCCCTCAGAGTTCAGCAACTGGAGGAGGATCACCCTGCCTCTGCCTCACAAAACATGGTTAGTTAGACGGACACACACACAAACACACACACACAAACACAAGGCTAAAGAATAAAAGATCCAATCAACATCAGAGACATCAGAGAAACATCACTCTTCCATTATCACAGACACACACACACACACACAAACACACACACACATAAACTCTCAATCTTGCTTTTTTTCCCTCAATACCGCATTGCCTCGCAGTGCCTCCCCACTGGGTAAATAAAGGTGTCCCAATGTAATTCTCCATCCATGATAAAAGGTGAGGGGGTCATCCGCGTAAACCAGTACTAAAGATGCCTCCCCACACCTCTCTGATTAAAGTAGAAAGGTCGAGGTCAGCACGCAATCCTGCTTCGGGTCACCACGTCGTCAAACTGACCTCCCCAACACCCCTCGTAAACGTGGTGGTGCGTGTCATATTTCTCTCGTTTATCACTTTCCTACATGCGCGGGCATGTATCAAAAATATCGAGATGGGGGGAAGGGGGTGACAAGAGTCTCCTTTTCCATTAGCAGAGAAAGATTTAGCTTTTGCTATCACTCCGACTCACACACAGGGCACACGCTGATCCCAACAGAAACACGGTGCATATAGAAAAGAGCTTTTTGTAAGCTGATATCCTTATAGACGTTTGCTTCTGAATGTGTAATGTGGAGGAAGCATTAACTTGAGATGGGAATTAGGTATTTTCGTTTTCCCTCCCTGTGTTGCTGTTTGCTTCGGGAATTACACTCTCCCTGATTAAGTTCCCAGTTTACTGAAACACCAGCGATTATGTGAGCTTCTTCCAGGTGCTTGCGGACTCTCACTCTCAATCTGTTCATTGATTTCTGCCTGTGGGCTGATGCCCTAAACTGACTGCTTTATGTGTGTCTCTCTCTCTTTCTCTTTCTCTCCCTCTCTCTCTCTCTCTCTCTCTCTCTATCTCTCACTGTCTCTCTCTGGCTCTCTGTCTGTCTTTTCTGCTTCTCTGCTTCTCTCTCTGTCGCTCTCTCTCTCTCTTTCTCTCTCTCTCCCTCTCTCTCTCTCTCTCTCTCTCTCTCTCTCTCTCTCTCTCTCTCTCTCTCTCTCCCTCTCTCTCTCTCTTTCTCTCCTTAGGTCCAGTGCCACGCGGTTCCGCTGGATCCAGAACTACTACAGCGAGCAGGACGAGTGGGCTCTGGACGACATCTACATCGGGCAGCAGTGTCCTCAGATGTGCCACGGTCACGGCTGGTGTGACCATGGCCACTGTCGGTGAGGGGACCACAGCAGTCAGCGCCAACACTCCAGGGCACACTTGCACATCAGTATAAAAACTAGAAAAGCACCTTTGCTGAGCAGTTAAATCGGCCCTAGCCTGGTACACCCGCCCCTCGTACTTCATTTCATTCTGTACAGAGGGTCTGGACTGGAATCTCTTGAGGGTCATTTACTCGGCCCCAGCAAGACCGATCCAATCAGCAACAGAGGGTGTGTTCGTTAGCCGTGACGTTGACCTTGTGTGCTACATTTGAATAGTAGCGCGTAGGTAGGCTAATTGCATACGTGACGACCAGGCGTTAGCGATTGGGTAAAGGCAGAGACACTTTTTCTTCAGCCACACCTCCAACAAATCGTTTCTGACGGTGTCTGTTACAGACCCTCTGTACAGAATGAAATGAAATACGAGGGGCTGGTTTACCAGGATAAATCCCTCCACCGCCCTTTTTGTTTTTCATCAGTGGGATTTCTCATGTTAATTTTCTGAATTTTTTTGTGAGGTAAAAAAAAAAGAATCACCTCAGGGCAGTCACAATACCGACATACTGTCAAAATTTCAGAACGATACATTCAGTACTGTTTGAGTTATTTTGCTAACAAACAGACAGACAGACAAACAGACGGACAGAAAAAAAAACATAGCCTTGGCAGAGGTAATGATATGTAGCTCCCTTGCTGAGGATTGTGTTAGGTTTACATTACATCAGGGGTGGACATACTGGCTTGAGAGCCCTGCCATGTATTGTTTCTGTTTGTGCTCTTAACACAGGTTATGTCACTAATTCATCTACCTGGCTGAAGAGTTGTGCTTGTCAGAATCAGCTGTGAATTGGCTGGAGCAAATATGTGTCAGGACTTTTACTTTCTGAACCTAGGATATCCACCTCTGCACAAGACTGCTATGCTGAATAGTATAACAGTATAGTTAAATGCCCTGCCAACCAATGTATGTGGTATAAAATGTGTTTATTGATTTCACAGACATAATAATATCCACCTGACCGCTCCTGTCATTTGCTTAGGTGCGATGAGGGCTTCTCTGGCGCAGACTGCCAGCCTGCCTCCCAGCTCTCGTCCAGCGTCCTGTCAGACTTCGAGTCCCAGGACACGATGCTGTCCACATGGCAGGAGGTGATTGGTGGAGAGGTGGTGACACCGGACGAGGGCTGTGGGGTGGTGTCCTCAGGGTCCTCACTCTACTTCAGCAAGGTACAGCCACTCGGCCACTCGTAGATGTGTTTTATAAATGACATGTTTTGTAAGTGTCCGAACAAGCTTTATTTTGAGTGGTACAACCAAGTTTGTTGAAAGCTTTAAAGCTAAAATGTACTTTGTACTCATGAAAGATTCATATAATAAAAAGCAAACTGGGGACAGTGAGAGATTCAGTTTTGGATTTGAACTGTAGTCACACGAACTAAGTTGTAAGCAACTAGACTTCTTTTTGGAGCTTAAAGATGTTTCACTTTTAATCCAATTCACTTCTGGTCTAATTGACTACCATGACCTGGTTAAATGAGAATCTTCACAGACAATTTCAACTGTAGAATTTCGCTGTTCTAAGTGTGTGTGTGTGTACACTCACTATGTTTTTCTTGTTTGTGACCAGGCTGGATTGAGACAGCTGGTGAGCTGGGACCTTGACACAGAGTGGGCGGAGTTTGTGCAGTTCTACCTGCGTGTGGGCGGGGACTGGGCGGAGTGTAACCAGGCGGACAGCCGCGAGGAGGGAGTCCTGCTGCAGTACAGCAACGATGGCGGCATCAGCTGGGGCCTCATCGCCGAGATGTATTTCACTGACTTCACCAAGCCCAGGTCAGCCAGGAAATTTGTTAACTTCATGAGTGTCCAACAACACCTCAACACTGAAGAGCAACATCTAGATTTCCTATCACATTGGCTGATGACAGATCATTTATAGTTAAGCTATCTTAATTACCCAAAGGGAAAATGGGTCGTCTTCATTTAATCTGTGCTTAGTAGACATTTTCGTCCTTGCCTAGTGGTGAACCTTGCCTGGAGGTGGTTTAGGTGAATTCAAAGGCAAAGAGCTTTCATTACTGTTGTCTGGGGGGGTTGAAAAATGGCTTCAGTTTCATTAACAGACTTTAATGAATAAGTATCTCCATTAAGGCCTGCAGCTGGGTTGTCAGCTTTGTTACCTGCCACCACTTACTTAACGGCATCAGGATAGAGCTTCCCCAATCCACTTCCTGCACAATGTTACCAGCTGGCTACTGCTTCATCTGTCTGTCTGCCTGCCTGTCTCCCTCTCACTGCAGGTTCGTGCACTACGAGCTGCCCCTGGCCGCTAAGACCCCCTGCACGCGCTTCCGCTGGTGGCAGCCGCTCCACTCCGGCGAGGGCTACGACCAGTGGGCCATCGACGACATCATCATCCTGTCCGAGAGGGAGAAGCACATCATCCCCATGGCCAACCCCACCCTCCCCCAGGTGCGAGCCCACCTGTCAGCCTATCATCACCAGTGGCAGCCACGCTTCGGTTATCAGTGGTCAATAATATGCGGCCGGTGTTACTAAAAGACTCACAGGGCTCTATTTTCATGATCATATGCGCATTGTCTGAAGTCTGTTGTGCAAGTTGCTTTGGCAGCGATCCCGAAACAACATGGTATTTTGATGACAGGTAAAGTGAATAGTGAACATGGTTCAAAAGGGTTGGTCTTAAGTTACTGGCCTGTTTCTACAGTATTACGATGGCGGATTTGCCAGAATGTAATGTAGCCAGAATGTAAATCGGCCATTGGCATGACCTAAGCAACGCTATCCCCAGTCGAACCCAAGAAATGTGTTTAGATGTAGGTAAAATGGTTTCTTTATTACAGTGTTCGAAGACATGGAGCAGCAAACTCTCTCATCCTCTCTCATCCTCCACTTCCTGTTTCTCCTGTTTCTAATCTGTTGGCTGCTCTTCTAAGGCCTAATCCGCCTCCTTTTTGATTCCTCCTACAGAACTTCTATGAGAAGCCGGCGTTCGACTACCCTCTGAACCAGATGAGCGTGTGGCTCATGCTGGGTAATGAGGGCATGGAGAAGGAGCACAACGGCAGCTTCTGCGCCCCCACGCCCTCCGCCATGGTGTTCGGCCGCTCCGACGGGGACAGGGTGGCTGTGACCCGTGACCTGGCCCTGCGCCCTGGATACACTCTACAGTTTAAGGTGACTAGCAAACTCAGGTCATAACCATTCACCTAAGCACTGAACATTTTGTTTTTTTTTGGTCATGTCTGTCTGTCTGACTGTCTGTCTCTCTCTCTCACTCTCTGTCCCTCTCGCTCTCTCTCTCTCGCGCGCACACACACACACACACACACACACACACACACGTTTAATTGCATTCATTTCGACACATACCCTTAACCACTCACTCACTGCCTTTCTTTGTCTTCAGTTGAACATTGGCTGTGAGTCGCAGTTCAGCACCTCGGCTCCTGTGCTGTTGCAGTATTCCCACGACGCGGGCCGCACCTGGGCTCTGGTGCGCGAGGGCTGCTACCCAGGATCCCCTGGGGTCGGGGGCTGCGAGGGCAGCTCGCGGGAGCTCAGGGAGCCCACCGTCTACAACTCCGGGGACTATGAGCGCTGGACCAGAGTCACTGTCGTCGTGCCCCGCAATGTGGCCGCCAGGTAGCAGAGAGTCCCATGTGACTTAAAGCAACGCTAAGTCGTTTTTTCAACCTTAAACTAATTTTTCCAAAAACGTTTCAGTGGTTTATCAACTCGTAACAGGGTAAATAGCACTTATGAATGTGCTTTGCATCCCTCCATGGGCTATAACTGCACTACGCATGTTTGCAGAAGCGGGTCGCGCCAATCTATAATTCGTATGAGACATAAGAAAGACAATTCCTCTTTCAACCTGTAGGGCAACAAAAGATAAAAAGTGCTTTAGTGTTGCTTTAAAAGCTATTTTTAAAAAGTGAAATGCCATTTTCACTTTCAAATTAATTTAAGGAAAAGATCAAATAAATGGTAATAGTGACCTTAAAAAATGTTGAGAATATGTGCTTTAAGCAACATCTTGTTCTTCCTCAGTGTTCTATTATCTTCTTCTTCTACATTCTTTATTTTTATTTTCACTTCTTCATAATTCTTTTTCTCTCCCTCTCTTTCTCTCTCCCCCCCTCTGTTCCTAGTAAAACGAGGTTCCGCTGGTTCCAGGAGAGCAGTGTGCACCGTGATGCTCCAGCCTTCGCCCTGGATGGCGTCTACATCTCTGAGCCCTGCCCCAACCACTGCGGAGGCCATGGGGACTGCATCTCAGGGGTCTGCTTCTGTGACATGGGATACACAGGTGAGAGACCCAGCAGTGGAAGAGCAATTTAGACAAAGACAAAAAGAAAACAGCCTTGAAAACCAACAATGACAAAACCAGTAAAAAGTTTGCAATATCTGGATGTTGCAAGAACCAGGATCACATTAAATTCTGAAGAAATTCTGACTTTACCTGTACTTCCCTCGGTGGACATGACTACTTTTATATTTGTCGGTTACTCTGATCAGTACTCTTTAAATGCTTAAGCTCACATGTTCTGCGTGTGTGTTCTCCAGTGGAGCAGGACAGCTGTGTGCCGGCCAGCCCCAGCCCCACAGAGCTGGCCGAGGGCTTCGAGGGCAAGCTGAGCCCCCTGTGGCAGAGCCTGAGTGGGGGGCAGATCGGCAGCGGCTGTGGCTCCATTGGCGAGGGCAAGGGCCTCTACTTCAGCAGCTCTGGCAGGAGGGAGGCGCGCACCGTACCCCTGGACACCACCAACACACGGTAGGTACCCACCCACGCCGCCCAGCAACACCTCTACGGCTCCAATATCCAACTGAGCCCCCTAGCATGAAACTAGAGCAGTGTTTCTCAAAGTGTGCTCCACAGACCACTGGTGGTCCACAAGAAATCCCAAGTGGTCTGCAAGCAGTTGTGTTAAAATATTTTCTTTCGTGTTTCTTAAGCTACTTATGTTATGCACAGTGTGTTTAAATAATATGGATGTCATCTTCACGCCACTCACTAGTTAGGGCTGTGATGCTGCACCAGTTTATGCATTTACATAGCCCTGTTAGCGTCAGAAGGGGCGGCGGGGTGGTGCTTAAGGCTTGTTTTTGAAGTGGGGAAGTGGTCCTCACCCCATCCTAAAAAACTTTGAGAAACACTGAACTAATGTTATTGTGTGTCTGTGGAAAATACCAATGTCTGTGAAGGTGGTTTGTAAATGTTTTGGATTTTTTAAACAGTTTGTTTTAAGAGTTTGTTTTTTGGAACCGTTTGAATGTTCAGTGCTTTCTCTGAAGTACTTGATCTAGTCCTTGACAAAGCTGTATTTTTTTTATAACCTGCTATTTTTGGCTCATCTCATAGGCTGGTGCAGTTCTACATCCGCCTTGGATCAAAGAGCCTTGGAGCGACTTGCACTCGTCCCCGCTCTCGCAACGAAGGTACTTTATTTCATCATGCTGTTAGTCCAGCTGAAATTCAACACTTTAAAAAGCCTCTTTTTTATGTAGGTGCGTGTGTTATGGCACATCAAAGCCTGAACTGGGGTCCTCTTCTGCCTTCTAGTGGCACTCCAACGGTATTGCACTTCTAACAACAGCATCACTGGCGGATAATGGAGTTCACCGCTGTTTTTCTCTCCCCAGTCATCTTGTTGTCGCCCGTTTGATCAGCTCTCAAGGCTGTGTAATAGGGCCAAGTCTTTGCATGCTTCTGTGTGAAGCCTGTTTTACTGAAGGCAGACATTAAAAAGGCTCGGGCATTTTTTTTCCTCTATCCTTCATGTTTTTTTTTTTTACTCCGTCAGTGCATTCTTGACCAACCAGTCTGTAACAGGGTGTCTTATCAGTAACACCAGAGAGGTCTGAAAGAGATGAGGATTTTATGTATTTATTTATTTATTTATTTTGAAGCTCATGTCCTTAATTATCGGTAGTGTAGTGCCCACCGCTGAAAGGACATCCACCGATTTCTTTGTGCCATGTTGTGCAACCACCTCCTACTTTCTTCTTTCTCTCTGGTGTTGTTGTGTGCTTATTTGTGGGGGTGTGGGTTGACGTCATGTCTTTGTCCTTTTTTTCTTGTCTGTTTTTGGCCCTGCAGGCGTGATTGTCCAGTTCTCCACCAACAACGGCGTGCAGTGGCACTTCCTGCGCGAGCTGGACTTCAGCTCCTTCCTGGAGCCTCAGGTCGTGACCATCGAGCTGCCTCCTGCCGCCAAGACCCCGTACACGGCCTTCCGCTGGTGGCAGCCCCAGCAGGGTAAGAAACAGATGACTCAGAACACCACAGCTCCAAACCCACACTAGGCAGCCACACTAGGCAGCCACACTAGGCAGCCACACTAGGCAGCCACACTAGGCACCCAACCACACCACAGCTCCAAACCCACACCAGGCAGCCACACTAGGCAGCCACACTAGGCAGCCACACTAGGCAGCCACACTAGGCACCCACACTAGGCACCCACACTAGGCAGCCACACTAGGCACCCAACCACACCACAGCTCCAAACCCACACCAGGCAGCCACAGCCAGTACAGAGTCTTCTGCCATGTGGGGAGGCTCCTGTGTAAAATATCCTCAGCTTTTCTCTGTGCTATGGATAATAAGAATAATAATAATAATAATAAACTTTACTTGTATAGCACAGTTCATACATGTAAGATGCAGCTCAAAGTGCTTTACAGTTTAGCAGGGTTGTTACAAGACAACATTTCTTGCGGTTCACTGGTGCCGGAGCAGATAAATACAGTAGCAGACTGACCACAGGTAGGCAGTCCTTGTAGGCCCTAGTCAGCAATCTTTGTAGTCCAGTGGCACTAGAACTATGCAATGCCCTGTTAATGTGGGCTCTTATGTGAACATAGGTCGGCAGTCTTTGCAGACCAGTGGCACTAGACGAGGAAAGTTCATTTAGGCGCAGTCGGTTGTTAGTGTACCCAGGGAGCAACAGGGGTGAGGAAAAACTCCCTGTTTGTTTGATTTGCGTGAATTCAGGAAGAAACTTCAGGAATCAGTGAGTAAAACTGTTTTTCTAGGAAGAAACCTCAGGCAGAACCACATCTCCCAGGGAAGCCCATCTGCCGGGGCTGGTAACGGGAAGTCTGTGACTGTTTGAAGGGCCTTTGGTCTGGGCGGGGGAGTCTGGCTGAAGGGACTTTGGTCTGAGTAGTTAGGTATAGGCATGGTTGAATAGGTAGGCCTTTAGTTGTCGCTTTGGAATGGAAGGATGGATGGAAATCATTAGTACAACTAATCCAGATGAGATCAGACACTCATTTGCTGTTGTTAATCTTCATTAGCACTTTGATTCTGCATTCCTGTTTCTCAGACTGCAGTTTCGGTCCATAAACAAAGACGGCCTCGCAGTCGTACGGTCTGTCTGTCATTGTGTTAGGTAATTGTATCAACCAAGAATATGCATTGGTATATACTATGGAACCTGGAGTACTTTTACCTACAAAGTCTGTCTCACCAAGACACCTCTAAAACCCTTATGTTAGAGGTGTAGTGTTCAGTAAGAAGAGTGGAGTACGCACACAGCAAATGATATCCCCAGAGGCTTTTAATAATAGTTGACATGTGAAGTGTTTCGGGCCAAAGCCCTTGATTAAACAGGCTACTACCAACCGAACAGCCTGCTCCCAACATATTACTTGTCTGATTAGGGTCTCTAGGGCCAGAATAGTTGCTCAAAGTAGTTCATTATGATCGTCTGGTGTGATCTGTTTTTGATCATCTCTCTTCATCTCCTTACAGCCTGTTTCCTCTGTCAGACACCTAGAGCTAAGTATGTTGGGTGTGTTTGTGGTCATTTTCGCATTGAGGAATTGCTCATCTCTCCACCCCCCCCCCACCCCACCTTCCCAGGCAAGCACTCTGCGCAGTGGGGCCTGGACGACGTGCTCATAGGCATGAACGACAGCAGCAGGACGGGCTTCCACGACAAGTTCGACGGCACGTCCCCCCTCAGGCACAACTGGTACCGCGTGCAGGGCAGCGAGGTGGCCATGGACTGCCTCTCCCTCGACACGGCCCTCACCTTCAGCTCAGAGACCGGCGACAGTAAGCCACAATGACATCTCCAGACGTCTCTGTACCTTTACCTAGTCATCTTGTGTTGTGTGGCCCAATGCGCTCTCTCTCTCTCTTACACACACACACACACACACACACACAGACACACAGACACGCACACACACGCGCGTTTCCCCACCACATTAGACAGATGAGCAGTCCGGCACCTTCTGCATCGAGTTCTGGTTCCGGAAGTAATTTTTTGGGGGAATTTTTCGGAATCCTTCACTCCATCTAAGCAGCTATGTTGTAAAGGATGGCCATTAACGTTTCATTTTGAGTGAAAAAAGAGAAGAAACTTTAAGAAGAAAACTTAAGAATACATTAAAAAAGGACAAATTTGGAAGTTTAACATTTGCCTTTATTGATTTTTTTTTTGGTTGGTTTTTCACTTAGGTTTTATGTTTTATTTTTAAATGTCAATAGAAAATTTACTTCCGGAACCAGAAATCGACGCAGGAGAGGGTGGGACTGTTCATCTCTATTGCTGGGCCACCAGAGTGACTTAAATGTTTTATATTTTATTACAATTAATGGCCTGGACGAGAAAGATGGAGTCAAAATGTAATCTTCTCCTTGGCATCCATGGCTGCAGGTTGTGAATAATAAATGGATGCAAATTTAATTTAGCGCCCAAGTTGTTATTCATTTTAGGATCAAGCTGTGTGGAGTTTTATTTTGTGCAAATATTACATTATATAAGGGTTCATCAATTACCATGGCCCAGCGAGTGCAATTTGGGACAGCGTCCATAAATACATATCACCCACCACCCCCCCACCCCCCACCCCACCCCCCCTACACACACACACACACACACACACACACACACACACACACACACACCTCAGTTTCCAGACAGGGGGTGACACAGCTAAACAGTGGATCTTCTGATGTCGACTGAAGCAACATCAATCAGAAGGAACCCCCCGTAACATTTCAATACCATTTAGGATTTAGTAGTCGGATTTAGTGTTTGCTCTTTTAAAGACAGAGAGTGTGTGTGTGTGTGTGTGTGGTGGGGGGGGGGGGGTCCCTGTGATGTGCCAAGGACTGCAGTGAACTTTAATCTTGAGTAATTAAATTGTGTGCAGTTGGGCTTAATAACTGTATCCTTCAAAGAGGGGAGATCTTCTTTTCCAGTTATTTGAAGTAAACTGTTCCTATCATTAGGCCGATCTTGATGCATACACCTCATTACGGTGTGGTATTTGGCCCATAATTAATCTCTTTTGCTGTTTACCATTTTAGGGGTTATCAGTTCTCCACAGTAAAGCGATTATGTTTCAGTAGTTTTGAAGCAATGCCAATAATGAAACAGTCCTGATAACACTGCTGTTGATGATGATGATGATGATGATGATGATGATGATGATGATGATGTTGATGATGATGATGATGATGATGCTGACGAAAGTGCTGAATATATAGTACTGTGCAAAAGTCTTAGGGAGGTGTGAAAAAATGCTGTCAACTAGGAATGCCTTCAAAAATGGAAGTGTTAATCATTTATGTCCATCAATTAACAAAATGCAGTGACTGAACAAACCTCAATCAAATCAATATTTCGTGTGACCACCCTTTGCCTTCAAAAGAGCATCGATTCTTCTAGGTAGACTTGCATGGAGTTTTTGAAGGAACTTGGCTGGTAGCTGGCGCCAAACTACCACAGATGAACTACCACAGATTTTCTGTGGATGTATGCTTCCTGACATATACAACCAATTTGGTGTAATTGGTTGATCATACACTTGACTATAATCCTGCAAAATCTCTGAGAAATGATTAACACTTCCATTTTTGAAGGCATTCCTAGTTGACAATATTTTTTCACACCTGCCTAAGACTTTGGCACAGTACTGTAAAATGTTGTTTTCTCCTCCACAGAGAAACCTCGTTATGCGGAGAGCTGGGACTTTGAGGTTTCGGGCTCGTCCTTCCTGCAGTTCGACCTGAGCATGGGCTGCAGCAAGTCGGTGAGCCCGGCCAACGGCGTGCGCCTGGAGTTCTCCACCGACTGCGGCCGGCACTGGAGCCTGCTGACGCCCGAGTGCGTGCCCCCCGCCATCGGCTGTGCCAGCTACACCCAGAGCTCCGTCTACAGCGCCCCCCAGTACGCACGCTGGAGGAGAGTCACCGTCTACCTGCCCAGCGCTGCCAAGTATGTGTGTGTGTGTGTGTGTGTGTGGGTGTGTGTGTGTGCGCCTTTGGTAAAGCCACACATATAGGGCACAAATTAGTTATATTATGATGGGAGTCAATGGGAGTGGACTATAGGGATAGAAATGCACTTGTGTGTGTGTGTGTGAGAGAGAGATAGTGGGAAGTAATTAAAGGATTCTGTTTCTGATTCATACATGAACAAACCTGCAATTTTCTACCAGTTCTAACAGTATTTGGGTATTTCTTAATATTTATTAATATATTCAAGGAAAAGTATTAAAATGTTTTGTTGGGTATTTGTTTGTATAAGGCCTTATGTATGTAGTGATAATCAGTAGTGTGTGGATAAATGATGCATATTTTAAAATTAGCAACCGTAAAAAGACAAGTTAACGCTGTTTTGTAATCTCAAAAACGTGCGTAAAAACTGTTTACATGAGTTTACACTCCACCACACCACTGGTGATGATGGGAGGGGTCTCACAGAATGCAGCCTTCTTCCAAAATCATTTCAGTGGTTCATCAACTTGTAACTGTGTTAAAGGCACTTCCAAATCTGCCCTCCATGGGCTATAACCGCACTACTAAGTTTGGAGGAGTGGGCCAGATCTCTGTAGTTAAAATGAGAGATAATTCTGCCTCCAACCTGTAGGGCGACTGAAGATGAAAACTACTTAGTGTAGTTTAATACTCCTACCCACTCTCCACATCCTTGACATATAGTGTGATGTACCAGTGTATTTTTGTGTCTGGTGCTTCAGCTCCCCCAGGACTCGGTTCCGCTGGATCCAGCCCCTCTTCACCCCCGGTGCGGACGGCTGGGCCCTGGATAACGTGCTGCTGGCGCCCGGCTGCCCCTGGATGTGCTCTGGACATGGCCTGTGTGACAACGGCCGCTGTGTGTGAGTGCTGCCCCCTCTACTCCCACTGACGCCTCAAGGGATGACTGACATGGCCGATGTGGTGGACACGGTCTGAAACACGTGACTGACCGCTCACCTCACTTCTTCCTTTTTCTTTGTTTATCTCTCCTGCTGTCTCTCTCTCCTTCTCACCCTCTCCCTCTCTCTGTCTCTCATTTTCTCTGTCTTTCTTTTACTGTCTCTTTGTCTTGCTCCATTCTCCTCTCTACTTTTTTCTTCTTTTCCGCCCTTCTTTTCTGTGACCGTCTCTCTTTTTCTCTCTCTCTCTCCCTCTCTCTCTCTCGCTCTCTCTCTCTCCCTCCCTCTTTCTTTCCCTTCTTTGACTTTGTAATCTCCCTCTCTCTCTCTCTCTCTCTCTCTCTCTCTCTCTCTCTCTCTCCCTCTCTCTCTCTCTCTTTCTCTCTTCCTCTATCTTCCCTTCCCTCCACCCCCTGCCCTCCTCAGCTGTGACAGGGGTTATGGGGGTGCCCACTGCGTGCCGCTGGCCCCGCTGCCGTCGGTGCTGAGGGACGACTTCAACGAGAACCTGCAGCCGGAGCAGTGGCCCGAGGTGTACGGAGCCGAGAGGGGCACTCTGAGCGGGGAGCCCCTCAAGTCCGGCACTGCCCTCATCTTCAAAGGGGTGAGCGCCCCTGACATCACATGTCCCACAATCCATCTGGAATACAGTGATCGTCCACTATATCCCGGCTCAACTTTCACACTCCCGCTATATCACATATTTATTTTATTTTATTTTAATTAATATATGCAAGTAGGGCTGGGCAATATATCGATATTATCGTAATATCGATATATTTTTAAAGAAGATGTGTATTTGACACTATATCGCCATATCGATATATTTTTAATGATACAATACCACTTTATCAAAACCACTTATCCTAATGTGTTCACACTGTTCAGACAGCCGGAGCTTTCTCGGATCACTCAGCTGTACTCCTGCGTATGTTACTGTTTACTTTTTCATTTGCACAGCTCTTTTAGAGCAATCTTAACTTAACATGAAACACTTTGCTCATCCTGTTTTTGAAATATCGATATGTATCGTATATCGCCAGTCAGCCCAGACATATCGTGATATTAGCTTAGGTCCATATCGCCCAGCCCTATATGCAAGCTATGTCATAATGCATGCTAAAGCAAAAGTTTGGCAGAACAATATAATAATTTCTGATAACTTTACTGTAACATTAATATTGATTAAACTGCAGCAATAATTCAATAATACATACAGTAAATTCATTAAAACAGCATGTAGGGGGGGGTATTTTAGGGCTTTAACTATAAAATAAACTGTTTTCTATATGGTTTTTCTATATCGTCGTTTTAACATATGGTGCGGGGTTCTGGAACGTAACCGTGATAGGGATACACTGTACTTACTGTATAAATGCACAATGTAAACATAAACCCAACAGACCAGGATAAGGACAGCTAAATAAATAGAATTCATGTGTGCATTTTTTAATGTATATTTGTTTAAAAGATGCCTTGGGTGACATGCATTGGGTATAGTGTGTGGCTGGGAAGTGTTGATGTTGTTTTGACAGATTAAGTGTAGCTCTTTTTATTGATGTTGATCCTTCTGTTGGTGTGATTATCTCCTCCTGGGTCACAGGATGGTCTTCGCTTGCTGGTGTCAAGAGATCTGGATTGCACCAACACGCTATACATCCAGTTTTCCTTCAAATTCATCACCAAAGGTGAGCACAGTACATCTGACTCTTATCACCAGTGAAACACTACATTCAGAGAAATCATTCATTCATCACAAACCGCATGCACACATGCCATAAATATTTGGTTTTGCATTTGTGTGTGTTCATGTGTATTTGTGTGTGTGTGTGTGTTTGTTCTTGTATTTGTGTGTGTGTGTGTGTTTATGTGAGTGAGTGTGTTTACGTGTTTGTGTGTTCCTATATGTATGTGTGTGTGTGTGTATTCCCATGTGTGTGTGTGAATTCCCCTGTGTCTGTGTGTTTATGCGTGCGTGCGTGTGTTCTTATGCATGTGTATGTGTGTGTGTGTGTGTGTGTGTGTGTGTGTGTGCATTTGTGTGTGTGTGTTTACATGTGTGTGTTTACATGTGTGTATGTGTGTGTATTCCTACGCATGTGTATGTGTGTGTGTGTGTATTCCCGTGTGTGTGTGTGTGTGTGTGTGTGTGTGTGTGTGTGTGTGTGTGTGTGTGCAGGCGTGCCGGAGCGGTCCCACTCCGTGCTGCTGCAGTACTCGGTGAACGGGGGCATCAGCTGGATGCTGCTGGATGAGTTCTACTTCCCCGCCTCCACCGACACGCTCTTCCTGCACCTGCCGCTCCCCGCCAGCGCCCAGACCAACGCCACGCGCTTCCGCTTCTGGCAGCCCTACAACAGCGGTGCGCTGACACACACAGCAGACACATATGGCAGCAGGCACTTATGTAATACATTGCAAAACAAGGCCACAAAATCTCACATGCATTGCAGCTACCATATGTCAAACCAGTCTTTCCTCTGGTGTTTTTTTATGTTACATTTAGAGTTTATTTAGAGTTTATCATTTATTTTTGAGTGATATTAAAGTAAAAGATAAGATGTCTTTTGAAAGATAATTTATCTTTGGATTAAGTTAATCCTTGGTCAATACTCTTATCATGTTCGAGGGATAAAATTTTAAGAGGCTTTTAACTAGAATCTTGAGATACATTTTGCACAATTTTACTGGATTAATACCAGCAGACCTCATAAATCCGGATGGTTGATTTGTCATAAATTATGACAGCATCTTTCTAGAACGTTCCATTTGAATCCCAGTGTTATCCTTTTGTCTATTTTGTGTACGCTAGGTAAAAAGGAAGAGGTGTGGGTGATTGATGACCTCATCATTGATGGCAGCTCCATCAACAACCCACCCGTCCTATCAGAGAGCTTCGAGGGCGGGCCTCAGGAGTACAACTGGCTCTTCTACCCAGGGGGCAATACAGGGCTCTACTGCCCCTACCAGAAGGGGACCATGTGAGTCATTTTTCACAAAAAGGTGGAAAAATAGAGAGTGACTGGTGATTAATCAAACTTCTTCATTTTGGCTGTACTGTATGTGTGTCAGGTATGGAAATTGGGTAGATTCCAGGCACAAAATAATGGTTAACTGTTAAGTGGCTGGTGAATTTTACTATTTATTTGCCAGTGACTGGTAAAGTTTGATATTTTTCAAAGTTAATTTCCACCCTTGATGTGTGTGTTTTGTCTGTACAGGCAGGACGATTCGGTCATGGTGTTTCTGTCTAGTGAGCTTGGAGAGCACTCCATCACCACCAGGGACATAGATGTCAATGAGAACACCATCATCCAGTTTGAGGTACCATTTGCATACATGCTTCATCCTACATTTTATTTCAAGTCTCCACCAATAAGTATGTTGAAATTACAGTCATGACAGAAATAATGGGGCTTCAATCGTGTGCTTTGTGCTTTACCTTTTCCCTCTCTCTCCGTCTTCCTCTCTCTCTCTCTCTCTCGCTCTCTCTCACTCTCTCTCTATCTCTCTACCTACCCATTCCCCCTCTCTGTCTTCCTCTATCTCTCTCTCTCTCTCTTGCTCTCTCTCTCTGTCGCTGTCTCTCTCACTCTGTCTCTCTCTCTACCCAATCATTCCCTCTCTCTCTGTCTTCCTCTTCGTCTCTCTCTCTCTCTTGCTCTCTCTGTCGCTCTCACTCTCTGCCACTCTCTCACTCTCTGCCACTCTCTCACTCTCTGCCACTCTCTTTCTCTCTCTTTTTTGTCTCTCCCTCCCTCTCTCTCTCTCTTCTTCTCTCCTCCAGATCAATGTGGGCTGCACGGCTGAGAGCTCCTCGTCCAGCCCCGTGCGCCTGGAGTTCTCCAGGGACTTTGGGGCCACCTGGCACCTGCTGGTGCCCCTGTGTGCGGGCGGCCCCCAGCCCAGCTCCCTGTGCTCCACCGAGCTGCACCCCGCCAGCGTGTACTACCCCGGCACCACGCACGGCTGGAGGAGGGAGGTCAGCCACTTCGGACAGCTGCGCCTCTGTGGGTGGGTGACACCTCCTCTCCTCTGTCTGCAGTCACCATTCAGACATTAGGAAGCTCAGCAACACTTTAAAACGTGAATTCACAAGACTCAATGCATTTATAGTGTTACCGAAACCTCTACCTTTATAATTTTGATTGGA
Organism: Coilia nasus; assembly: GCA_027475355.1. Classification (NCBI taxonomy): domain Eukaryota; kingdom Metazoa; phylum Chordata; class Actinopteri; order Clupeiformes; family Engraulidae; genus Coilia; species Coilia nasus. Next base: position 7,208,041 of record CM050208.1, read on the forward strand.
TACTTGCAGACAAACTAATATCATATCTCATAAATAATGTAAAAACCATGTATAAACTCCAAAATGTACTGTAAGTGTTTTTCGACAGAAGTGTTTGCAAAGTAAAACTCTTGCATGTAGTGCTTGCTATGTAAATGCATGAATTACTGCAGCATCACAGCCCAATAGGAAATGGCATGCGATTAACATTTACATTTCTGCACACATTTTTGTCAGTGACAGTCTGACATTTGTATCTTCTTTAAATGAATCAAATCTTTGAAATGAGACACACACGTCTAAACGAACTGGCAATGTTCCAGGCCAAACAATGAAGCCATAGCTGAATGTTCTAAAGTTGCAATACCTCACACGTAGATTGGGGTATTGACTGCGCAAGCGAGCAACTTCCCATAGACTCCCATGTTAAAAAGTCCATTTTCACAGCAAAAATAAACCTATTTACATCCTGGTTGAAAAAACAGTTTTGGTATGTTTCGGTAGTTTTTCAGTCCATGATAACTGTGAGGGGGGTGTATTTTTTAGAATCCATTAGTTTAATCCACAGATAATTTACATTGATATTACATAATAGAAGGAATTGGCAAAGATGGCCACACCTGGAACCTTCAATTTTACATTACATTACACTTAGCTGACGCTCTTATCCAGAGCGACTTACAGATATTTACAGGGTTTCAGTTACAGTCCCTGGAGCAGTGTGGGGTTAGACGCCTTGCTCAAGGGCATCTCCACCATGGGTAGGGCAGGATTTGAACCGGCAACCTTCCTATTGCAAGACCAACTCCCACTAGGCCACAGCTGCCCAATTTAAGCCTCATCCGGTCCGTGATAGTCTATTCATCATGACACACACAGTCTATGGTCTGAACGCAGCCCGTGTGTGTCTAACCTGGCCCATTCTCCTACCCGGCAGGTCGGTGCGCTTCCGCTGGTACCAGGGCTTCTACTTGGGCGGCGTGGCCCCTCCCACCTGGGCGCTGGACAACGTGTACATCGGGCCGCAGTGCCAGGACATGTGTAACGGGCACGGGGCGTGCGTGAGGGGCACCCACTGCGAGTGCGACCCCGGCTACTCCGGGCCCTACTGCACCACCCCCGACCTGCCCAACCCCGACTTCATGAAGGAGGACTTCGAAGGTACAGCGCGCAGCTGCTCTCAAAAACGCCACGGGAGTATGTGTTCATTGTGTGTATGTGCCTGAGAGACGGTGACTCTCTCTCTCTCTCTCTCTCTCTCTCTCTCTCTCTCTCTCTCTCTCTCTCTGTCTCTCTCTCGCTTTCTTTCTTTTTTGTGTCTGTGTGTGTTTTTGTGATGATTCCTGTGGTAAGATGTTGTGATGAAGAAGTCATCATGAACCACTAGTGCTGTGGTGTGTGCATTGCAGGCCTGGGCTGAAGTAATAGTATTTTTCATTGCCTTGATAGAAAAAAAAAACCTCAAACCACAAAGTCAATTAATTTATTTAACAGCAAAGAAAGACATTATTATTTCATACCCCAGCCTCTGGGTGTTTAGCACAGTACTTGCCTTATGCAACTGAGAGCTTTATTACATAATTCTTTCCGTGTGTGTGTGTGTGTGTGTGTTTGTGTGTGGTGTGTGTGTGTGTGCGTGTGCGCGTGTGTTTGTGTGTGTGTGCGTGTGTGTGTGTGCACGCGTGTGCGTGTGTGTGCGTGTGTATGTGTGCGTGTGTGTGTGTGTGTGTGTGTGTGTGTGTGTGTGCGCGTGTGTGTGTGTGTGTGCGTGTGTGTGCACAGGGGGTGCTCTGCCTACTGAACGCTTCACTCTGCTAAGTGGTGGGAAGCCCTCTAGGAAGTGTGGCATCATGACCAGTGGCAACCACTTGTTCTTCAGTGAGGATGGCCTGCGCATGCTAGTCTCCTCGGACCTGGACCTGTCCAACGCCAGGTGCCCAAACACACACACACACACACACACACACACACACACACACACAAACCCACACACACTGCATTATCATGATACAGAGAGTTCACTTGTTTCCCATGTTAATGTGTGATGTATATATCATACAAATTCACACCTAGTGTGACACACATACAAATGCACACACATGCATAGTCTCAAACCTGAACACATACTGTACTCAAATACACAGACACGCTCTCATCTGTAAATCCATATGTAGTGATTGAATACGGTACATACACAAACATGTAGACTACTAGCCAGGGCCTGCCCATACTGCTTGTGACTCTGCATGGAATTTCGCATTCAAGTCAGTCTGGCCAACTGTCCTAATTCCAGCTGTTACTTTCCCCTGAAATAGGGAAACTATGAAAAACATTGCTACGCGTGCGTCATCGGAATCAGTGGTCTGATTGGTTGTAGCCCTGTCCACTAGTATACAGATGCATTTGATCAACGTCTGTTCATCCCACATCTCAGAACTTGCTGTGTACGGGATCTTCGCCAGACCAGGCTTCATCTATGAGCTAGTGCTGCACGATATTGGAAAAATTTGCAATATGTGGTAACATTGCTGATTGATGATATGTTTTGCGATAAATAAAGATTTACATTATTAAATATATTTTAAACATTTAGATATAGTTTTAACATCTTTCAGCTTTATCTTTACCACTTGGCTATAGCCAGTGCACAACCTATGAAGGTGGATATCAAGGGCAGTAGGACTCCATTTGATTTCCCACATATCTCTAATATGTGGATCGTGAAACATCTTACAGTAATGTCCCAGTTATTGCAGTCCATGTTTTGTGATATGTATATCACGATATTGTACATTGCGATATCACGATATTTTCGATATATTGTTCAGCCCTACTATGAGCCTTGTGCAACAGGCAGATCAGTAGACTACACTGCATTCTCACACATTCCCCAACCACCATACTGTATTGTAATGAATGCAGCTCCTGTCCACTCTGTGCAGGTTTGTGCAGTTCTTCCTGCGCCTGGGCTGCGGTAAGGCGGCCCCGGACCCGCGCTCCCAGCCCGTGCTGCTCCAGTTCTCCGTGGACGGCGGCCTGACCTGGAGCCTGCTGCAGGAGTTCCTCTACAGCAACAGCAGCAACCAGGCACACCTGGTGGCCCTGGAGATCCCGCTGCGGGCACGCACCTCGGCCACACGCCTCCGCTGGTGGCAGCCCTCCGAGAACGGACAGTTCCACAGCCCCTGGGTCATCGACAAGGTACGACTGGCAGGTCTGCACTGCCACTGAACTGTGTAAATCGTACAGACTGTTTATTTTTTTATTTATTTAGAGTTATTTTGGCTCCTCAGCACCTAGGGGGACTAAATTCCACTGGATCAGCATAACCCACGTTTTTCTTTTTCACTCTCAGTCTTTGAGAAAATACAGTACACTGTGACTCATTTCCACCCTAGGGATTTCTTTCTCTCTCTCTGTCTGTCTCTCTGTCTCTCTCTCTCTCTCACTCTCTCGTGTGCTGGTATAAATTTATTATAATTTTATTGAGACAGTGGGTTCATTATGTTATTTACGGGCTGCCTTATGTCTTGTTATTTTTTGCGTTTATATAAACCCCAGAGCAAATGGCAGGCTGGGAGCTGCAGTGCTGTGTGAACTGTAACCACAATAGTGTGTGTGTGGACATAAATTAAAGTAATTTGCTGTAATCCCAATAAATGGGCTCAGGGTCAGTGAAAGGTTGGTTAAATCTTTGTGTTATGTTAATTAAACCAGGCTGTCCTCCTGTGTGTGTGTGGGTGTGTTTATGTGTGCACTTGTGTGTGCGTGCGTGCGTGTGTGTGTGTGCGTGGGATTGTGTGCATGTGTCTTTGTGTGTATGATTGCATGCATGTGTCTGTGTAAACACGCATGGCTGTGTGTGAGCACGTGTGTGTTTGCATAATGTGTGTGTGTGTGCATGTGTGTGTGTGTGCACTTGTGTGTGCGTGCGTGTGTGTGTGGGATTGTGTGCATGTGTCTTTGTGTGTATGATTGCATGCATGTGTCTGTGTAAACACGCATGGCTGTGTGTGAGCACGTGTGTGTTTGCATATGTGTGTGTGTGCATGTGTGTGTGTGTTTGCGTGCGTGTGTGTGTGTGTGTATAGGTGGTGGTGGGTGGCAGTGCCAGCGGCTGGGGCCCCCTAGAGGACGACTTCTCCTCCACAGACGGGCGCTCGTGGCTGCTGCACCCCGGCGGCACCCGTATGCCCGTGTGCGGCTCTGACGGCGAGGCCTTCGCCTTCATCGAGAAGTCCAACACGCGCTACGGCGTCACCACCGACATCAGCGTGGGCCAGGACTCCTTCATCCAGTTCGACTTCTCCGCCTCCTGCTCCGTCACCAACTCCTGCTACTGTGAGCAGCGCCCTCACTGACAATATTTACAATCACGATTACTTTCACAGTCACAATCTCCATACAGTCGTCCCTCACTATAACGCGGTTCACTTTTCGCGGCCTCTCTGTTTCACTGATTTTTTTTTAGTGCATGCTTTTTTTTTTACAGCGCATTGTGTTCTGCGCCCTGATTGGCTAAGGGACTGTAGAACATTGTCAATCAATCTCCTCCGTGCCGTGTCTCCTGTACAGTACAGAATGCATTCAGCTTGTAAAATTTACATAAATCTTCGATTCTTAGCCGTGTGACTCTGAAGTGATGTATGTTTGCAAGTTTGAACTTTGAGAGTAGAAGAGAGAAAAATGTGAGAAAATGTCAATGCCTGTCTGAGAAAGGTGTATAAAGTGTGTAGTGAGGAGTTTTACAGCCTTAAAACATGTATAATAATTGTAAAAAATAATGGACTACGGATTTTGCTTATTGCGGGTTATTTGTAGAACATAACTGCTGTGATTAACGAGGGACCACTGTACTGCTCTACAAAGCCAAAAGGCAGTAACTACATTTTGTCAAGGTGTAGACTGGAAATTTACTTTATAACACCTCTTGTCTTGTGGCTTAATCTCCTGCTTCTTCCTGTTAAGAAACTCAGTTTCAGTGTTCACATAGGCATTGCCTTTTGGCTTTGTAGGGCGGAACAGTACACAATATAGATAATAAACAATAATAAACACCACACACTGGTATTGGTACAGCTGATTACTTTATCTGGGTGAATGACGCATTACGCTGTGGCTTCATCAGGTTCACTCACCCACAAGGTCCTATCAAAAAAAAAAAAAAAAAAACAGTATCCTATCACACTCAGCTTTGCTCTTTTTAACAACAATGCATGCATGTTTAGAATAATAACAGATTAATTACAATTTTGAATGAATGAAATAGTTTACATTTCAGACAATAGATGGATGTTAATAATTGTAAGACATGCTGTTGTGGTGCTGTTGGGGTTTGAAGTATTTGTGTGTGTTGGGTTTGTGTGTGTGTGTGTGTGTGCGTGCGTGCGTGTGTGTGTGTGTCTTTATAGCGATTGAGCTGGAGTATTCCCTGGACCTGGGTCTGTCGTGGCAGCCGGTGGTGCGGGACTGCCTGCCCACGAGCCCGGACTGCTCCTCCTACACCCTGCAGAGGCTGCTGGTCTCAGACACCTACAACAAGTGGGGCCGAGTCACCATCCCCATCCCCTCCTACGCCAGGTACAACACATGAAATGCATGCATACACACACACCTACAAACGCACACACACAGTCACAAAACACATGCACACAGGCACAGGTATGCAGTCACACACACACACACACACACACACACACACATGCACAGGTACACAATCACATACACACACACACACACATGCACAGGTACACAATCACATACACACACACACACACATGCGCACACACACACAATCAAACAGCTTTCATCAAACACCATGATATTTATATTGATGATTTTGGGTCTGTGACATGGCAAACTGGTCTTTTTGAATACAAATCTCCACACTGTGGGAACACCTACAGCATGTAACCTGCCTGTCTTAGTTAGTTAGTTAGTTAGTAAGTTTGTTTGTTTATTGTCCCCTTGGGGAAATTTGTCTTCAGAGTCCCATTGCATTTTATATCTCACTTTGCAAAACATATAGCACATATATGGGGGGCACGAACACACATGAATGCATTACATATTATATATATATATATATATATATATATATATATATTGTTTTGTGTTGTTTAAGGTGGAAAGGGAACACACATGAATGCATTACATATTATATATATATATATTGTTTTGTGTTGTTTAAGGTGGAAAGGGCTGAGGGTATAAGGCTTCTGCTATAGCGGGCTTTGTTGCATCTTAAGCTATTGAATCTCTGCCTCAGAGCCCCAGCCATTTCTCCATACCTTGAGAGAGCCTGCAGCCTGTACTGTAACCTGCTTGTCTCTGCCTCAGGTCCCCAGCCACGCGGTTCCGCTGGTTCCAGGAGGCCCCCTTTGACAAGCAGCAGACGTGGGCTCTGGACAACCTCTACATCGGGGACGGCTGCACTGACATGTGCTCTGGGCATGGCCGCTGCAGGCAGAGCTCCTGCGTGTGAGTGACCACTAAGCTGCCCTACAAAGCCAAAAGGCAGTAACTGCTGCAGTAACTGCGTAATTTGTCAAATTGAGTTTAGACTGGAAATCGACTGTATAATACCTCCTTTGTCCTGTAACTAAATCTCTTGCTTCTTCTTATTAGGGAAGTATATAAAACTATCACCGCTATTATACCTACAACATGTTTGACTGGGCAGTGTGACAGCTTTACAGGCATTTTTCTCAGTGTCTATGTTCCTGTACGGTAGTTACTGCACTTTGCTTTTGTCAGGCAGTAATGTCCTGTCCTGCATCACTCTGTCAGGGCTTATTCCACTAGAATGACTGCCGGGCAGAATATTATCCCTTACATAATACCTATTTCATTTCATTGCCTTTCATTGCCTCCTGCTGCCCCTGTGTAAGCTAATGTGTGTCAGTGTCTATGGTGCTTAACCAATTCAAATTTCAATTGTGAACTCCTAACTTACAGACATGTTTGTTTAATGATATTACAATTTTCCAGTAATAGTGTGCTGCTGTTAGCCAGAATGATGTCCTGGGTCATCTCCTCCTGTTCCCCCATAGGTGTGAAGAGGAGTGGGGGAATAAAGGATTACTGTAGAAGTGTTTTAATATTGGCCTGAGTGTAGAAGTGTTTTGATATTGGCCTGGTTAATCTTAAGGGTTATCTCTTTCTCCTGTTATCTATAGGTGTGAGGAGGAGTGGGGAGGGGAGCGGATGTAGATGTGTTTTGATATTGTTCATCCTGAGGGTCATCTCTTCCCCCTGCTCCTGTGTAGGTGTGACGAGGAGTGGGGAGGGGAGTACTGTGACGAGCCCCTGGTGCAGCTGCCCACCCAGCTGAAGGACAGCTTCAGCCGCGCCCCCGCCCTCAACCACTGGCACCTGCTGACGGGGGGCAAGCTGAGCAGCGTGTGTGGGGCTGTGGCATCTGGAGCAGCACTGCACTTCAGTGGGGTATGTGTGTGTGTGTGTTTGTGTGTGTGTGTCTGTGTCGGTGTGGTGTGGGTCTGTGTGTGTTTGTGTGTGGGTGGTTGTGTGTGTGTGTGTGTTTTGTGTGAAAAATGAAACCGAACTAAAAAAGACATTAGCTTGAGACATGAGCTTACCTCACTTCAGTCATCATTATTTTGGTGTGTGTGTGTGTGTGTGTGTGTGTGTGTGTGTGTGTGTGTGTGTGTGTGTGTGTGTGTGTGTGTAAATGGAAATGTGTGAGTGGGTGTGTTTTTCTGTCAGCCTCACTCTTTTGTAGACGGTCTGGATGGGTCATGATTGGATGGCACAAGAAATGTGATATTTATAAACCTCGATTTGCCCTTGCCATGAACTCTCAGGTGATGTTTATGTCTCAGTCTTTTATGATGTCTGTGTGTGTGTGTGCGCTTGTGCCCAGAGCTGCACTCGTCAGCTGGTGACAGTGGACCTGAATCTGACCAACGCCGAGTTCATCCAGTTCTACTTCATGTACGGCTGCATGATCCCCCCTAGCAACCGTAACCAGGGCGTGCTGCTGGAGTTCAGCTTGAACGGAGGCATCAGCTGGAGCCTGCTGATGGAGATCTTCTACGAGCAGTACAGCAAGCCTGGGTAGGGGACCAGTAAGGCCTCTAATGCTGTTGACCGTCCTTGAGACCATCAGTGTGAAGTTCTTTCTGTTAATTCATCAAAAAGAGATAGATTGTGCTCTCCAAATAATTTGCTCTCCAAATCACTTACCACTACATAAAAAGATGGCTCATAAATTCAATTATCTCTTCTCATAATAACAAATTATAAGGTTTTTAATATAAACATAACAGATGCAGAGGAATAGCCATCAACTGTACTCCTATAAGTCTTTAGAGGCAAATAAATCACTGTTCTGAGGTCAGTTAGCAGGATACACACTGAAGATTAGGGCCGTGTGAATGTATTTATGTGAGGTGGAAAGTTCAAACGTGTGTTCCTAGTGACATGAGCGACACTATTGATCTAGTTTTACTTTATAGCTGCTGACGGCCTGTGTGTCTGTCTTTCCCTCCGGTAGCTTTGTGAACGTGCTGCTGCCCCCTGCTGCCCGTCAGGAGGGAGTGCGTGTGCGCTGGTGGCAGCCACAGCACGACGGGGCCGACCACGGGGACTGGGCCCTGGACAACGTGCTCATCTCCGGCTCCGACTCCCGCACCCACATCTCCGACACCTTCGGCGGCGTGGCCCTGCCCAACCACGAGAGGGCGGCAGCCGATGGAACCCCCTCCAGCCGAAGCCCCGCAGAGGAGATCGCGGACACCACAGGTAAGTCACACTCACCATGACGACCACACTCACTAATTATCATAAAAGTGTTTAATCTGTGATATGCTGTATTGATAAAATTGTACGGATGACTACAGCTCTGGAAAAAAATAAGAAACCACTGCAGATTTTCCTAAAGTCAGCATCTGTACATGTATGACAGGTATTCCTATCCAGTGTCAGTTACATTTGAAATTTGGGATAAATGTTGTCAGTAGTTTACAGAATAAAACAGAAATGTTTACTTTACTCACACATATACCTATAAATAGTTAAATCAGAGAAACATTTTACAGTGGTCTCTTAATTTTTTCCAGAGCTGTATACAGTGATAACCTGTATGATACCATGTAATGATACTACAGATTCAGCATATGTATATACAGTAGGGATATTCTGTGTGAAGGTGGTGATTACCGGTCACTGTCAAGCCTTGAGTTATAAGATGATGTAGTGTTTTCCTCACCAAACTACTCTGTCTTGCCTCCAGTCATTACTGTAAATAAATGACAGCAAAATCTCTTAAAGGCATTCTCTCGCCATTACTCCTTTTCTCTCTCTCTCTCTCTCTCTCTCTCTCTCTCTCTCTCTCTCTCTCTCTCTCTCTCTCTCTCTCTCTCTCTCTCTCTCTCTCTCTCTCGCTCTCTCTCTCTCTCTCTCTCTCACACACACACAGTGGGTGATCACTGGCTGTTCTCTGAGGACTGTGCTGTTGAGCGCTTCTGTAACTCTCCTGACGGGGTTATGGTGTGTGGCAATGTTGACGGCAGAGAGGTGTATGCTGTAACACATGACATTATCCCTGACAAGGGCTGGGTCATGCAATTCAAGGTATCAAACTCAGTGCTAACTTTCTTAACACTTCCCTTATCACCCTGATTCAGGCGAACAGTATTCAGAGACAGATTTCTGATTTTCTTACTTCTTATTTTCTTACTTACTTTCAAGATTAACTTACTTTTAAGTTACTGATTACAACACATCACTTACGCCTGCCATATCTTATAAAACATGTATGGGCAAGATTATAGTTTTATGGGGATGTGTTTGCAGGTTGCAGTAGGCTGCTCTTTGCCAGAGAGGCACGCTGAGAGGCAGGTCCACGTCCAGTACTCGGTAGACTTCGGCGTGACCTGGAAGTACCTGGTGCCCCAGTGCCTGCCGGCTGACCCCAGGTGTGGTGGCCAGGTGTCCCAGCCCTCCGTCTTCTTCCCCGCCGAGGGGTGGAAGAGAGCTGTCTACCCCCTGCCCGACAACCTGGCAGACACGTGAGTGCCACCCCCAAACACACACACACACACACACACACACACGCCAATACTAGATAAAGTCTTTCTTGTCCCACTGGGATTATCTTTTTCACACTTTTCGTATCATATTCCAAGCGGCAGATGTAAAACCTGCAAACACACACACACACAAACACGCACACACTTAACCACACACAATAACACACACACTTGCACATTGTAAGATTATAAGATAGGTTTTGATTGGATCATATTGACACTGCATAACATCTGCATGTGAAGCAAGCAAGGCCATCAGTGGAGCAGCTAAATACAAGCAGGTCACCTCAGAATCAGCTGACCTTTTTGTGTACATCTAAAGAAGCAAGCTAGTTTACGAGGACAGTCCATTATCAAAAGGCCCGTCAGAGGGCTGAGTGTGTTGTTTTGTGGATTTGTGTTGAGAGGTATAATTCACTTGGGATATATATAGCACCCAGGGCTATGATTTAGCAAAAAGTACAAAACACAAAAGCACAGTACAAAAATGTAATTTCAGCATAAAATGTTGTAGATAAAAATAGAGTATAAATTGCTGTAATTTTAAAAATGTTTTTTTAAAGAAAATAGTCCTGTGAGTATATGTTGTTATGATGGTGATGATGATGATGATGATGATGATGATAATCATGGTGGTGATGAAAATGATAATACGTGTGTGTGTGTGTGTGTGTGTACGTGTGTGTGTGTGTACATGTGTGTGTATGTACAGGGCGGTGCGTTTCCGATTCTTCCAGCAGCACTCGGACATGCAGTGGGCGGTGGAGAACTTCTACATCGGGCCAGCGTGTGAGAGCCATTGCGGGGGTCATGGGGACTGTCTGGACCAGCGCTGCCTGTGTGACCCCGGCTTCTCAGGGCCTAACTGCTACGCTAGCGCTCCCCTCAAGGTACCTAGCACTGACCACTAATGAGTGGCAGACATTATCAGTGTCTTTCTGTCGTCAGTAACAGTCGGTTCTTCTCTTCTTATTATGTCTTATATTGTGTCCTCTTTCGTGTCTTTTCTTTTCTTCTCCTCTCTTCTGTTCTATATTTTTCTGTTTTCTATTGTTCGCATCTCATGTCTCCTCTTCTTATTGTGTCTCATCTCTCTTCTTTTCTCTTCTCTTCTCCTCTTCTCCTCACTTCTTTTCTCTTCTCTTCTCCCCTCTTCTCCTCTCTTCTCTTTTCTTCTCTTTTCTTCTCTGTTCTCTTGTCCTCTCTTCTCTTGTCTTCTCTTCTCCTCTCTTCTCTTCTCTTCTCTTCTCCTCTCTTCTCTTCTCTTCTCTTCTCCTCTCTTCTCCTCTCTTCTCTTCTCCTCTCTTCTTTTCTCTTCTCTTCTCTTCCCTTCTCCTCTCCTCTCTTCTCTTCTCCTCTCTTCTCTTCTATTCCCTTCTCTTCCCTTCTCTTCTCTTCTCTTCTCTTCTCTTCTCTTCTCTTCCCTTCTCCTCTCCTCCCTTCTCTTCTCTTCTCTTCTCTTCTCCTCTCTTCTCTTCTCTTCTCTTCTCCTCTCTCCTCCAGGCCTCTCTGAAGGAGCGCTTTGACTGGGAGGGGAGCCACGGGCCCCAGTGGCAGGTGCTGGAGGGCGGGCGTCCCTGCACAGACTGCGGGGTGCTGGTGGAGGGGACGGCGCTGTACTTTGGTGGAGCCGACGCCAGGCAGGCCTTCACCGCCGACCTGGACCTCCGTGGAGCCAAGTGAGTCTCCCTTTCTGTCAAAAACATTTTGGGTTCAAATTCATTTTATATCTACCGCAGCACATCGCTGTATCATAACGGCTGCCATAGTGTTTGGCCTTGTTGTTTACTGGTGTGTGTAGGGTGTTTGTCGGGCAGCTACCATTTGGTTGGGCGCATGACGTCATGCCTATGTTTGGCAGGTTTGTGGAGTACTGGGCCAGGATTGGCAGCGAGGACAACATGACCATGTGTCACCGGCCCACCTGTCGCAGGGAAGGGGTCCTGCTTGACTACTCCACCGACGGAGGTGGGGCCCACTCTATCCAGCCTCTTAAAATGAAATTTATCATTCAGCAAACCCTTAAGAGATACTGAAATACTTGCTTGATTTGTTGCCCTTAATCTTTTTTTTTCTGTCTGTCCACCTGTCATATTTCTGTCATGGCATCATTGTTCCCCTTGTCCATTAGGTGTGTCCTGGACCCTACTGCATGAGATGGACTATCTGAAGTACGTGTCTGTGAGGAGGGATTACATCGTTCTGCCAGAGGGGGCGCTCACCAACGCCACACGTCTGCGCTGGTGGCAGCCCTTCACCGTCTCCTCGGGCCTGGCCACACCCAGTCTGGAGCGTGCCCAGTGGGCCTTGGACAACATCCTGGTGGGAGGCTCCGACATCAATCCCAGCACCTTGCTGGACACATTCGATGATGGTAAAGCTTTTTATAACATCTTTTAATATGCCACGTACACTGTATGTAAATGTTAAATGTTTGATATAAACAGTCATCCTCAACTGTATGCTCTGTATTCTCTGTACACGATATTCTCTCGCCATTACTCCTTTTCTTTCTCTCTCTCTCTCTCTCTCTCTCTCTCTCTCTCTCTCTCTCTCTCTCTCTCTCTCTCTCTCTCTCTCTCTCTCTCTCTTCCATTATCTCTCTGTCTTTTTCTGACCGTGATTCTCTACAAATTCTTTCACTCTCCATTTCACTGTCTTACTCTCCCTCTCTTTCTGTCCATAATCTCTCTCTTGGAAGACAAACCTGTCTGCACACTTGAGATGCTTTTTTTAATTTACTTCATGGCATAAAAAAGAGAATAACGTTTTTGACCTTGCCTGGTCGTCAAGTTTTCTGTCCCAAACATAATCTCTTTCTCTTACTGTTTCTGTGTCTCCTGTTTCTACACTCAGAGGGTGTTTCTCACGAGGAGAGCTGGAGTTTCTACCCCAACGCCGTGCGCACCGCAGGCTTCTGCGGCAACCCCTCCTTCCATCTGTACTGGCCCAACAAAAACCAGGATGGAACTCACAACATCCTGGCCACCCGGGAGCTCATCGTCCAGCCAGGCTACATTCTGCAGTTCAAGGTGCTGCCAGTCGGCTTGTTATGTGAAGAAACATTAGAGAGCCTGATCTCTTTAACGCTGTCAGAGGCCAGGAGTAACAGTGTGTTTTGGCCCTGTCTCTGCCCCATTTTGCAGATCGTGGTGGGATGTGAGGCAGACACGTGTGAAGACCATCATTCCGTTCTTTTACAATACAGGAAAGATGCCAGGTGTGTGTGTGTGTGTGTGTGTGTGTGTGTGTGTGTGTGTGTGTGTGTGTGTGTGTGTGTGTGTGTGTGTGTGTGTGCGCGTGTGTGTGTATGTATGTCTGTGTGTGTGTGTGAATGTATGAGTGAGTGTGTGTGTTGGTATGTGTGTGTGTTTTGTGTGGAAAATGAAACCAAAGAGCTAAGACATTAGCTTTTGTTGTTGTTCTGCTATACCTCACTTGCATCATTATTTTGGCCTACTTCCCCTGTCTGTGTGGACACAGGTCTGACTCATGGCAGTTGGTACAGTCCGCCTGTCTCCCCTCCTCTGTCAGCAATGTGGGCTGTTCCCCCTTCCAGTTCCATGAGGCCACCATCTACAGTCCCGTCAACAGCTCTGTGTGGACCAGGGTCACCGTCCAACTCCCCGACCATGTGTCCTCTGGGTAATGTCTCCTTTTCTTTCTCTCTCTCTATCTCTCTCTGTCTCTGTCTCACTCTCCCTCTTTCTCTCTGTCTCTCTATTTCTGTCTCTCTCTCGCTTTCTCTCTCTCTCCCCCTCTCTCTCTCCCTGTCTCTCTTAGTCTGTATGTCTGTCTCTGTCTCTTACTCTGTCTGTCTGTATGACCATGTGTCCTCTGGGTAATGTCTCCTTTTCTTTCTCTTTCTCTATCTCTCTGTCTCTGTCTCTCTCTCTGTCTCTGTATTTTTGTCTCTCTGTCTCTCTCGCTTTCTCTCTCTCCCCCTTCCTCTCTCTCCCTGTCTCTCTTACTCTGTATGTCTGTCTCTCTTTCACTCTCTTTCTCTCTCTGTCTGTCTCTCTCCCTCTCTCTCTTTCTCTTTCTCTCTGTCTCTCTCTCTCTCTGTCTCTCTCTCTCTCTCTGCTGCTCTCTTCGTTGCCGGGGTGACATAATACATGTCAGTGTTATTTTCCACACACTATCTTTTTGTCCCATGTTGCTATCCATCCCATGATCCAATCTCTATGAGCCATGTTCTTGTTCTTGGCTGTCACAGAGCCACGCAGTTCCGCTGGATCCAGAAGGAGGGTGCTGGCGAGCGGCACGGTTGGGGTGTGGACCACGTCTACATCGGCGAAGCGTGCCCAAGCCTGTGCAGCGGGCATGGGTACTGCACCACTGGCGCCGTCTGCATCTGCGACGAAGGACACCATGGTGGGTACTGGGCAGCTCTCCCCCACACTGTTTGCCCGACTGAGGGGCATCCATAGGCCATTCCATTATAAAATGTAACCAATGCCAGGCTATTGAAAAGGTAGTGTCACATGTTAATGACACCCAACTTAAATAAAGGAGAGCTGTATGTGTTGATTGCATCTGATGTTGATGAACAAAACCATCTGAGTTACATAAAGGGGCAGCTGTGGCCTAATGGTTAGGGAGTTGGTCTTGGGATCAGAGCATCACAGATTCAAATGTACCAGTAGGAAGAATATGAGTGGGGGAGTAAATAACCAACACTCTCCTGCACCCTCATTCATGACTGAAGTGCCCTTGAGCAAGGCATCAACCCCACATTGCTCCAGGGACTGTACCCTGTACTGTACCTAAAATAACTGTAAGTCTCTCTGGATAAGGTCGTCACCTAAATGTAATGTAACAAAGAATTTTCCTTCTTTTGAGTTAATCTATTTGATTTTATGTAATCGTTAAAATAAACCTCCTCCTGATTTGTATTATGTGTATATTTTTAGATTTTCTATCACATTTATACATACTCTGTTCCCCTGTGTCTGACTGGGCCCTCCTAACTCTCTGCCCCAGGTGACGACTGCTCGCTGTCCAGCACGGACCTGCCCAGCTCAGTGAAGGACAACTTTGAGTCGGGCACGGTGTCCCAGGAGAGCTGGAGCCTGATCCAGGGAGGGGGTGTGGGCAGCGGCTGCGGCCAGCTGTCCCCTCACGCCCACGGGGACTCCCTCTACTTCAACGGCTGCAAGATGAGGCAGGCCGTCACCAGGCCCCTGGACCTGACCAGAGCCAGGTAGCATGGGCCAGCAGCAGCAGCAGCAGCAGCAGCAGCAGCAGTGGGGGGCTAGGCTAGGCTAGGGAGAAGGGAATTGTATGTCATAGATGGGGATAGGTGGATGCAAATGGCAGATATCCCAACCAGCAGAAGCTCATTTCAGGGAGGTCAACAATGCTGGAACATGCGAAGGAAAAAAAATATTGTTTGTCAAAAACTGAATAGCCTTAATAATGAGGGAGAAAGAGGTCGTCTGTTACATCTGCAAAAATTCAACACGGTACTTGTCACTCTCCCTCACTACGCCTGTCTCCCTGTCACTTGCTGCATCTGTCACCTGTCATAATTAGCTAAAGAAATTTGCTCGAGTTGTGGGAGATTTTGTGCTACTTGCGGGCATTTGGGAGTTGGTTTTTTAATGCAGGAGACTCCTGGAGGTTGCGAGAGACTTGGGATGTCTGAAATGGGCAAGCAGGCCAATGTCTAGGACCCTGAGGTTCCACTGACAATATAATGAATTGCAGATTCTCCACCATAAAACATTGTGAAAGTTTGATTTACAAAATTGCCCTGAACAACTATAATATGACATTTCTATATCACATCATATGACATTCCCAACACAACTATGAGGTGACAGGTATACAGTGGTGCTTGAATGTATGTGAAACTTTTGGAATGTCATGGTTTTCTGAATAAATGTGTCATACAATGTGATCTGATCTTCATCTAAGTCACTAGTGAAGATGAACACAATGTGCTAAAGCTAATACTGCAAAATAAACTATTACATTTAATGTCTTTGTTGAAAACATACACAAGACATTCGAAATGCTGTGTGCAAAAGTAAGTGAACCTTTGGGATCAATCATTTGTTAAACAGTCTTTTGGAAATACACTCAAGCCAGTGTTTCCCATAACTGTGGATCAGATCTGCACAAGGTTCATGAGATATACCAGTCCATTTTTGTTTTGTTTTTTGCCATATTTTCAAGATGTCTGGTGTTATGGTTTTCTGTTCATCTCTATGTGATGGTCTTGAAACTATTGAAAGGTTAATAAACTTGGGAATTATTTTTGTCTTGCAGTGATGGAAATGTTTCCACCACCTGCAACATCAAAACAGCCACAAATTATGATGTTCCCCCAACTGCACCTCGTAATAGAAAGAGTGCATTAATGGTGCCCTGAGTGTGCTTATGGCAGGACATTACAGTGGAGGCTTTACTCTCCAAAAAGAGCATGCTGTGTGCAAAAAACTTGCCAAAGAGCTCATTGACACTCCACAATTTTACTTAGAGAGTAGCTCGTAGACCGGCGAAACATAATGAATTGTGCACAAACAACGCAGAGCACTGGATGACATCTAAACAACACAATTAATGCACCCACTCTATTCTGAATTGCAGTTGAGGGAGCATCATGATTTGTGGATGGTTTAATGTGTCAGGTTATGGACAACTTACTATCACTTACTATCACTAGGCCACGGGGCAGCTGTGGCCTAGTGGTTAGGGAGTTGGTCTTACAATTGGAAGGTTGCCGTTTCGAATCCCGCCCTACCCATGGCTGAAATGCCCTTGAGCAAGGCATCTAACCCCACCCTGCTCCAGGGACTGTAACTGAAACCCTGTAAATATCTGTAAGTCGTAAAAAAAATCACTGCAAGAAAAAGGTAGGTCCCAAGTTTATCATCATTTCAACAGGATCATGACCAGCACCCATAGAGATGCATAGAAAACCCATAGATGCATAGAAATTCCCTAATGAAATGGCCTAATTGAAAGAAGAATGGGCTATACCTCCTAGCTCTTGTGTATATCTAATTCATATTTACCAGGTGCCCCAGCTTGAGTTTATTGCTGACAAAAGGAGGTTAAACCAGTGATCAATCTGAAAAGGTTCACTTACTTTTGCACACAGTATTTTGGATGTCCCATGTATATTTTCAACAGAGACATGATGTGAAATAATGTTGTTAATGTTGATGTTAATTTTTCACCTTTAGCTTTAATAATAATAATAATAAAGCTTTACTTGTATAGCACAGTTCATACATGCAATATGCAACTCAAAGTGCTTTACAGTTTAGAAGGGTTGTTACAAGACAACATTTCTTGCGGTTTAGTGGTGTCGGAGCAGATAAATACAGTAGCAGAACACAGGTAGGCAGTCCTTGTAGGCCCTAGTCAGCAATCTTAGTAGTCCAGTGGCGCTAGAGCTATGCAACTCCCTGTTAGTGGGCTCTTATGTGAACATAGGTCGTCAGTCTTTGCAGACCAGTGGCACTAGACGAGGAAAGTTCATTTAGGCGCAGTTGGTTGTTAGTGTCCCCAGGGAGCAACAGGGGTGAGGAAAAACTCCCTGTTTGTATGATTTGCGTGAATTCAGGAAGAAACCTCAGGAATCAGTGAGTAAAACTCCCTGTTTTTCTAGGAAGAAACCTCAGGCAGAACCACGTCTCCCAGGGAAGCCCATCTGCCGGGGCTGGTAACGGGAAGTCTGTGACTATTTGAAGGGCCTTTGGTCTAGGCGGAGGAGTCTGGCTGAAGGGACTTTGGTCTGAGTAGTTAGGTGTAGGCTTGATTGAATAGGTAGGTCTTTAGTTGTCGCTTGAAGATGTCGACGGATTCTGCTTCTCTGATGTGCTGTGGTAGGGCATTCCATCTCCTTGGGGCGTAGTATGAGAAGGCCGATTCCCCGATCCTTTTGGGTGGTGCGTTTGGAATCCTCAGGAGACCGGCATCAGCGGATCTAAGGGCTCGTGCAGGGGTATAAGAGGATAATGCGTCAGCAATATAGCATGGGGCAAGGCCGTTTACAGCTTTAAATACCAGTAGTAGTACTTTGAAGTCAATTCTATAAGATACAGGTAGCCAGTGTAGTTCAGCCAGTACAGGAGTAATTTGGCACATTGTGTTCATCTTCACTAGTGACTTAGATGAAGATCAGGTCACATTTTATGACAAATTTATTCAGAAAACCACGACATTCCAAAAGGTTCACTTTCAAGCACCACTGTATATTTACAGCTGACATCTAGTACTCCTCTTGGCCATGAGGCTGCCATAACTAAGTGAAAACAAAAGCCTTTAAGCAATAATAGTTAGCCTTTAAATGTTAAAGCCATATGAATTTGTGGGATGCAACCACAGTTTTAGTCCAAGTACTGTAGTATATTGAGTTGTGTTTGCTGGCGCAGAGTTGTTTAGGCACAGTGATGGACTGCTGCTTGTGGGGGCTGTATGAGATGTGTAAATGATGTGCAGTGTCACTTACGGATTAGGTGTGTCAAGCTCTACAAATCACTCTGTCGAAATGAGCCACAAATTGCTGTGAATTAGGGGCAGTGTAACTCATATTTGTCAAGCTGCGGTTATGCAATCGCTGTAAATCTGTAAACTAATACATTTTCCTCTCCCATGTGTCACCCACTCACTTTTTCTTTGCTTTCCTGCACTATTTCTTGCTCACTCTCCCTCTCCCTCCCTCCCTCATTTTTTCTCATTCTCTCCTCATCATATTGCTATTATTTCCACAATTTTATTTAACTCTTTCCAACCTCTTCTTTCTCTCTCTTCCTCTTTTCTATACACCTCCTATTCCTTCCTCAACTTCTCCTTTCCACTTCCTCCCTTCTTCCTTTTCTGTCTGCTCCCCTCTCTCTTTCTCTTGCTCTCCTTCTGTCTGTCTGTCTGTCTCTCTTTCTGTCTGTCTCTCTCTCTCATTGTCTTTCTGTCTCTCTCTTCCTCTTTTCTATACACCTCCTATTCCTTCCTCAACTTCTCCTTTCCTGTCTGTTTCCTTCTCTTTCTCTCACTTTCCTTCTGTCTGTCTCTCCCTTATTTTTTCTGTTTGTCTGTCTCTCTCTTTCTGTCTCTCTTTCTCTATCCCTCTCTCTTTATGCCTCTCTCTCTCTCTCTCCATCCCTCCATCTCTGTGTCGCCCCCTGCAGCAAGATCATGTTCGTGCTGCAGATCGGCAGCGTGTCCCAGACGGACAGCTGTAACACGGCGCTGGAGCAGGAGGACACGGTGGACCGGGCCGTGCTGCTGCAGTACAGCGTCAACAACGCCGTCAGCTGGCACGTTATCGCCCAGCACCAGCCCAAAGACTTCATCAAGGCCCAGCGGGTGTCCTACAACATCCCCCTGTGAGTGACACCACAGCCACAGCCAACGGCTAACTGAGGGCCCATTTCCACCGCACTCTCTGCGTGTTCAGCGCGTGGCCGTATTCTGTCCGTATTCATTTAGAATGCACGTTAGCAGATGAGACCATTCCCACCGCAAGCGTGTTCTGAGCGTATTCTGTCCCTATACAAACCTATTGTATACGCCCACGCGCTGAACACGGCTACGCGCTGAACAAGGCGGTGGAAAGCAGCACTGGAGATGTTTGCATTAGCTTGGTGTCCAGTGTGTAGCGGTTTTGCCTTTGTAGTGGAAGTGATCCTGTTATCAGCATAATGCCTATTATCAGCCATTCCTGTGGCTGTTCTACTTAAATTGAGGTTTTAACCAATAAAAAAAGAAGTTAGCTCCTGTAAACCTTTGAGTAAGTGAACTTATAACATTTATTTTAAACTGATTTAATATCCAAATGTCTCTCACCACCTAGCCGATAATAGACTTGCTTACACTATGTTAGGATTAGGGCCAGCCAGTTTTTTTTAAAACTTGTGTCTGTGAAATATTAACAGCATGGTGTGAAAATGTGCAAGCATCCCTTTATGCAGGACTCTATAGATCCAACAGATATATCAGCTGTGACGTTTAACACCTGAAACAAGACATACAGTTAAAAACTTTTGCTGTAACAGTGTCTGCGATCGTGTATTCCATGGCTGTCTATCTTTCTCTCACTCATTCTCCACTTTTCCCCACTCTTACATACAAACTACTCTTTCTTTCCTGTCATCTTTTCTTTTTTCTCATCCTTTCACCTTATCTTCTGCTCTTTCTCTAATCTGTCATTCATCTCTTGCTCTCCCCCTCTCTTTCTCTCTCTCCTTCGCTCTCTCCATCTCTCCATCTCTCCCTCTCTCTCTCTCTTTTCCTCTCTCTCGCTCTATCCCTCTATCCCTCTCTCTCTGTCTCTCCCTCTCCCTCTCCCTCTCTCTCTCTCTCTCATCTTCTCCCTCTCCCTCTCTCTCTCTCTCTCCCTCTCTCTCTCTCTCTCATCTTCTCCCTCTCTCTCTCTCTTTCTCTCATATTCTCCCACCCTCCCGGTCTGTCCCCTGTCTGTCTGTCTGTCCTGCAGAGAGGCGCGTGTGAAGGGGGTGCAGCTGCGGTGGTGGCAGCCTCGGCATGACGGAGCGGGGCACGACCAGTGGGCGCTGGACCATGTGGAAGTCGTCCTGTGAGTACCCCCCAAAACACAACCCATGAGCCACCTAACCAGTGACCAACAACCCACTGTACAGTGTACTGTTGTAGGCCTGACCGTTCCCACTGCCTTTCAGACCTTTACTTTAACTTCTTCAAGCTGTCTCCAAAACACACACATACACACACACACAGACACGCACACACACACATGCACACATACACACACACACACACACACACACAGACACAAATATGTGCACTTACATGTAAGTGGGACAGACACAATGTGCTTATTATGGAAAAACCCTCAGACAGTCCAATGCATACTTCATAGTTGCACATGCAGGCATATTATACTATTTACATCTACCTACAGGTATTTCTAGTGTCACAGTAAATAGTAATACCATACAAGTCAAATAAATTCCCTCTTCAGTTGTATGTTCAGTGTAATTTATTTTCATCCATGTAAATAGTTGCCTTTATTCTTATTAACAGGAAAATGAATGATGTGTGAGAAAATAATGGGAGAGTAGTCTTGAAATTAGTGCTAAATAGGGCACACAGACACATACAGTAGTAACAGAAAAACAAACATTTGCTTTCAAGAAATGCTGTTGGTGCTCCTCAGAATTACAAGGGTTTGTTCCGAGGAGGGATAATGCTATTTGTGCATCATAGGCGTTTTTGTGTTAACAGAAATTATTCCAGACTTTTTGCTAAACTTGGAGTCTCAAGAACTGCAAGCACCTTTGCATAATCTGCACAGTATCACACAGTAATCTAGTGTACAGCATCTCACTCACATTCACTCACTCACACACACGTACACTTCCACAAAGAGCACAGGTCTCTACCCTGGCCCTTGACTCCCCCTTCCACACACACTCTCCCTCTCTCCCTCTCCCCCCATCCACCCCCCCTTGTTGTTCTAACAGTGTCGGCCAGACACCAACCAGCCATGTTCCAGATCCTCACACTGCTCTTTGGTCTCTGTTTTCTGTCCATCACTCCTCCTCTCTCCCTTGCACTCCTCTCCTATTCAACCGGTTTCTTTTTTCGGTTTTCTTTTGATTTGGTTGTACTGTTTGGTTCTCAACATTCACTTGCCTGGCCCTGCCCACTTGCCGCTAACACACTAACCTCTGTGTCTGCCTGACTGGCACTCCATCTTCCTCTTCCTCTTCCTCCTCCTCCTCCTCCTCTCATCGCTTCTCCTGTGGCGCTGGCCTTGATACCCTTCCTGCGCTTCTCTCCTCCGCTCTGCTCTCTCTCTCTCTGTCCCTTGAAATGTCTCCCCCACTCCTCTAATCACTGTGTTTTGTCTGTCTCATCTCTCTCTTTTATCTTTTCTTTAATGAATACTTTGGCTCTTTTCACTTTGTATCGCAAATGTGTTTGTTTTTGGCCATCTGTCTGTTTGTTGGTCACTTTAATTTTCTCTCTGCCACAAATGTTCTCCAATTTCTCTTCCTTTTCTGTCAATTCTACCATCTGCTTAATGTGTCCTCTGCTTGCCATCTCTTGCTTTCCATACATCCATTTCTTTCTCATGCTCGTTTTTCCAATCTTTCTCACTCTCTCTTTTTACCTCTTTGTATCCCTCTCTCTCTCTCTCTCTCTCACTCTAACTACTTGTCATCCCCTCCTGCTCTTCTCCGTTTGGACCCCAGCCTCCCCAGGCCAGGGTTCTTGCCCCCCCAGACCTTTCTGCGAGCCAGCAGTCCCCTCCCGCCCCTCCCCTCTCGCGCTCTAACCTTTGCTCTCTTCTGTATTCTGCTCCCTCTGGCATGGCTGTAGAGTCAGGTAAGTGCTCCGTCTCTCCCCGGAATGCAGCCCCCCCCCCCACCCTACCCTACCCTGCCCCACCTCCTACACACCTGTCCCAACCCAGTCCTCCATCTTTCTTCATCGTCATCATCATCATGATCATCGTCCAGCCCTCCAGACCCACCACTTTTGCACCGTACTGTGCAGTGTCTAGAGTCTCCAGTCGCCTGCGTGTAGGGGCAGGATGGATTAGGTCTGGGTTTAGGATAGGTGGGTGCTGTGATAAAAGAGGTCCATGTCTAGAGCATTCATAAAAAAGATTCTTTACTTCTTACAACAACCACAAATAGCGGTTTGACAGAGTAATACCCTGGAAATTGTTGTTACAGTATTTCAAAACTTTACTTTGCAAGCCTATAGTGATCTTTTGCAGTGGAATGTAAAGGGTGTTTTTTTCCTAATCAAAGTATAGATGACATTGATGACCAGATTTTGTTGCTTTGGATTACAGTACTAAAAATAACTTTTTCAAGAATTACGCAATATGGAAATTAAATAGAATTTAGGGGTCAAGTAAACCTCTTTATGAATTGATTTTTTCCTTGTAACAGATATGATAATTGTTTATATTTATTATTTTTGTGGACTAACCATTAGACTGCCATAAGTTAAACAGAACACACTAAACGTTATTTGTGTTGTGCTCTCAGCCTCGGTTTATACATATTTCAATGGCACCCTGGTCTTTTTATGTGCTTTATTTGTGTGGAGGTTCCTATAACTGTTATCAGTGTTTGCTTTGAGTGTTATGTCACTGTGGTTATTATTTGGTTATGTGTTGATGTGGTTGGTGTAGAAAGCCTTTTGTCATTGTAAGTAAGTGAATCGTTTAGGCAGCACATATGTAATGTGTTGTAATTACTAATCACTAGAGAACCAATAGAGAATACTGACACAGATCGCTGTTGTAACAAGGTAAACAACGTTTCCACTCAGACATTTACACACGTAAAGGTGTAATGGCCCTCAGTATATGGGCCTACATGTTCATGCCCAGAAGTCACACCACCACACCACGAGTACACAGCTTTTTTGACAGACATCAGAACTAGCTTTGCTTTCACTCTCACCCACCAGAACGCAAGTAACGAAACGGTGGCTATATGTCTGGCCAGCTTCAAATCACTAATAGCCGAGTTAGCCACCTGCAGTTCACCGCAGTGCCCCATCCGTCATCTGTAGCGCGCAAACATCCAACATGCCTAGAGAGACCCCTGCATGGCTTCATGCTCTCCCCGCTCAGGTTCACATGGCTGCTTTGAGCATCATGCTGGAGTGTGGCGGAGGCTTCGCCAGTGTCCTTGTCTGCCCAACACGTGGGGAGCACAAGAATACAAAGTATGGGCAGAAACACCCAACTTGGCCAGTCCTACCCCCCATCCAACACCCCTACCCCCTTTTCCCCAAACAACACCTCCATATCCTCCACCTCGACCCCCAACCCAACCCCACCCCCACCCTGCCCTTCCCATCCACCCACCCCTCCCGCTTTGCAGAGGCCCACATGCCTGCCCTGGCTGCACACCTGGCTCACTGGCACCGCCCTGTTGGATGGAAGAGGCAATGACAGGCTAAGCAAGAGCGAATCTCACCTTTTTTTTTTTTTTTGTCTTGTTACACTTTTTTGTTGCCCTTTCTTGTTCCCGCAGTCTTTTCCGTTTCTGTTTCAAGAGCAATGTCTTTTTTTATATAACAGTGTTTTCTGTTTGGTTCTGTTGTACCTGTCTCCTTCTCTTACCCCCTGAGTGATGGCTTTGACGTGAACTCTGACCTCAAACACTCAAAGACCAAAATCAGAGTTCAAAAGAAAACAAAAAAGCCTCTGAGATCACAGTGATGTCCAGTGTCTGTCTTTGTGTTTCGTCTTGTGTTGTTGTTGTTTGCTTGCTGTTTGCTTCAGCCATTGAGAACATGGAGCACACAAAATTAGCTATTTTAAAACACAGGGGCACCTAACAGATATGAAAAGATAGGTGATTCTAAAATGTCTAAAAAGTGAAAACCCAGTATCCACAAGGCATCATAAACACATTTTTGAAGCTGTAATCAGTATTTATAATCCATTGTAGTGAGGAATGTAAGTTAATATAACTATGAATAAACAGACACGACTGCACTTGTACAACATTTGTATGGAGTTATATATGGTTCCACAAAGAGCATTTTGTGAATGCACAGTATTTAACATAAGACAAAAAGTTAATCAGTGCCATTATCAACAGGTAAAATAAGCTTTATAAAGCTCATTTTATAGCATTTTTTAGACTGCAAGACCTTAGGACTGCTGGTATGACTGTAAAGTGCACCTATCATTATGAAAACTTTATAAATAATTATTAATGTTCTTGTAATGCTTTGTGATTACTGGGTTTGAATAAACTGTTGTCAATAAAAGCACATTTAGATAGCAGTAGTTCAGCATGATTTACCTGTTTGGAAAAAGTCGGAAGCCAGTTCCAAAATAACCAGTTGATGTGAGTGTTTGAGGTTTGGGTGAAAAGGCCTGCTGGCTGCTAGCATGGGTGTCTTAGATTATTAGTTAGCTTTGTGTGTAGAGTTTAGTGGATATCTGTGAGTGAATGACAGCATGCTTGAATCCTGCTTTGTCATTCTTCTGGTGGCTAACCATGTTTTGTCTCCTCTCCTCCACTCTCCCTCTCACCCTCTTTCTCTCTCCTGCCAGCACCCGCAAACAGAATTATATGATGAACTTTGCCAGACAGACCGGACTTCGCCACTACTACAACAGAAAGAGGCGGGCACTGCGACAGCGCGCCTAAAACGAATGGGTCAAGAGCAAGGTTCTGACCTGCCAATCACACATAAACCTGCACACCACATCCTTTCCTTGTTGACATAGCAACTACGCCCTGTTGAATCCCGCCCTCCAGTGGATTCCAGTCAGCCTTAGACCATCCCACCCACTCTTTGACAGACACATGGGCCATCCAATACGTTTTCAGCTGCAGCCAATCAAAGCCTTCTAAAGGAGGTTCACAGGAAGGAGAACAACAGAAGTGGCCATTTTGTTTACCTTGTTCATGGACTCTCGAGTTTGTTTTTTTTATTGATTATTGCTGTGGATATTTTTATTTCACCTATTTCACCAGTTGTGACACTACCCCAGTTCCCTGGCTCTGCCCTCTCACCCCTCCTCCTAACACACTGTGAAGTTCTGTGATATCACTGATGATGATTACGATGACGATGATGATTATGGTTATGATGAAGAGGAGGATGCGGCCGTGGAGTTTTGACTGAGTGGGAAAAGGCGTCTCCAGCAGTCTTAACAGCTGCCCTACAGAAGAAAAAGACAAGAGTGTTGACGGTGTTAAAAAGGAAAACAGTGATGAAGATGCTATAAAGAGTACTGTGTTCTTGCTGTTCTGTGTGTCTGTGGATTATTTTTTTTGTGATGAGTTGACTGTGGTGTTGCGTTCATTCGTTCGTTAGTTTTATACTAATTCTGATACTTTTGGGGTTTGTTTGCTTTCTCTCGTTTATCCGGGATCGACAAACGAGGGCCGAGGGAAAGACGACCTCGGGAGCAGGAAGAAGGATAGAACAAAATAAAAAGGGGAAAAAAAGAAGAAAAAAATACAAAAATAAAGACTGATCAATGATTTTTCTGTTGGTTTTTATTATTTTTTATATATGTTGGTTCCCAAAATACAGATATTTATGGTAAATGGTTCTCCATGTAACCTATTTAAGATGCACTGTGTGTGAACTCTGTCTGTTATTTTCTAGTGTTAAGTTATTAGGCAGTCGAGGCAGACTCTCCGACTGCAATGAGCCCCTACCCAACCAACCTGCCCCCCCACCCCTGCCTAGCCCCTACTCCTCTTCTCTTGTGATGTTTCCTCCCCCTCCCTCTCCCTCTCCCCCCTTCCCTCCCTTCCCTATGCTCTCTCACCACCCCCACCTTACCCCTCCCCCACCTTACCCCTCCCCCCAGCCCCTCTCTATTAAGTTGATACCTGGAGGTGAGGATTGCCCTGTCAGTGTTGTTTTTTGAAGTCTGTGTAACATGGACCCTCTCCTCCCAGCGTAGCTCCAGTATAGCAATCTCCTGTATATATATGTATATCCACCACGGGAAAACCCAGCCGCCTTATTAAAAGGGAAATAAAGAACTGTCCAAACCTCCAAACACCCGCTCTGTGTTTCTTGGTGTGTGTGGGTCTGTGTTTGTTCTTTGTGTGTGTGTGAGAAAGCAATTACAACATGGTCTATGTGTTAATCAGGTTGAGAAAATTACAGCTTTGATTGTGCACAACAATGGTAATAAAATCTGTTTATTATCAGAAATAAAAGAATATATATAGGTCTATAAAAAACATGCAGGTTTGATGACAAGCCAGTGAAAGCTGACTGGCCCTCTTAGCCTTACATTATTTTTTTGTAAACATACATGTACAAACAAGAATGCAGTTTGGACTAAAGCTGCAAACAGTGTCTCCCAGGATTGTATTCCCTTCAAGTTGCAAACTGCCTAAAACAATGACATCACCTCTTCTGTTCATACAAAGTCACAAAGCTTGCTCAACAACTTCTGCCAGGTCCTTGGTTAACTCCAGCTCAGTAATGGTATAAGAGGCCCACCGTCGTTAAGCCCACAAGCGGCCAGGATGCTGTGGGACGCCAGGCAGCATTGCAGTAGCTCCAGTCGCAGCACGAGTAGGTCACGGTCACGTTGTAGGTCTGATAGGTCTTGTACTTGGTCGCGTGGCAGTCCTTTTTCCTCAGGCAGCCTTTGCTGAAGTAGGCAAAGTAGTTTCCGTACTGACCACTTCCTCTGGCACATACCTGACCCGCAGAGCACGTGGAGAGGCTAGGCCAGCAGGGCTTTATGGCCGGCAGCATCGGGCAGAAGAAGCACGACAACTGGTCGCACCGCAGAGGACCAGGAAGACCCAGCAGGAGCACACCAACAACAGCACAGTGAAACACTGAGACAAGCACACCTGTTTGGATGTGGGATCTCATTTCATCTACAAGAACAATACACCTTTTTTTAAACTCCTGTTTGGAAGCTGTTGGTTGAAATTAGATCCACTCTGAGGAAAATGCAGTGTCTGTCAGTCAGCAGCTGAAAAATGCTCAAAATGACACTGGGAAAGCCTAGTTGTTCTCACCTAATTGTGATCCAAAGCATATTAGAAAGCAGCTGGGGTCACCGTGTTTAACTAATTAACAACTTCCCTACCCCCTTTTAATTAAGTAACCAGGTGCACTCACTTTAACTTCTAATTGGTTGCAGCTGTGGGCAACTTGCAATTAATTTGGAGCTCTGTTGAAGTGCCAAAGAGCAGCTACTTTGCTTAACCAGAAGGCTGAGTAATTTATATGCAAGCAGGTTGAACCCAGAACCCAGGGTTGTGGCAAATAAAAGTGAAAGGCAAAAAGACCATATTTACATTCACACATTTTTTATTTTTAGCAGGGTTTGGGGCCCAAAGAGAGTCACATGCCTGATGCCCTCTCCACTTTGTTATGCCCCACACACACACATATATGTACACAAATATTTGATAAATATTCCCCCCCCCCCTTCATGGTCTCTTTTCAAGTTTTCTAGACATGTGGGAAGTGGCAGTGGTAAATGACTACTTCCCCACACATTAAAATGTTGCAGACCGACCACCTGCTTGACCTAAACATCTTGCACCGGCACAGCAGTGGAGTTCTCTGGGCAGAGACCCAGTGGGTTGGGGGTGGCGATGGGGATGATGGTGCCGTTGGTTGCCACGATCACCGGCACCAGCGTCGCCCCCAGAAGCCTCATGAGGGCAGTCTCTGGGGTGGGGAGCGGGTTGCAGCGCTCCCCGCAGCAGCAGGTGTAACTGACGTTAACGTCGACGTGGCCTCTGTGCCGGATGATCTTGGACGAGCCGCAGAGGTCTGCCGCCACGCAGCCCTGGGCGGAGAGCACGTGCACGGGGCCGTAGCGAGCCCTGGCGGAGTAGCAGCGCTGCTCAGGGAGGCACTCGGTGGTGGAGTTCATGGACGGCTTGTTTCTGTCCTGCAGGGGGCTGAAGTTACACACCAGGACCCCCGTGGCCAGCCAGGACAGTGTGAGAGACCAAAGGATGCACAGCATTGCCCTGTGAAGGACCTGAGGGATGGCACACCTGGAGGTATACCCACAGATAAGTCAACTCACTTGTTTTTATTTTCACAACTTGAAGTAAAACTCAGTTTAATGACCACTTCTCTGAAATGATGAAAAATAATGAAAAAATCTGTCTAGCTACTTTTTCAGAGTAGTTCCTGGGTAGTGTCTGCTTAGGTTTCATGTTAAAAGACATGCAGTTTCAATGAACTAGATTCAGAGCAGAGCTGCTCACCTGTGTATCATCATGGCTGCCTGTGGTGTTGTTCTGATGTCACACAAGCCAAAACCAGATTGTGGCTCTTGTAGCAAGGAAACGAAGACCCACAGAGCTAATTCTTTGATCTGATTGGATAAATGCAATTTACAAAAGGGTGCATTATTGGCCGGAGAAACTATATCATCAAAATGATTCTCAGGTGTTTAGCCTTGTTTAAGTTAGTATTTTCACTGGCCTTTCCGAAGCTGTTAGTTTGGAAAAAGAAGGCCTTCAGATCTGTTTGGTCTGACATCATATCATAATCACATAATGGATGACATAATGTAACGTTTGTGTAATGTTGATGCTGTTCATGTAAGTTGCCAAAGATCATTTTCTGGTTTTCTTCAAGTTGTGATGTGTTTATAATCAGCAGCTGTAATGACGTTTTAGTCTAAACCCTTTATGCCTTTACTGGATCTTCATTGTTTGATTATGACTATGCTTAAGGGCTATTTAAAAAAAAAAGGGTATATTGTACAGAAAAAAATGACACAATATGTAAAAAATACATTTCTACTTTATTTAGCCACAACAAAATACATCAAAACTAAACATTTCTCATGACAAGAGCACCCTCTAGTGACCATCTAGTGATATAGCATGGCTACATTCATTTCCCTGCTGTTATCTCTTCAGTCTCAAGGTTTGTTTACAGTTTTTCTCAGTCGCTTTGGTGCTTTTCTCAGATCAGAATGAAATTTCTCATCACTGTTAGTTCAACCTCCACAACATTTAGTCATTTGTGCACATCATAGTAGCAAGTTCTCCTTCCTCTGAACAAATTGCAAATGCTTTCGGACATGTATCAGTTGCTTTCATACAATACAGTATTGTTTTATACCATTATCATTTGGTTATGTCATGTCGGTTAAAATGAACTATACTTATGGATGTTGAATAGTCGTTCCCAATAAAACTAATAGTCTTCATTTCATTGCTTAAGTCATTACTTACAAAATTGTTGAACTAGTTATCTGTCAACCAAATTGTATACCTTTTTTTATCATTGTTTGCTGATAATGTCTTCTACATTGAACAATTGCTGTCAGGTGAACTTCACCTGTCTTTGTCCATATAATACACAACATCTGCTGACTTTTCTATACACTCTTTACAGGGACATAGTCTCTGAGAATGAAAGGGCTGGGGGCCACCTCAACAAGTATGTTGTTGTGTGGGATAATTTTACCAGTATTAATAATTTTTACCACTCACATTTGGTCAGACAGTGGTTTGCAGCACGACAGGATGCTGGTTGAATATCTACCTACCTACTCCCCATTCCTTAATCCGATAGAGGAGTTTTTCTCTGCCTGGAGGTGGAAGGTTTACAGTATGACCGGTGTCCACATGCGCAAATGGCCTTGCTGGCAGCCATGGATGCAGCATGTGACGACATCATAGCAGAGTCATGCAGAAGTTGGATTTGCCACTCCAGGAGATATTTTTTTATCGCTGCATTGCAAGGGATGATATCCGTTGTGATGTAGATGAAAATACGTGGCCAGACAGATAAGATAGGAACGTCTGGATGTGCCAGAATGATTTACTTTGTTCAGTTACAATATGTACTTACTTTTATTGTTACCTGGTACCCCGAAGGGGACTGACCAGGTACTGCAATGATCCTGTCCATGTCTGTGTGTCTGTCTGCATTCAATGACCCTGTCCGTCCACATTGTGGACCAGGTTGCCATCTCTGATTGCGCTTGTTCACATTTGTGCACAGCTCTACCAAAAGGGTGTTACTTATGTTTGTTCTAAATAAGTGACTGTAGTGTATTTTTCTTTTGCTGTAGAATTGCAAAGAGCATATACAGTAAAAATGTAACTTTACTGTAGTTTTCAAATGGCTGCACAAGTAGTGTATAGTGCTGTCTTGCGCATTTTCAGGTCGTGTCACAGAGTTCTGACCTTTTTTTGCATTGTAAAACCTTGAGAGAATAAACTGTCATAATGAAAACATGACAAAGCCATTTGACTATCTTGTTCGTAAACCATGGTGTCAAGACTTCTCATTTTGGTGACACTGGCAATTTCATTGACATAAATACTTGCTTTTGAGGAATGGACTATCCATTTTGAGCAAGTGACGCGCTTTTGCAGGTTATCCACTAGGTTTTGCGGTTTGCACTAATTGTTTTGAGAAATGCACTAAGAGCTGTGCAAATGTAAATACTGATGTGAGAAAAGCACCAAAGCGACTGAGAAAAACTGTAAAATCATCTGGCTGGCTAGTGGCTGGCTTAAAGCAATGCATTCTGGACTTGAGGTGGTGACATTTTTAGACAATCTCTTCCGAACGTCAACGTGCCACATGGGTGGGTACGGGGTGGTATGGTGACATTCGGTCCAAAAACATCACTATTTCAAGTCCGTAATTCATTGCTTTAAGCCAGCCATTATCCATGCAGATGATTTCAAACAAGCCCTTAGTTTCACACTGAGCAGGTGGGACCCCCAAAGCTGTCACAGGCATCCATCACTGTCCTGCAGTCTGCCATCAGTCCTGCTTCATTAGAAGCTTCCCACGGCCAATGCTGTCATTACACAGGGGCTCCTGCAACAACACAGGAAATCAACAAGGCTGTTCACATGATTAGTGTGGACAAAAAAAAACATTTTGTCAGACTTTTTGGCTTTAGTTGGACAGGACAGTAGAGAGTGACAGGTAATGATTGGGAGAGAGACAGGGTAGGATTGGGAAAAGGTCAGACTCGAACCCCCCTTGGGTCAGATTCGAACTCGGGTCTCTGGGTTTGTCCACCAGTGGTGCAACTGCATCGCTAATACCTTCAGTATTTGATTTTAATATTATTTATGTATGAATTTTATTTGTATGGGACCATGTACAGTGGTTAGTTAGCCTTAGCCTAATTAGCATCTGCAGTCTCCTGGCAGGGCACAATAAAGCAATCAGCAGACACAGGACAACATTCAACACACAGACAATACAAATAATGCAATACATGGGCAGTACATAACAAACAATAATAAAACAAACACACATGGTAGTGCCACTGTACACACAGTCAGCACCACTGTGGATATGTAAACATAAAGTATATGAAATATGTTTTGTCAGTAATCAGTGGGTGCAGTGTTGATTGGCTTTCAGTAGATTTTAATTAAGATTTAAAAATGCTAAAATAACTATAACTTATGTTATCTGGTACACCATTCTGCTGTGTGGTAGCCTGGTAAACCCGCCCCTCATACTTCATTTCATTTTGTACAGAGGGTCTGGACCGGAATCTCTTGAGGGTCATTTAGCAAGTCCCAGCAAGACCGATCCAATCAGCGAACAGAGGGTGTGTTCGTTAGCCATTACATTGACCTTGTGTGCTACATTTGAATTGTAGTGCGTAGGTAGGCTAATTGCATACGTGACGACCAGGCGTTAGCGATTGGGTAAAGGCAGAGGCGCTTTTTTTAAACTTCAGCAGAGTCCACACCTCCAACAAATCGTTTCTGATGGTCTCTGTTCCAGACCCTCTGTACAAAATGAAATTAAATACGAGGGGCTGGTTTACCAGGCTACTGTGTGGTGGCATTCACTGCAAAAGCTGAATGTCCAAAGGAATGAAGCCTACACCCAGCTGCTTAAAAGGCACCACTACTCACTGTCAGCTGTGCTTCCTCATCTTTGTAATCATCCCACTCCTCGTCCTCTTCCTCCTCCCGGACTGCATTCTGTTCCCCTGGGTCGAACTCATACGTGGGGAGGAGGTGGTGCCTCAGGTCATCAAGCCTGGACACAACAAGAGGATGCCACAGTCACAGTTACACCTACTGTCCATGATCAGGTCAAAATACAGGAGCTTTACATTACTAACTGTCAGTCACAGGACAGAAAGCTTCAAATCTGGCTGTAAGTGATGAAGGTGTTTGTAAGCTATTGAACAGAAAATCACTTTCTATTCCAGTGTTTTTATCTGCTCACACACACAGCCACAGTTAACTTTTAACATTACAAATCAAAGCGGTCAATTCCCATCACACACAGAAATGAGGAATTGTGTGGAGAATATGCATCTGTTCAATGCACTGACAGAGGCAGAGCACACAGAGGAGATATGGAAAAGACGAGTGTGGACTGTGGGTCAATTTTTACATACCTGCTTCTTCTCCTGATGTGATAAGCCTGAAAATGGTAAAGAAAACATGCTTAATGTCTGCTATGGGGCTGTTAAAAAACAACACCTTACTTGAACTCGGGTTGAACTCGGAGAGAGACATTATCATTATCTTGTAGAATCTGCCTTGGGGTTCCTTTCACATACACCCAAGAGAAGCAAGTCTACTATCAGGAACAATCAAATCTCAGCTAAGGTTCAGTCCCTACGTCTGCTCTAAGAATTCATGTGATGTGAGACTGACAGTAGGCAAAGGCCAGGATGAAAGCTTTCCACTAATATAATTGCTACATCAAGAGAGCCAGGCAACTATGATAAATACATATTGATTCATCAACATACCATGTGCAGTGAGATCAATACCATAAGCACGTCAGCGTGCCACTGCATGTAAGAAAAACAGTCAGGAAAAACTGTTGTTTAGAGATGAGAATGCTAGACTTCTCACCAGTGAAGCCATGAAAGCCGCTACAATGAAAAGTCCGACTACTGGGATGAGGATGTGGTAAATGCCATAGATATAGCTGAATGGGTGGTCACGGGTCACGTTCCCAGTGTAGTAATGCCAGCCTGACTTTCCCCCCGACATATCTACAACAAGCAAAAACAAACGTCAAACACAGAGAGCAATACAGGTGCAGCTCAAATACAGATAGGCGTGAATCAGAGTTAGTTCTACCCTGTCAACATTCATCAACAATACTATACAACATGATCCTGCATACACAACATGGAGGGATACACAGTGCTCCGTCAGTAATATGTCGCTGCCATTGACTGTATACAGTGACTGGTTGCTGCTCACCTGTGTGAAAGGGATGATCGCTGGTGAAATGACCAGAAACGTGAAGTCAGAAGAGGAGTCATGTCTTCCGAGAAGAGCAGGTGACAAGAGCCTGTTCTGTGGCATTCCACAGCTGGGAGTGAGTGCTGAGATCAAGAATGAGGCAGAACCACAACACTAGAGGCCGCAGCAAATAAGATCTGGTCTTTCACTTTGAGTTTAAATCCCTCTCTCCCCCTCCACTTGCCCCCTGAGATGGATGACAAACATCAGTACGCCAGTGGTGCTTCTCCAACTGTTGATAAACATACATATTTGCCTTTAAAGCAGCCATGGCAGGAGACATTTTTTATTTAATGTAAGTTGGTCCTCATCAATCCATTACAGGCTTGTATCAAATCACACTGTGATGAGAAAACAATAATAGTGAATTGAACATATGAAGTGTGAATTCAGAATGATTACAAAACCATGCGCACTTATGGAATAGCCCACCCCCACCCCCCACTTAACTTTACGGGTCTCCCTAACTAACAACCATGCAAATAGATCTGAACCCCCCCCGCCAAACATACTGTAATGAAAGAGTAAGAGGAGGGGTGGTTACAATGTACCTAGATGACCCCTCAAAGTATAAGCTACCAGATTACATTCAATGTCGGATAGAGGCCTTGCGGTGCCTAACACGACTTGTTTTGAATTTCGTCGATACTATGTTTTAATGTATACTGGACGGGAAAACCTTTACCAACTATCTCCGCCTCCTTCCTGTGTGGGAATTCAGGTAACTGGTATAACCTGAAGTGAAGTAGGCCTACTGTCTGTACAGTCCTGTTCTTTCTACATTAGCCTACCAGCTGTCGACAGAGGGCTACAGGTAAACGTAAAATTCACATTGTTTTAAGATCAAATCATTTTATGTTATTTATTTACCATTTAAACATCTGATGATTGTAGTGAGGATGTTTGCAGTCATTCCTGGTGTTTTGTTGTCATGTTTGTACTTTTCTGTTTGGTTTGTTTTATCATCAGGGTAAATAAGCTACAAAGCGCCTATAACTGGACGATGCACTACTGCGAGAATAAAAATGTCCATCTCGTATTTTAAACTGGGATTATTGCACGTCACCGGTTGTGAAAACGGGCATACTCCTTTCAAGTTACAAAGTGAACGTTTAGTTAATGATTACATCAACTGCTTTGCGTGACGTTACTCCAACATAAATGTGGCGGCTGTGGTTCAACGTTGTATAACAAAAAAAGAAATAGAAAATAGGCCTACCATTGACCTATTGCACAAACCTGCTGTTCACTTAAAAAAAACACAAATTTAATGTAATTTGATGATATTTTATGCCCAAACATATAGCCGTGTATTGGTCCAAGGCTAGTGAAAAGAGTTGCTTTCAGACAGTCATTCCCCTTTGTCTGTAATGGATACCATTGAGCAAGATTATTTCGCTGCACTGAGGTTGTTGGAAGATGAGGAGTCGGACTTGTACCAGTCCCTCTCCGCGCTGTCAGTGTCCCAGCCACATTTCCCCGCAGCGCCTGAAATCAGTTCAGACCCATATAACCATTATTATGAGACGATAGGGGACGCCACAGCTCCCAACCCTCCTCCTCAGCCATATTACATGGAAGTACTTGGGAGAGAGGATCACACGGAGCAGGTGCACAAGAGAGAGGCGTTCATGCCAGAAGCAGGGGCTGCCATCATGCCTCCTCCGGTGCCTCCACGGAGAAGGATCCTGAGTGTTCAACCACGGAGCTCCTTGAGACCACTCTCCTGGGATTTTACCGTGAAAAACCTGCGCATGAATACATCTTTCAACTTAGGAAACAGCACAGTAAGTACAACTCGGTTAAAAAGTCCAGTTAGCTCCAGAAGAAAACAGTTGCGTATACCTGAAAGTAATGGAAGTTCTCTCATGACTGGTTCCGCTCCTCTGTCTAGGATGACAACTGGACTATCAGACTAATCGACAGTCCTGAAGGAAACAATATTCGAATAGCCTGTCTGTGCGCCTCAACAACAACGTAAGTGAGACTATTCTCACAACATTCACAGCCACAGGGCCATAGCTTATTTGTAGCGGTAAGCTACATAAGACTGTACAAGTTTGTATGTGTTGTTTGTTGTGCAGAAAAAGCCATTCATTTAGATGCTTGGTTTGAACTGGTGATTAAATAACATAACTGAAGGTCAGTCTCCCCTCCATTTCAGGCTCATGTGCGGGTACCCCCACAATGACCCTGACTGCAACACCGGTTTGGTGTGGGGCAGAGTGTTCCCCCTTCACGCCTCTCTGTTGGAGACAGCGGAATTAACCTTTAACGTATGCACACCATGGTTCGCACAGCCGCTGCCAGTGCCCACTATTCGTAAGCCTTTTTTAATGTCAGTCAGTTATAGAGAGACATGCTGCAACAGTGATTTTTATTATCAACAGTGTTTGAGTGCATCAACTGTGCTCAAAATAAAGACTCTTCTTTTAGTTTTCATTTCCTTTCTGTCTTTTTTATGTCACTGTGGAAATGCAGAGTGGTATGGAGAAATAATGGCTGATCTTTTGGTCTTGTTTTGGTTTTTGTTATCACTTTTACTTTTATTTTGGTGTAAAATTACATTATTGTCTCTCTATTTTATCTCTGTGCATAACATTTATCTCTCTGTATATCAGTTTTGTGGTCTGTGGCAGCCTGCTGAATGTTTATTCTTGAAATCTCCTTTTTTGTTTACAGTAAACAGGACAGTGCTGGACTTTGTTCAGGAGATTTGCAGTTTGTTGGACAAGCCCCCCAGTAGTGCTGAGCAGTGTCTCATGAAGCTCTGTGACTCTGAGGAGTACCTGAGAAAGTAAGAGAGCGACGGCGGTCTTTAGAACAAGCTCACCATAAAGTACCACACTGTGTCAGAGTGAAAACTTTCTAGAGTACTTCCTGGGCTCCTTTCTAGGCTGCTTTTGTGGTTGGGTTAGATTTTTAAAAAATGCCCCACAGGAATAAATAGTTTTAAATTGAGTTGAATTAACTTTTCCTTCTGTGCTGTCTTTTGCAGTGATGAGATATTGGGAATGTATGAGAGCGTTCAGAAGTATCACAAGTTCTCCTTGGACATGCCTGTGAGAATTGTGCAACTGAGCGATGTGCAGAATCGCCTGTCGAGAAATGTAAGTGGTCTGACTGGCACGTTTGAAAATGACATAGTGCGGCTTAAACATTTACCAGAAAGGGATGGGCCTTGTGTCTTAAGTTCACATGGACTTTCCTTTCGCGTGGCCGCTCGGCTCTCCTCTGTGACTGATTGGCAACCGTGCTATGGCCTGTAGAGAGCGACTGTTATTGTTTGAAACCTCCACCTGGCCACCAAGACTTTGCTCTGTTTATCGGCCCCGTCATTCCTACCGACCCCTTATTTATCTGACGCACGTTGGACGAATGCCCGCTCTTAGTCTGCTGTAAAAGTGCCCTTGGGTACAATGACAAAGACGCACAAACAGAGCAAAATCTGGTTGAGTTGAACACATCTCATGTTTGATACTTCTACCACTAAACACTTATTTTAGGGCACGAGTGTGATCCAGTTTGATTGTGTATATATTGTTTATTAGGATACCGTCCTTTTTACAACGTGCTACCAATAGTGTTTGACTGCTTTGTTGTTTGAATGTTCAGATGTTGGGACCTCAGTTCTTTCACATTTTAATAAAGTTGTAGTTCACACAACAGCTGTTGTGCTGTTTACCTGCATTCAGATTTACCTAAGATCTAAAAGTAACTGCCCAATGCATAGATGTCATTGTGTCATATTATGTGTGTGCGTGTGTGATAATCACCATTTTTTCCTGATCCTGTGTGCCTTTAGGCAGAGGATGACAGACAACCATTTCACTTAAATCAAGTGTTGCGCTCCGCATGTGTCTTCAACATATCAAGGTAATAACAACCTCCTGTTACTATTTACGTAAACCCAACATGTAAATCCCTTTGGCTCATTTCACCCATCTTGGTCACAGTGCACCGTTTGGAGATTTAGTCCAAATTGTTTGTACTGTGTGCGTATTTGATTAGTACATAGCCGTATCTATCTTTTATTCCATCACTTTCAGGCTGATTCTCCAGGAGAGACTCAATTGCTACCGAAAGGAAGTGAACAAGCTGTTGAAGACTCAGGTTTGTACAGAGTGGCTTGACTTTCTCTTTTTTTAAATATTGTTTTGCCTTTTTAACCTTTCATCAGATAAAACAGTGGAGAGATGACAGGAAATGAATAGGAGAGAGAGAGAAGGGGTCAGGAAATGACCTCAGATCAGAACTTGAACTTGGGTCCTAGGGTTCATGGTGTAGGGACCTTATCCAAATGCACCACGGCGCCTCTTAGCTTGACTTTCTTATCTTGGCATTCCATGGCTGTGTGATAACCTATGTTGAGTGTGGATCAGCGAGTATAACAGTGCCTCAGTCTGTGCTCAGGAAACCTATGAGCGATTCTGACACAGATTCTGTCAGTCGTCTGCACGGGTAGGCATGAAACAGGTTTTGAAGCCTCACTTAGTCACTGTGTGTTGGCTGTAAAACCTGAGGTCAGCTTCCCTTAATTGATTCTACTGCCAAGACATGCTGTGGGGATTCTTCTGGAAAGATACTGATAAGTTGTGCAATATTGTTCCATTGACGTTTCTGATTAACATATAGGACCTGTTCCAAAAAAGTAACGAGTGCAATTTGATTACAGTGTGGGGACAATCTGAACCAGATAGTAACGGAGGTGCGCACCATATGCAATCTTCTGTGTGGAGTTTCTACAGTGCAGCTGGAGGAGGCCATAGGTGCTGTCAAAAGAATAACACCTGCCATGCTGGTATGTGTCTGCTTCTACAAGATTTACATTCCGATTTGGTTTCATTTGTTTTCTTTGACAAAGAAACTATACATTTTGAACACTATGTAAATGGTCAAAAAGTAAACATTTTTCAATTATACTGTACCACATTGGAGATTAATGTATAAACCTACAATTATGTGTTATATACTGTATGTGCCACATCTCACATATTGTGTGATTAGGATGCTGAAATACCGTCTCAGGCATGGCAAAGACCGAGGTCAGGTGTGTGATGTGTGTGTTTGTGCCTTTCAGGGCCCAGCAGAGATGTGTGACACAGAAACAGGTATGAGTGTATGAGAGATTCCCACCTTTGACCTTTATGCCTGGCAAACTGCTGGTGTAATTGTGGAACTGTAGCCTGGTAAACCAGCCCCTCGTACTACACTTCATTTCGTACAGAGGGTCTGGCTGTGCTGCACTGAGAAATGTTCTCTGAGAAATGAAACTGCTGAAGTTTAAAATGAATGGATCTGCCTTTACTCAATCGCTAACTTCTGGCTGCGACAATTAGCCTGCCTGTGCACTACAATACAAATGTAGCACACAACGTTGCCATCATCACTCACAAACACTCCCTCTGTTTGCTGATTGGTCTGGTAAAGATTTGACCACAGTCAACCATGTCAATGGAAGCAAACCCAGACTACCACTGTAGGGAGAAAATAATTGAGCAGAAGTGTGTAGGCAGGCTTATCGCCAGGCTAGTGGAACTGGTGTGTTGGGGAACATTGACAACGTTTTTGACAACTGGCGAAGAAGACTGGCCTGTTGAGCTGGATTAGTGGAAAGAGTCTTGTTTCATTACGTGAACCATGTGGTATTCAGTACATAAATACCCCAAAACACTGTCACTCATTGTGTACAGCAGAGGTGTAACACATTCTGTGTCCTTTTCAGTTCTTGTAATTCTGCACCAAGCTTTGGAGAAACTTCTGTACATCTTCTTTGACAACTTCCACTCGGACTTCAGAGTTCAGGATGCGAATCACAATCTGCCCTCAGCTGACGTGAGCACCAACACAGACACTCTGACGTTCAGCCTCGCCGCCCTCTACAAACTAGAGTCCAGCTGGCTGACCAGGTGCTCCCTCAGATTTTTATCAAAGTCAAACTGCATGGATACAATGTTTAAGATAATATACCTTTAAAGTATTTTAATTGTGTTAATTTCACCTGCATGGTAGAGTCATTTAGTTTCTACCTGGGTAGTAGATTAATCTAATTTGTACTTGTATAGTAGATTAATTTTAATACCTGTACAGTACTTTCAATTGCAAGAGTCTCTAAGCGAGTCTTAAAAATAGGTTCAAGTTAACTGGGCAAATACTGTACAGGATGAGCTCAAATATAGTGTACTCTAAATATGTCTGCCCACTTCATAAAGCAGTGGCCTAGATGCAGGATTCTAAAAATAGATATACAGGTGTTTAAGATCAGAGCATGTGAACTTTGAATGTTGCTGCAGTCTCAGACTGAGACGAAAGACAGACATGCTACAATGTCTTCAGTAGTGAGTTCACTGTGGTGTGCAGCATGTTCATGTGTGTCTCTGTTATTGCAGCCTGGATTCTTTTAGCCTGTCATGCTCCCTGACGTATGGGGGCAAGGACCTCTGTGAGCCCATAACATCCGAGAACATCAGCACCGCTCTGTCTATCGGCAATAGGATCCGCTGCACACGAATGTAAGAGAACCCATCGCCTTTTATTTCATGATTACTTCACCGACACTGGCTTTTTGTTTCATGATTACTTCACCAACACTGGCTTTTTGTTTCATGATTACTTCACCAACACTGGCTTTTTGTTTCATGATTACTTCACCGACACTGGCTTTTTGTTTCATGATTACTTCACCGACACTGGCTTTTTGTTTCATGATTACTTCAGAATAGCATATGTTACATTTCAGATGTCTTATTGTGTACATGTCTCATAGATGTGTTTCTTTTGTCTTCCCAGGGTGGTGTTTCCCATCCAGGTGCGGGATCTTCCCTATGAGTCCATGTTGACGTTCCGCCTGCAGGGCTCCAAACAGGGGAAGTCCCAAGAGCTGCTGCGCTGGGCTGTCCTACCGCTCTACTCCAATAAGTAATTTGTAGCACAGCTGGCAATTTCTTTCTCTTCCTGTAATAGTGCAGCCATGATTCAAGTCCCATATGGTTTTGTCAAGAAGAGTCCAGAGTTGTTGTGTTTTTTTCAGTAAGTGCACTACAAAAATAAAACCTCAGGTGTAGACAGCCCTGGGTCCCTAAATGGAAGACGATCAATAGGTGGCTTAGGCCAAGCTGTACCTAATACTGTTCAATCAACACCTTACCTCAGCAGGAAATGGAGGTGTAGTTGGGGTGGGTGTTGAGATAAAATATCAACATTTTGCCAGCAAAAACACACTGTACCTTTTCACCACTAGTATACCGGTAGCCATTATCCTAAGGGACTACCTCTGACAGGATTAGTCAGTGTGTAGGATAATGGATAGTGGAACAGGATCGATAAGCCTTTATTTATGGCATGTGTTTCCATCAAAACATTTCTCTAATTAGCTGCTACTTGCGGGCTGTGTTTGTACGTCTGCTGGTTTGCCCTGTGACAGCTCTGCTCTGCTCATTAGCTAATGGTGAGTTTCCTGTGACAGGACTCTGATCTGTGGCACCACTCTGCTCAGCATGTCGATGCTGGTGGAGCCCAACACGCCTCCCTCTCCAGCACTGGCAAACAACCACCGGCAGCCCAGTGGGGTCATCCTGCAGGTAAACAGCTTTATGCGACCCAGTTCAAAGCCATCTGTAGTGTTACTGTTGTAGTAGCCATGTACATTCACATCATACCCAATACATAATATAACATGCTAGTAATATTCTCTTTAGTCTCTCTGTTCCTCCTCTCTCTTTGTGTCTCTCTCTGTCTGTGTCTGTCTGTCTGTCTGTCTGTCTGTCTGTCTGTCTGTCTCTCTCTCTCTCTCTCTCTCTCTCTCTCTCTCTCTCTGTCTGTATGTCTCTTCCTTTCTCTCCTTTTCTTTAGCTCTTGTATATTAAAATTGATCATCATGTAAACCCAGTTATTTACCATATTTCCATATTACCATCTTCAGGTGGAGTTCCCAGAGCTGAACCACTGGAAATACGAAAGGCCTGTTGCTATGCCAGGCTCTGTCTTGTTCACAGAGCCTTGTTTGGAGCTCAAGAAGAGAA
The DNA here is from genome assembly GCA_027475355.1 of Coilia nasus. NCBI lineage: Eukaryota > Metazoa > Chordata > Actinopteri > Clupeiformes > Engraulidae > Coilia > Coilia nasus. The sequence goes on from CM050208.1 coordinate 7,249,798, forward strand.
TTGCACAGATTTGCGAGAAACACTGCTTTCACTTGTAAGTGTTTTATTTATATGTAAATACCTGTCTGTATTGTGACAGTTATATTATGGAAAATGTATAAGTCATATGCATTGTTTACTCCCTAGCCTAGCTTATATTTGTATTTCCTCACCATACCACATGTGCAAGGCAGCTGATTTAAAGATAATGCTGGGTCGGGCCCCAAATAAAAATGCCCATGAATATACTTGACAAACACACTTTGGCCAAACCTCAAGAGCCAGTCCTTCAAAACCGGCTCCTTGTTTACTGTAAAGCAAAGGTCATGTTTGCAGAAGCCACTCAGTCCTGTCCTTTTAACACGGCCGTCACAGCTTGACGGAGAACGAGCAGGCCCTGCTGTGGTCCAAGCGACACTCCTGCAATGAGAGGTGCTGCCTCCTGCATCTCCTGCTGGGTGTCGCCCCCCAGTGGAGGCCACAGGACCTGACGGAGATCTACACCATCCTAGAGCACTGGAACCTTCGCACCTCTGAAGAGGCTCTCTTCTTGCTCAGCGACAGGTTGGTCACTACATTACACTTAGACAACATTACACTTAGCAGACACTTTTATCCGACATGACTTCCAATAGAGGAAGCAAATGAAGCTACTCGCAGAGGGGAACAGAGTAAGCAAGAGAAAGACTAACAGAGAAAGTGCAGACAGAGTACAGAACAGTACTCTTTAATGAAGGTTAAGAGGTTATTGAGGGTATTGTTAGAAATGTAAGTGCTCCTGGAAGTGGTGGGTCTTCAAGAGCTTCTTGAAGGTAGTTTCGGAATGACCCTGCTGTCTCATAGCAACTGGTAGCTTATAAGAACACAAAGGAACTGAGATAGCCTTGTGTGAGGAGAGGACAAGGCCAGGCCGGTCTGCTTGTGAGGAGCACAAAACCCTGGGTGATTGTGATGAGATGTATCTTCATTCACTGCAGTGCTTTAACATTGACGCCGGAGAATAACAAAGCCCATCTCTTATGTCCCTTTGTTTACCTCTGTATGTCCACCAGCTTTCAAGACCAGACTGTTCGTTCTGCTGCTGTGCAGTACTTTGACCGTGTCTCGGATGCAGAGCTTGAAGAGTTTCTGCCACAGTTGGTACAGGTGAGAGGGTTTGTCCTGTGTTTTGCACCATGGTTTTAGACCCCTCTTAGATAACAATAAGATATTGTTTCTGGCCTTATCAGAACCTAGCTAGACATGGTATTGCTCAATTAACGAATTTCTGCCCATTCTGCACATATGGCTTACATACATCAGTAAGCCATATGTTGATCATTTGTCTACGTTGTAAATCATTTGTCCTTCGGACATTATATTTTGTTCATGAGATGTGATTTTTAGATGAAATAAAATGGTTCCTTGCTTTATTAGACCTTAGTGGGTTTAGCGTTGCTCATTTTAAGAATTTGGTTCGTTTTGTCAATAAACTATATGTTGCATATTTATCCGAGCTGTAAATCTTTGGTCCTTCAAACATTACATTTTGGTCCAAAACATGCCCTGAAAAACATCCTATGTCCTTGACATGGTCCTGTTGTCCTGGTCATGTGACCTCCTTGTCGTCTTGTCTTGTGGCAGGCTGTGAAGATGGAGTGGGAGCTGGACGGGCCTCTGGTGATGCTGCTGCTGAAGCGCTCCCTCTGCAACATCCGCATCGCCCAGCACTTATACTGGTGAGTCCACTTATACTGGTGAGTCTGGCCTGCCAGTGCACTCATACTAAATGTCAGTCTTCATAAGAATGATTTAGAAAATCTAAACAATTTGGGCTGTATCACAAGTGTGCATACTAGGGATGGTATGGAAGTTTACAAAGAACACAAAGTACTTGTAGGAAGTATGTAGGAAGAGCACCTTAGGGAGAAACTATAGCTATTACACCTACCCCTACACTATCTATAATCAAGTAAATAGTTCAGGCTGTTAGTCCCTACTCCCAGGTGTAACACGCACAACTGGCCGCTGACTACAGCTATTCACGCAACCTCATGTGAGCTGTACAGGACAGAGCAGCTGAGGGGATGGCCAACTGGAGCCGTACAGACAGATGCTCAACCATGCCAACAACATGCATCTCATCCAGGACCACTGGCAAGCCTTTGCAGTTTCCTCCAACATTTCCTTAACAATTAAAATAACTAGATAAATACATACAAATACAAGACACTCTCACATGTGGGGAGAGCACCCATTGTACCACACTTCAGGCTTTCCTAACTACAGCCATTACATTACTACAGCAGTGTACCTCAGGATCCACGGGTGTTTCGGGCCTTTATTCACTGTACACCCTCCCCTGAGGCGGCCCCACTAAAGGTGATCAATCCTTTAGCGTGTGTCCACAGTTTAGCTACCTGCTACCCAAATTTCCAAAATGTACTTCCACAATTCACTTACAACCACCGTTTACTTCCAAAATGTACTACTTCCTGCTCATTACCAACTATTTGCACCAACGCATAAAAAAAAAAAAAAAAATTAGGGAAAGAGGAGGGGAAGGAGAAGGGGGGAGAGGGAGCCTGTCTGGGCTTCGCTCACCCCAAGGGCCTGTCTGGGCCTCATCTCCTGGAAGGTGGATATCGGACGCAAAATAGGTATAGGTCTAACGGTTTACTGATGAGTGGCTTGTGAATTTAACCATGTACTTGTCAGTGGCTGGTGAAGGTTCACATTTTGAAAAGTTGATTTCCAGCCCTGCTACATACCTAGTAAAGGGTGCCTTGTGGTAATTATCCTGCTCATAGTGAACTGGCCAAGCTACTAACATATTTGAAATGTCGTATGTGTGCTCTTTGCACTGTCCAGGCTACTGGTGGATGCCCAGGAGGACACCCACTACCGCGGCTGGTTCAGTAAGGTGATGGCGGCGCTGAAGCACTGCTGCGGCCGTGTCCTGAGGCAGGAGCTGGAGCGAGAGAACCAACTGGTCGTGCTGCTCGTGCAGACGGCCGCCAGGATCCGTGGCTCGGACAAGGCCAAGAGGAAGGTGAGCGACATAGTGCTATGAGCTTCTGCCTCGACTGCCGACGACTGATTCACGTATTCAGTGAATCAGTCGTTTTCAGTTTTGCTGAAGGCGCTATGTTTGCTTGCATGACGACATGCTGCTCTTTCAGTTTCGTCTAATTTGAGTGTCATTTTGCTAATCTGAGGCTGATTTCAGAGCAGTCATCCTGTTATGCTAGTGTGGTGCTCTTTAGTCATGCTGTACTAATAATTGTATTTTGTGGGTTGTATTGCTTTTTTCCCCTTTAAAAACCCATCTGCAGGGACGTTTGTAACTCTGTAACCATGTCATTGCATTATCATTCATTAATATGCTACATGCAGAGGCTGTGGTTTGACATTCAGAATAATGTGTTCTTCGTCTTGAACCTCAGGATGTTTTGACTACAGAAAAGTGGAAAATTGACAACTTCTTTAAAGGAGGGATGTCTTGTCGGCTGCCATTGGACCCAGCCATCCTGGTGACAGGGCTGGATATGGATGTAAGACATTAAGAGCTTTGTCATTAAGAGCTATTGCTTGTACCATTGCATTCGACTAGCTACAGCAATAAATGGAGAGGACTCACTTACCTGTGGTGTGTCTTTGTCTTCAGGCCTGTAAGTTCTACAACTCCAATGCTGCACCCCTAGATGTCTCCTTCATCACCGCTGACCCCCTTGGCAAGAACGTCCACGTCATCTGCAAGGTATGTGCAGTAGATACTACGCTCCATATTGGCACATCATAGTGTATGTGCTGTAGTCTGGTTTGAGGAGGTCAGTATACTCCTCCTCCCCTTCACCCCCTACACACCCAGCTAGCAAGGCAAGGCACGTTTAATTGTATAGCATATTTCATTCACAAAGGCAGTTCAATGTGCCTAACAAAAATAAAAGCAAAGAACAATATGTAAAAGATATTAAAAAAAATAAGTTATTTAAAAAAAGAGACTCACAAAGAAGAAACACAATACAGCAACACCCTCATACTATACAAACCTCTTGATACATGTGTTTGCATATTTTTTGATGGATATACACAAATCAAAGCTTTTTAGGGGTTTATATGCCGTTTACCTGCATAGAATGTAGACTACAGCTCTGACAAATGTGACAGTATACACACAATAATGAACTGTACATAAATTCACTAGCATTTGTGTTTGAATATAACATATTATGTAGCAGCATCAGAAACATTCCTGGTGAATATGTGTGTGTAGCAGTGCATGTTAAGTGTTGAGGAGAAGTGTGGTAGAGGAGAACCCTCTGTTCTTCACCTACAAATACCTTCTAAGCCCCCAGAACCAAGCTTCACCGTGTGGCTGGTCGGGCCTTTTCATCTGTTGCTCTGAGGCTGTGGAACGCCCTCCCCGACCACTAGAGGGCCCCACAGTCTGCAGATGTTTTTAAACATAACAAGTCTATAATCTGTTTAGACTCTCCTCTTAACTTTAAACTTGTTATTGAATTTTGTTTTAAGTGTTGCTCTGTAGCACTCTGAGATTGCTATAATGTAAAGTGCAATACAGATAAAAAATATTATTATTATTATCATTGTTCTCCAGACAGGTGATAACCTGCGGCAGGACATGCTGGTGCTGCAGATCGTGCGTGTGATGAACCGGGTGTGGCTGCAGGAGGGGCTGGACATGCGCATGGTCACCTACAGGTGCCTCTCCACGGGCAAAGACCAGGGTCAGTCTTCAGACCACTTACCAGCTCTGCCCTACTAAGCCAAAAGGCAGTAACTACATATTTTGTCAAAACTGGGTTGTGACTAAATGTTTTGCTTCTTGCTATTAAGAAAGCATATAAAAACATTACCACTACACCTACAACATGTTTGCCTGGCAGTATAACCACTTTGAAGGCATTCACGTAGTTACTGCACTTTGGCTTTGTAGGGCAGAGTTCAGAGAGACACACCAGAGAAATAGGAAATGCCATAGGAAATTGACCACAATGTCGTGCAGAATCAGTGTGATATGTGGTGTCATTTTGACTTTACAAGATTTTGGTGATTATAATATTGTATTGCGGTGTGCAGTACAGTGTGATTCTCTCTGCATGTAGACCAAATTTAGTTTTTTTTGTTGTAATGTTTACCAGGGCTGGTAGAGGTAGTGCCTGACGCAGTGACCTTGGCCAAGATTCATCTGGAGTTTGGTCTCGGGGGAGTGTTGAGGGAGGACTCCCTGGAGAAGTGGTTCCACATGAGAAACAAAACATGGGAAAACTATGAGGAGGTATTCACACACACACACACAAACTCACATACATATGCACACACACACACACACACACACACACACACAAACACACACCTACACAAACACAAGCATGCATGCACATGCACACACACAAACACACACACACACACACCTACACACACACACACGCACACACACACAAACACACACACACACACACAATTTTCAGCTCTGTTCATTATTGCTGAATTACTGCTCTGATGAGTCAGCCAGACTGCTACTGCTGTGATAAGTCAGTCAGAGCACCAAAGGCCGTCCTAAGCTCAACATGCTATAGGTTGGAAGGCTGTATAATAATAAAGGTCCAATGTAAACAGAGACTACCCAGATAAACCCAGTGGCAGTGGTGGGACCTGAGCACACTGCTTATCTTCCCTCAGGCTGTCATGAACTTCCTGCATTCCTGTGCGGGCTGGTGTGTGGCTACGTTTGTGCTGGGCATCTGTGATCGCCACAACGACAACATCATGATCAAGCACAGCGGACACATGTTCCACATCGACTTTGGCAAGATCATGGGGAACGCCCAGAAGTTTGCCAGCATTAAAAGGTAGAATTTTTTAAAGCACATAATGACTCCTTAAAGCACATAGTGACATGCCCATCCCCTGAGTAAAAATTACAAACAATCAGAGCAAGTTTCCTGCACTACTGCAAATTAAACATAACCCCTTTTTTCAGTGGAGATTTCGAGCAGGTATAGCAGGTTTTGTAACTTACCAGGGTATTTTAACTGAGAGGAAGTGCTAAACCTCCTACTGCAGGACTCTTAGGACTTCATTCCACTAGCAAATTAAAGCCATAGAACTTTTTATTGAGAGGTTAATCACTGACTTTTATTAACTTATCTGTGCCAGTCAGTAAACCACATAGGTTAACATGGAACACAGCCCAGGACTTGGCTTAATCTATGCACAGGAAACTGGCACTTACTACATTACCTGACATCTCGATTGAGCTCATCCTCCCTGTTGTTTGTGGTGGTAGGGACCGAACGCCGTTCATCTTCTCCTCGGAGATGCAGCACTTCATCACGGGTGGGGGGGAGAACCCCCAGAGGTTCCATCGCTTTGTGGAGCTGTGCTGCATGGCCTACAATGGACTGCGGAGACGTAGCACCCTGGTGCTAAGCCTTCTACAGCTGGTATGATACAAATATCTGAGCCTTGTATGTGATCTTGTGTGTTAAGAATAGCTAAGAATAGCTATATTAACCTCCCACCACCACCACTGTGACTCTTTGTGTGTGTTTGTGTGTGTGTGTGTGTGTGTGTGTGTGTGTGTGTGTGTGTGTGTGTGTGTGTGTGTGTGTGTGTGTGTGTGACTCTTTGTATGCGTGTGTGTGCGTATGTGTGTGCGTATGTATGTGTGTATGTGTGTGTGTGTGTGTCTGTGTGTGTGTGTGTCTGTGTGTGACTCTTTGTATGTGTGTGTGTGTGTGTGTGTGTGTAGATGCTGGGTGCAGGCATGCCTGAGATGAAGGATCTGCAGGACCTGCAGTATGTGCACAACAACCTCAGACCAAATGACTCTGAGCTGGAAGCCACGGCTTACTTCACGCAGTATGTTTATCACACCGTTACACATGCCATGGCACTACTGCATTCTGACATGTCATTTTGTATTTTATTTACACATTTTTATTTTCACACATTAGGATTTTCATTTGCATACATGTGTTTGTTTCTTAATTCAACATTAGCTCCAAGCACATTCTGTAGGTAAAAGTAGCAAGCAAAAACCACATCTCCACAAGAGGCCACTATAAACCTGTTTTAAACTTGGGCCGTCTTCCACAGGCTGTTAACTAGATAAAATGTGGAGATAGTGAGAGGGAGGAACAGAGAGATTAGACAGCATGAGGAAAGAGAAACAAATATACATTTGACAATATGTACTGTCAGGCACTTACCAAACGCTGCACTGTTTAATCTTGTGTCTAGGGATTTCCGGTCTATAGTAATTCCCTAATCTAAAGTGTGTGTAAAAGACATGGAACTTTGCCTGTTTTGAACTTAAGTTGGATGTGTGTGTCCCTCAGGACGCCAGGTTACAGTACCTGTGCTGGGGTGAGCTCAACCTCACAGCCCAGCTGGTAGTTCAAGTTTTCTAAAAAGGATGAAGTTCGAAGAAAGGATACGATTCCAACAAATGAAAGCAAAAAATGAACGAGAGGCGTATTTTGTGTTATAAAACTGCTCTCTAGTATACACGGGCAAAGGCATTCATGCCAGTAGTCCAAAAACACCATCAGGTGCACTGCTTCACTTGACTCCTCTGCCATGGGCCTTCCGCCTGTGGCCTTATATACAAAACACACAGCAGGCAACCCAGCATCCCCAGGTGCACAGAGTGTGAATATAAAAGTGTGCTGTCTAGACTAACGCACCCACATCCTAACAGTACACTCAGAGGAATACAGTATGCATGAGCAAGAGATATACTAAACTGAAATTATAATAACGTGCTGTCTGCATGTCTGTCTCCAGAGTATAATTGCGGGTTTGTTTGCAAATTGTATATGTAATGTCTTGCAAGGTAGGGAATACATGCCAGCAGCAAATTGGTTAGTGCAAACACAGTTGACAGCTAGCCACTATTAAGTTGAGGAGTGGGCACACGCATCTTTTATGCAGCAAATAGCAAGAGCTTTGAAATGGGCACTGCTGGGACTTCCAAGCAATCTTTCAGAGGATTTGTCTCAGAGTTTCGCAAATTAATGCAAACTGTTTTTGTTTCACTATCACTTTGCAAGCGAGTCACAAAGTGCACAGACGTTGCCATGCTGACAGGCTGTCCATATCACTGATCACCATCCTGTCCTACCAGCTCAGTCAGTCTGCAAAGTGTCATCATATTTCATAGTTTTACTGTATGCATTGTCAACTATCGGATGAATAGCAGAGCTTGATTTTTTTTTACTCAGCCTGACATACCATGGGGGGGGATTCTGTGTTCTGTATCCTTTGCATGATGGTGGTGTTGTGCAAGGTGGCCATTTTGTGTGCATGTATTGGTATGATATTTATTCTGGAGGTTTTCTGCGTGACAATTAGCTGCTTAACATGAGTGCATGAGAAAATGGCCATCTTTGTGACTCCCAAGCTGTTTGTGTGAGAGTTGGCAGCCCTGTGGTCAGCATGATGACCATATAATCATATGGGAGCTGCCAAATGTTATGACGAGGTGTGGAGGCAGGCAGGTTCTGTCATCGCAAAGCACATTTTCTGAATCGGCCTAAATGGCTTTTACGTGGTCTTCTGTCTTTATAGGAAGATTAAGGAGAGCATGGGCAGTTTCCCAGTCAAGCTCAACTTCCTCATCCACAACATGGTCCAGATTCCAGCCAAGAAGCCCCCACCATCCCCAGCCCCGGTGCAAACGGGCGCTCCTAGCACAAACATCCAAGAGGCCGTCATCCAGAAGTACAGTGCAGTAAAAGGAAAAGATGTGGTGAGAATTATTAGCACAGAAACCTACCCTGTCACAGACAAGATACTCCTGTATAAGTTGAATAAAATAGTAATAGTAATAAATAGTAATGTTACAGGCACAATACTGATTTCACGTTTAAGGAAATTGAGACAGTTGGAGGATTGATCCAATTAGTATGAGAGCCATATTTATATAGCACGAACTGGCCTTGTTAATATAATTTATGCCATGAGCAGAATGGATGTCAGGCGCAACGACTATGCTCCCCTCTGCTTGACAAGCTTGCGAGTGCCTTTGACCCAGCCTCTTAGCGCCTGGCGTTAATGAGGTAAACAACGTGCCATCATTCTTTGATCAGTCCAGGCGCTCCTGTGGGAAGGCAGCTCCCATCTGCTCCATGTCAAGCTCTCTGTCTTGCTAAACTGTCCAGATGTCACCAACATGCTTGAGAATTAGCCTGCTGTGGGGAGAGCACAGCTAGCACCATTTGTGAAGCATTTACAAGAGCACTCCACAGTACCGCCATGCCCAACATTGTATCTCCATTAGCTGTTGAGACGTGATAAGATGTAAGTATAAGATAAGAGTAATAAGATCATTTGTGTTATGGTTTTGTGTTCCAGACCTTTCAGCTGAGGGTCACCATTGACGACGGTTTCCTCATCAGTGAAAAAACCTTTGGGCAGTTTGAGCTAATTCATAAACAGCTACAGAAGCACTTCATAGAGTCAGCTCTTCCACAGTGAGTGAACATTTATCTCCTCGGTTAAGTTACAGCTTTACTTTAATATTTTAAAAGTTTTTATTTTATTTTATTGAACACCATAGCCGAGTCATCTTATGTGGATCCGTACTTTTTCTCCCCGTGAAAATGTCAAGTCTGCTTTACTTGGGGAAATACTTTATAGCTCATCTAAAATTGCAGTGAAAGTTGTATTATCACTGCTATGAAGACTTCCCAAGAGCCCTCTGTAATGTGGCATTAATTCACTTTACTGTCCACCCACCAGGTTCCCCCGATGGTTTAAGATGTCTTTCACTGCAGGCAGAAAAATGGCTCTGTTGAACAAATATCTGAAGGAGCTGTTCGAGGGCCCATGCAAAGGTGTAAGTAAATCGCTCTGTGTCCCCAAGGCCAATACTAAGGCTGTCTTCATGGTGTGTGAATGGCATGGGGAAGACATTTTATAATCAGACTTTTTTTCTTGATCCTTATGTCACACACAGAATGAGTTTGTCTGCAGCCTGTTCCTTGATGGCCCAGCCACAACTATGAAAGGTATGTATACTATGGACTAATACAGGTACAACTTAAAGGAGAAATTCGGTGTATAATGAAAATTAGCAGAACAAAGGCCCTGGCATTCAAAACGAGGCACTGGGAACTTTGTACACAGCGTTTATTAAGAAAATAGTTCTTACATGTAGTAGTTTGCAGTTGTTTCTCGTCGCCGCCATGATGAAAGTCCGAATAGTTTCTTTATAATAATGGGTCTGCAAACCTATTCTGATGGGCTTTTACTTAGATGTGTATTATACCAGCCCATGGATGTCAAACCTTTGGAGCAAGGTGGAAATGGTCTTCCAATGGGTTTTATGACTATTTGCTTCATAATGTAATGTCCTGCATATAAATAAAAGGTAAATAATGCTTGCCTGGCTAATCTGCATCAAACATGGAATGTCATTTGTAATAAATACCTTGACATAATTCCTAACTTCTAACTTGGTAATCTTATGATGATGATAATTATGATGAACATAATTATGATAAAATATTCCTGGGATTTCTAAAATCATTATATATGGTATATGTTTATCTATTTGAATGGGTTGTTTAACATTTCATGTGTTGCTAATGCTAATGTGTCCATTAACATTTCACTTTACATAACTTCACTGCAGATCCAGGTAGTCCGTCTAAACCCCAGATTCAGCTCCTCATGTCTTACAAAGACAAGAAGCTCTCTGTAATGGTCAAGCACCTGAAGAACATTGTAAGTCTTGTCAACACAGCTCTACATCCACGCCAAGTTTAAGGTTTATCTTACATAAATAAATAATAATACAATAATAATGTATATAAAATGGGTGGATTGTGACAGTGATTTGAGTTATGAACAGATGTTACCTCATGTCTAACCTTACTGCTTCAACCATGTCAATTATCTCTTTCTCTCTCTGTCTGTCTCTTTCTCTCCCTCTCTCTCTCTCCCTCTCTCTCTGTCTGTCTGTCTCTCTCACTCTCTCTCACTCTCTCTCTATCTCTGTCTGTCTCTCGCTTTCTGTCTTTCTCTCTCTGTCTTTCTCTCTCTGTCTTTCTCTCTCTGTCTTTCTCTCTCTCTCTCTCTCTCTCTCTTTCTTTCTCTCTCTCTCTCTCTCTCTCTCTCTCTCTTTCTCTCTCTCTCTCTCTCTCTCTCTTTCTTTCTCTCTCTCTCTCTCTCTCTCTCTCTCTCTCTCTCTCTCTCTCTCTCTCTCTCTCTCTCTCTCTCTCTCTCTCTCCAGAGGTTGCCAAATGGTTCCTGCCCTGATGCTTATGTGGCAACTCGCCTCAGACCAGATCCTCACAACTCTTCCAAGAAAAAGACCAAAGTGGTGAAAAACAACGACAACCCCACATTCAACGAACTGGTATGACACACCAAGTGCTGCCACATGCATCAAACACAGACTGAAAAGCCAGACAGGTCCACTTTCCCACACCACATCAGATGTGTCATGTCCATCTGTGGGGAAACGCTTTGTGAGATCAAATTACCCTCTACCTGCCGTACGGGTGGCAAGAAATGGTACTCTGTACAGAGCCGCCTTCTTCTTTTGAATTTCACTGGACTCCGACCTTTAGCTGTAAGCCTGTGAGACTCTTTAGCGTTATCTCCGTGCCTGATAAGGTTATTTCAACTGTGAGTCATAGTTTGCCCTAAAGGGGTTGCTTTCACTTTGAGCCAGTCCTGAATAGGAAAAACCTCAATGGCTCGTACAAAGTAGGAGCTCACACAGTAGGAAATGGTCTCTATGTAAACTCAACAAGGACCAAGGGTTGTGTGTGATTTCACTGTTTGGTGTTGGATTCAGACAGCTGCTAACAATAATGAATGATTATTATAACAAGTATTCATTTTGTCCTTCAGATTGAGTACAGTAATGTCCTGAGTCTCCATGATCGTGTTCTGGAGGTGACAGTAAAAAGCAAGAAGACCTTTGTGGCTGCGACTAACATCTTTTTGGGAGAGAGGAAGATGGATGTAGGAGAGTGGTACCCGCTTGGAAACTGTCCCATCTAACTGCCTGGGGTGTGTTTTGGTTATACACCCACTAGGGGGCAGTCTACACATCTGCTATTGTCACATGAGAATAGCCTGCACTTATTCTTTTATGCAGTCAGGCAGACAAATAGAGCTTGGATGAAAACGTTACAAAACCATAGCCATGGGAAAAGCTGTTTACAGGAGTCATCTGTTTATGTCGCAGTGTTATATGAACTGCTGTGGGAACATCCAGATGAAATGTTGCATTGTGTACAGGCCCTATGTCCTGAATATACATATGTATAAATGCAGATAGATAATGTATACATATCATGTATATGTAGAAATACTATTTATATTTTAACATTATATCATGAAAAATTCTAGCTTAGCATGCTTGTATCATTAGCTAAATTAAAAATGGTTGTTTTAATCTTATCAAGGAGTAAGGAAATAGTAGAAAGTGCAATTGTAATTATGATGATCTAATGTAGTGGCCTGCGCTGGTTGAACTGTAAATGTGTTTGTTGTTCCTTCTCTGCCTTCTGACAGCATGGCAGGCTCCTGCTATGGTGTGTTGTGTGTCAGCAGTACACCCAGTAGGCCCACAGTGGCTCCTGAATCTGCCACCGCACCCCTGCCTTGAGTGTCGGCCAGGGCTTAGTTTGAGAGTGGGGAGCAGGCACTGGGAGCTACCGTTGCTCTCCCCCACATTCAGCCGGCTAGCACAGTCTGACACGCAGCCATTAGGCGCTAGCTCTCTGTGGCAGATTAGAGTAATTATGTGCTGAACATGTGCTATTTTAATTGTATGTGTGTTATTTAACATGCTATTTATACCGCCGCTGTGCCTTTTCCTGAAGTGAACTTGAAACTTGTGATGACTGTCTTCTAGGTGTAACTTTTTGTACAGGGTGTTTTTTTACTGTTTGTTTTTCAGTGACTTTTTTTCGATAGTTGGTGACAGCAGTTTGCTCCTCATTCCTCCCGCAAACGGCCCTGAGGCTTGTAATTACCTGGCGATAAGGAGGAGTACAAGTCGAAGCGATTATGTTTGAGGCAATTGTGTCTCGAATAAAAAATGCATTCTTGGCAAACGAACGGTGTTTGAATGGTGTTTATTTTTACTATTTAGTTCGTTTTTTTTTTTTTTTTTTTGCCGATGCCGTGTTTCTAACCAGTGGTTCCTCATGTGATGATGGCCAGGGTTGGAGAGGGGCTCTTACAGAGATGGCAGACAGACCTCAGTCATACCACACAGATATATAAAGAGAAAGGCAGACCTCAGTCATACCACACATATATGAAGAGAGAGAGGCAGACCTCAGTCATACCACACAGATATATGAAGAGAGAGGCAGACCTCCTTCATACCACGCATATATGAAGAGAGAGGCAGACCTCAGTCATACCACACAAATATGAAGAGAGAAAGGCAGACCTCAGTCATACCACACAAATATGAAGAGGGAGGCAGACCTCAGTCATACCACACAAATATGAAGAGGGAGGCAGGGTCCAGGCTGAAGCCTTCACGAGACAGAACAGGGACCCAGCGGAAACCTGAGAACAGAGAGAGAGAGTACACACACACACACAGTCACACACAAGTACATATTAAACACAGTGACACAAATACATACACACAGTCAAACATACAAACAAACACAAATTCCATCACAGTCATATGGAGAGCAACAGCAAACAGGAAATATTCAGCCTGTTTACCTCAATGACACCATAAATCCTTGAGCCACAAACATATCTATAGGCAATGTGCTAATGAAGTGTCTTAATACAATAGATGTCCCACACTGATGAGGGTTTCTCACCTTTTTTCATGCTGGTGAAAGGGAGGGTGTACTGCCCGACGTGTTCGCTCTTGAGGAGCCCTATCTGGTCCCGAACAGAGAAGCGGATCAGAGCCAGCTCCGGCACGTCAATGGTGAAGTTCATCGGAACAGCCCACATAGGATTAAGTGCTAAAGTAGATAGCAGTGGAACAGTATTAGCACGAATGCTATATACATACACAGCAGTATATGGGGTGGCTAGCAGGGGCGGAAAGTTAGCAAAATTCTTATGACGATACACTGGGCAAGTGTTTAGGCTTGTTTAGTTGGGCAAGTTGTTTAGGCACTTCACTGATATTGAACAACGCAATTTTATTAGGTGGACTTCAGATCAGCAACAAGCAACCTTTTGCGATCATCCCATCGGAAAATTCATCCCATTCAGTCATGTTTACAACATTACTCAAAAAGTTGCCCTGTGTATCATCACCTTAAGGGCCCAGCACTGACAGAAAGTCATTTGATCATATATCTAATGCTCTATACTCATCATATCATATATCTAATTCTCTATACTCATCATATCATATATCTAATGCTCTATACTCATCATATCATATATCTAATGCTCTATACTCATCATATCATATATCTAATGCTCTATACTCATCATATCATATATCTAATGTAGTTCCACACTCCTCTCTGATTTTACATGTAGAAGCCTCTCTGTCTCCAAGCCACTAAGGCTGCCATTATTCACCGCCCATACCCCTCCCACACACACACACACACACACGCACACATGCACACACACACACACACACACACACACACACACACACACACACACACACACACACACACTCTCAATGCCCCCAGCAGCAGAGGGGAGAACATAAACCTGGTCCAAGGTTGTGCAAACATCGCTAATTCAGTCACTGACTAATTGATCCCAAGTCACCCGGCTTAGTCTTCCATTTTACATGGCACCGTGTGAATATTTTTTTATCCACTGTCCTCTAACTAACCACTAACACTTCATCCTTCAAGTCTGTGCAAATTCAGGCACATCAACCCTATACTAGTAGGAACAAATTCAGCTGTCAGCACTCCTATCATCGTGACAGTCAGACTTCCTCATCAGATTGCTTGTTTACGATTTAATTAAGAGCCAATCATGGACTTTGCAAAAAGACAGCAGAGCTTTTCTTTAAAAAAGTGATTCTTTTGATGCGAATCCCAAAAAGAGAGTGGGTATGAATGTGTCTATCAAATCCTCTAAGCTGCAAAAGCAATTACACTCTCGAGTGGAGTTTTCTGCGCAGCTGCCTGGCGTGTTGATTGCTGAGAAGGAAAGACGAGAGGCTGACTAATGAGAGCCTATCTGTCTGTCTGTCTGGATGTCACACACACAGAATCTCTCTCACAGACACACGCACACACACACGCACACGCACATGCATACTCTCTCTCTCTCTCTCTCTCTCTCTCTCTCTCTCTCTCTCTCTCTCTCCTTCCTTCGGGATAAATAAAGTATCTCTACTCTGCTCTACTCTACTCTTCTCTCTCACGAGCACCCACATGCACATTCGCACACACATACCCTCTCTCACATGTGCACATGCACGTTTGCATAAACACACACATACACACAGAAACACATGCACACATATTATGTAACATACACATTTTTACAGGTGGTGCCTGAAATGAAGAAAAGTGAACTAATCCAATTTAAGATAAAACATTAACAAAAGGGCACATTTGCATGCTGCTACATAGGTAATACTTTCACCTAGATTTTTTTTTCATTTGTTTGTTTTGTGCCGTGGCTTCCTCCTCCTAAGCAAATATGAAACACTTTTAGGTTAGTCCCTATTTTGCTGAGATATCCATGAAAGTACAGCCAACTATTCCAGTGGTTCTTTGGCACAGATTCCTTGTGTACTCAGCAAGACTTTGCCTGCCAATCATGATGGCTTACTTTGTGTTAAGGCTATACTTGTTGTTAATCAGATTGTAAAGTCAATAGGAAATACCAATAAATAAACAGCTCATAGGAATTCTGAATAATCACACCCTAAACTGGGAGAACAGAAAGGAATAACAGCCAGAGCAATCAGAGATGGCAACCTGCCCGACTTCCTCTTCAAACCTTTTTTCATCATGTATCATGTAATATTAACCTAAAGTTTCTATGTGGAAGTTTTCTGTCCAGATGATTGTTGACTTTGCAATTCAAACCTCTTTCAGTCCTCAGTTTACTTTACATTTCTCACACTCTTTCTGGGGCCTCCTTGCCCTCCTTATCTAAAAGAACTATTTCAACAACGGAGTGGCTACTGGTACAACAGCTTCGTGCCCCTAGAACTGGTGTTATTGGTACGGAAATTCAAATGAACAAAATCTAGGATTAAGGTTATAGTTAGGGTTAGGTTATGGTTACGGTTAGATTTGGAGTTAGGGTTAGGGTTAGTAGGGATTTTTTTATCTGTTAAATCTGTGGGAACCATGCCTGAGTATGGTACAGATTTCAAGTTCCAGACCTATAACTTTACATGTATTGGTCCGGAAGAATATGGACCAATACGGTTCCGGAGAATAGGTTCCGGACCGATATCCTTACATCTTTTAGTACGAAATTCCAGACCCGTAGCCACTGTCTTTCAACAAAGCAGCTCCTTCTTAGTAAAACAAAGCCAAATATTCTCTTTTGAAAGAGCTCATTAACTTTAACCTCTCAAAGCAGCACAGCTGTGTATTGCAGTAAACTTGTGAAATGAATAATAAGAATGCTCTATACTCAGGGCATAGGTCTGACAGAGCATTAAGGAATCTGACAACCTTGAAGGTGGGACTTTATAGCAGCAGGTTGGCCTGAAGGACTTTCACTTGCAAATTAATTAAAGTTACATCATTAGTTGCAGCAGAAATAATCCCATCTGCTAATCATAATTAGATCTTGGCAGAGTGTGTCTCATCTTTTTATCTATCATACATATCTAACTTAGCAACTTTTCTTTCTAAAGACTTAATTCAATTCAAAGAGTCAATTAAGAAAAAAACTATCGGTATAATAGTCACATGTTGACTTCCACAGCATTTGACCACCATGGCTAAATTGTTGCTTCCTGGGCCTTTTGATGTACCCATCCACACAGGCAAACCACATCAAAGCCCTCACCGTTGTGTTTGACTGCGTCTGTCTGCCTTCTGCAGCAGTCGGAAGCGGCCCCGTGGATCTCCACCCTCACGAACGGATCCAGCGCCTTGCCTGTTCTCGGGGAGGGGAGGTTGGCGGCACTAATCACCTGAGGATAAGCAGGCAGGAGACACACAGGGACAGGTGATTACAGACACACCCAAAACGTTGAGTTCACCGTAAAGACTAGAGAGAGACAGATTCTGTCTGAGAAACACACCCAGTAAATGGTGGCGTCGGTAAAAAAAATCAGATCAGATTGGATCAGACAGTGTTTGGTTCAGGCACAGTCTTAGTTTCACAATCGAAAAGTTTCCCCCTCAGTGTTATTTCGAAACTCTCATTTGACAGCATGATTTATAACAATTAGATAAGACATGTTGCATAATATCAGTGACATCAGTGACATGCAATTAGCAAAGTGTTCACTTATTTTCAATGTGGTAAGGAAGACAAAAGGGTGTGTGTGTTTGTGTATTTGTGTGTGTGTGCGTGTGTGTATGAGGGGGAGGGGGGAGAGAGAGAGGGAGAGAGAGAGAGAGAGAGAGAGAGAGAAAGAGAGAGAGAGAGAGGGAGTGCAATTAAAGTGGATTCTGGTGGGCTTATCTGCAGGGCTTCCTAGTCTGTCCTGAAGCAGACACAAACCTGTATCCTGTTATCCAGCCATGTGCTGCCCTGATATGGCATTCCTCCTGCCTTATACACAGTGGTATGCACACACACACACTTTGTGCTCCAGCTGGGTAACAGCTACGTGTCTGACATGTCTGTAGCATTACTGTACTGAAGGAGTTTACATGATGCTCAGGATCTACAGTGTTGTTTCACCCTACAGACACCACTGATCCACTGATCCAGGGTTACCGACTTTCTCTGGCAATTTAGCTCAAAACATCTGTTTAATTTCACCATTGTGCCAGACAGTTGTTACACTGCACGGCGGAAGTGTGTATCCACGTGCTGGGTTCAGCAGTTGAGTGAATAAGTACAGGATGGTCTAGGAACCCATACAAACGTTAAAGGGTGTCACAGAAGGCAAATGAGAATATTCCTCAGGCAGGTTAAAAATAAAAAACCTTTTTCCTACTCCGGCTGAATAATTTACAAACCTAAGCTAACCTATTTATAATCCAGAACCTTTTACACCAGAGAAATTAGACTGAACACACAGACTGGTGGCGAAAAAATCCCTAAACACAGCATAGAAGAACAGATACATGTGAAGATGTTCTCACAGCTGCAGCTATGCAAGGTACATTCTGCCATGATTTATTCAAGTATCCAAGTCAGAAATACAGAGGGGAAATGTACACGGGGCATGGAGAGCCTTTCAGACACAAGAGAGATATGGTAACATACCTATCAGTGAAGGAGATACAAAAATAAATCTCACATACAAGACAAAAGTTTCTACTAAATACTGCAGGGAGACAAGGAATAAGACATATCCATTACTAAGTAC
This sequence comes from Coilia nasus, assembly GCA_027475355.1. Taxonomy (NCBI): domain Eukaryota; kingdom Metazoa; phylum Chordata; class Actinopteri; order Clupeiformes; family Engraulidae; genus Coilia; species Coilia nasus. The sequence continues at coordinate 7,268,225 of CM050208.1, forward strand.
ACGCTCTTAACAAGCCAATTTTTCACACTGCTAAATTACAGTTTTTTTCTCTTAAAATGTACAGTAATATACTGCACAATCAAGGAACGAGGATTAATTTCTCTAGGGAAGCATATTTTCAATATTACATCTCTATCCTGCTTTACTAATGATCAACTCTTTAGCAGTGGTTCCATAACAGCTATTAGGAATACTTACAAAACAACAGGAGTTTAGAGAAAACACAAGATACTTGTGCACATAGAGAGAGCTGATAACTTACACATACAACATTTAAATAAAAATGAAAACAAAAAAGATTGATAGATATAAGTTATCCATTGTCGTGTGTGTTGTTTACTTTGAGGGAAGAAGGTTCTCAGGACCTACAGGTTCTGCTTCATATCTCAAACAAAACTGTAGTCACTATAAGTTGGACACACAAAACAGCCATGGCATTAGGCTGTCAAATCATGTGCATTTGCTCTCTGTCCATCACTGGCTGTCACACACACACACACACACACACACACACACACATACACAAACCCACACACACACACACACACACCACACACACACACACACACACACATACACACACACACAGACACACATAATTACTTAAAGTGGGCAAGTGAAAAGATATTTGTTCACCTGTCAGCTCTAACACCCCTACAAGGCGTGTGTGTATATCTTGGCTGCTGGCTAGAAATATGGACAGCCTTTTAACACCTGTAAGCTGCCAATTCGTACTGTCAGACTGAGTTAGTGTGAAAACACAAGCTGAAATACAGCATCGCACCAACAGGCCCTACTGAGTCTGACTCTGAGTCTTATTTAGCCTCAAAGGGGACATTCAAAAATATCATTCAGAATCATTCAACATTCCAAGATGATTCAATTATATTCAGTTATTCATGAATACCCATCTTCATCTTTTAGAGCGCGGTCTCGTCATGCACTAGCAAAAGTATAAGGCTCTGAGCCATTTCATTTTCTTGTCGAACTTCAAGAGGGCTTGTCCTTAGTTTCTGTAGAATGTACATGAATAATTGAATCAGACCAGGCCTATGCTGTCCCACAAAAGCACTTATTATTGTGCTGAGCTATTCAATTGTTAGATTATATAACCTTCTGGAGCCCAGAGTTTTGGCATGCATCCTTGACTTTGAAGAGTTATGAAGTCTTTCTAGCAAATTGATATTTGGTTCGTGGATGTGTTTATGTTTTTTTACGGCCTGTTCTTTGCAAGGGTGATAAGATCTATTATTTGGCACAAAAATCTTATCGAATCTATCGGTGTATGTGGTGACTGATGTACAGTGAGTTCACTTTGTGGCAAAATGAAGGCAGAATGGAGGTGCATGTGTGTTTGTCTGACAGAGAGGGGGGGGGGGGGGAGAGAGAGAGAGAGAGAGAGAGAGAGAGAGAGAGAGAGAGAGAGAGAGAGAGAGAAACAAAACAAAGAGAGACAGAGAAAAACAGAAAGAAACAGAGAAAAAAAGAAAGAGAAACAGAGAGAGATACAAACAGAGAAAGAGTGTGTGTGTACAAGAGAAAGACAGAGAGAAAGAGAGAGACAGACAGACAGATAGACAGAGAAAGACAGAGAGGATATGGAACAAAGGATGAGAAACTGAAAAAGTGGTGTGAGAGTAAATAAATATAAACGTTATTAATCTTTAGAACTCAGTAATGTAGTAACTTCAAATAGTAATGTAATAAATGTAATAAAACCCAATAATGTTATAAGCTGTCAGTACAGAAGCTTCAGCAGCAACACCTTTTCCACTT
>CM050208.1:7277500-7360000 GCA_027475355.1 Coilia nasus
CAGGTTTCTTATTTTCAAAAAAAAAAAAAAGAAAGAAAGAAATGCACAGGTCATGAACACTGGCGTGACTGCATCGGTTTGAAAGTGACAGGTTGCAGTAGTAGCAAACATGGGCGAGTTAATCAAGTCTCTTTGTTTCTGCCACAGCAGACCACGTATGAGTCCTGGATGGAAAGTTTGCAATACAAAGCCCTCTTGATTTATGTTCACGTGACTTTAATCTACCCATGTCTGGAGTGCAAATGAATCTCTTTGTGGGGTGTGTGACCCCTGTGAAATGGGCGTATTATGCTGAGTGCTGTGCTCCTGTGTTAATCACGGCGGAGCTGCGTCCGGCCTCATGCATGCAGCACAAGACAAAAAAGGCTATGGACAGGTCAGCAGCAACCTTCATTTGTCCACTCTCATTAGGTGAGTGAGGCAAGCCCCTCCTTCCCTTTTCCTTTCTGTCTCTTTCTCTCTTTTTTCTCTCTCTCTGTCTTTCTTGTTCTCTTTCTTTCACTTTCTCTCTCTCTATTTTTGTGTCTGTGTCTCTCTCTTTGTCTCTCTCTGTTTCTCTCCCTGTCTGTCAGTCTCTCTGTCTCTGTCTGTCCCCACTCTCTCTCTCTCTCTCTCTCTCTCTCTCTCTCTCTCTCTCTCTCTCTCTCTCTCTCTCTCTCTCTCTCTCTCTCTCTCTCTCTCTCTCTCTCTCTCTCTGTCTCTCTGCTCAGTGCGTTGTGCACGGGGGCTGTAGATTATAGGGCAAAGCCGCTGGTGGTGAGGCACTCAGCAAGGCCATAAATACCTATTTTTGCTGCCCTCAGCCCATTTCCCATTTCCTCGCCTGCATTGTTCTAATCTATCAGTCTGCCCATTTAAACAGGGGCGGAACGGCTGGATGAAATATCAGATCTGATTTCAGCAGGAGGATACACGTCAGTCCAGGAACTGAATTATGGTATTCATTAATATTTTAGGCTCCAAAACTGGATGAAAAACACAGCAGTCTACTTGGCTAACTGATGTGCTTGCAAACCAGGATGAATTATCTTCACAAACAAACCTGACTGGAAAGGTCAGTTAAAATTGCAGTGTGAAATGTAGTGGATGTAATTATGCCTAAGTACAAAATATTGATTATTTAAACATAAAACATGCAAAGATTTTACAGACTCATTTACGATTACCTACTGTAAAGTTCCCCCAGAATCGTAATGGCCCCCGTTAATGCCTCACAGTTTGTTTTATATTTAGTTAGGTGTATATCTACAAGTATGTTTAACTGTCTCACAATACCAACCGGCACTAATTTGTTAATATTACGCACACACAATAACTTGGGCCGTTTTTAGATTACCAACAAGTCTTTTGTGCTCTAGTACCTGACATAGGCATCCAGGTGGCTTTTTCCTACCAGCTGGTCTCCGGTCAGGTATGTGTTGTGAGAAGAGGAGATGAAGTAGTGGCAGAGGGGCTGACTCATGTCCTGGTACACGACTGTGTGGCTCTGGTCGAACACACAACAGTCCTTGGACTCCAGGAACCTGAGGAAGCCCTCAAATGTCATCACCTTCTCTGCTCTGGCTGGATAAGGGTCAAAGAGAGGAGACATATCCTAATGCTTCAACGATGCACTACATTTAAGAGGAGACCTTTACTTGATGTTTTCTTTTTTTTTTAAAGACATTAGTCACTGTTCTGGATAGTTTGTGTCACATTTAATTATTGCATTATATTTTCCTACATTCAGGGGAAATGGGACATTTGAAGGACGCGCTAGTTCATGCTCATGGTTTCATTCATGAGAGTGTCTCCTCATACACCACTGCAAGAACCATTTCTGCTTTTTATATCTGTAACTGACTTTCCTTAATCTATCAACTCTGCTGCCTGGAGCTTTTTATCTACTTAAGACAGATTGCCTGTATTTTTATTTATCAGCATTAAGAACACTGAAGAGAAATATCACAATAAACGTGATTGACTAGTATCCATTCAACGTGCAAGATGTATTTCCTATCCTAATTCACATCCTCCATGACTTTAAGGCCTATACAACTAAAGGCCAAAGAAGCCATTGCATGTTTATGATGTAATAATGCTGATATAATGATATTGAAAGTAGTTGTTTCATTTGGACTCCCTAAAGCATAAATCTTTCCTAACCTGTCCCATCAACCTCATATCTGTCAATCAAGGTCTCTGCTGTCTGCTGATTGGCTGAGACCTCCATCTGCTCCTGGTGGAGGAACCTGAGGAGGGCGGATGCGGTGAGGAGGTTTTCATGTTTGGAGGCATAGCACTTGAAGATGCGCTGGATGTCACTCCTCCTGGAGGTGAAGGGTTGGCTATTTTTTGACATGGAGCTGTCCAGCCCAGCTGTCCTGCAGTTAAACAAGTTTGTTTTGTTTGTTTTTTGGTGAAATTGATGTACACAATTTGTTGTGCAAACCAAAGTGGAATACTGAGAAACATCATTATTCATTGCCCAATATGGTGTGCCATTCTAGTACGTTTTGTTTTGAAAGCACATACTTACACCTTATTTTTCAGTCATTACAATTCAGTGGATGATCATTTGTTGCCGATGAACATGATTTGTCTGAAAAATAGAAAACAGCTGCTTTGATTTAAAATGCTAAATGCCTCACACATGCTGACATATCTATCCTGCTCCTGAATGTCAAGCCAGGAGATCTCTTTAGCATTCAGCAGTGAGGGAGTCTGTTGGCTGAATAATGTGCTTGTGGCCTGTTTGCTGAATAAACAAACAGTATTTGAGCTGCTCAAAGATCTACTCTTTAGCCCCTGTTCCTGTTGGCAAGAAAGATGAAAGGGAACTCAGGAAGAAGGAGTAGTGGAAGTACATAGGAATTACCTTCAGCGAATCTCCTCTGTCCTCTCTCTGCCTCTCTCTCTTTTTCCAGCACACCGAAGAGAGAAAAGACGGTCTCTCACTCACGCTCCTACTTTTGAGGAACAGGGAAAGACTTCTGAGTCATCATCATTTTCAAGATGCTCTTCAGCATCCTTACATGTTTTTCATACGGGTAATGCTAGTGCGGCTATCGGTGCAATATCTGTATAATAACAGCACACTCATTTCGTAATGAAATACAGTTAAGTCAACTAAACTGTTAATTTAAACTGCTCTCAGCCCTTGCCACTGCACGTGACAGTCTCCCCAACATATGGAAAGATATCAATAATATTTCCCCAGAACACTTATTTTCACCTCCAATGAACCACTGCAAATGAAATAGTAATTATACTTAATTGAATTGTCTCTTTAGCTGCATCAACTGGCAGGGAAATTTAGATGATTCTCAGAAGCCTAATAGCTAAGTACTCTGTAAAAAATATATTATATAAAAATGCTGTCCTCAGATTTTGTATGAAAAGACTTACCTGTGGAGAGCTCCATTGGAGGCTGACAACAACTGAGTGTAGAACATCAGCTAAATCAGAGTCATATGTATTGATTTCCATGGAAACCTTTAAAAAGAACCAATTGAAATGTCATAATGATGGCTTTCCTTCTATAATAAAAGGAAATAGTTATATTGGAAAGGCCAGTGAGTTGCCTCATCATTTTCAAAAGCTTACCTTCAAAAGAAGGTTTACACTAATTGAACATTGAATAAAATAGACCTTATTCATTGATTTCCTTGGCAACACATAAAAAGAACACATATTAAGTGTCATAATGATGGATTTTTGTCGACATCCAATGATAAAATAACCAAGATTTATTTTATATTCAAAAGAACACATTACTCTGTCATCAACATTTATTCGCCTATATATCTGGGAGGATTTACGTAACCCTGAAATGCATTATGCACATTTAATGTGATAACTTAATAAATAACCCAACATGGTGCAGAATCCCTGCATCACGGTGTGTGGGCCTGCATGTCTGTAGGGTTTCAATATTGTAATCTCACATTTCCAACTATGCCATGGACATAATGTGTAGTCATTTGTACAGAAGGGTTTCGGGGCCTGGGTGTGGTGTGGTCTGGTCTGTGCTTGCCCTCTGGTGTAGTATCCTGCCTGAGGTGAGCAATACTGGGGATGAGTCAGGCAGCGGTGCACAAGACTAGTCATCAGTAGCAGAGTCATAGCTCCGCAACTCCAGGCTGTCCTCGTGTGAGGGGAAAAAACACTTTGAGCTGTCAGGGCCATTGGGTAAGCATGTTTGATGAGATAATCCCCTCACTGTAGATGAAGAGAAGAACAGGGTGGCACTTCTCTCTCACCTCACTCTCTACCACCTCTCTTCTCTCTCACGTTGGAGAGAGTAGCACAGCTTCTTCCATGAATATTTTATAAATGATGTGATGAAACAGATTTCATTGCAGTGCTGAGGAAGCTGCTTTGTGTTTAGGCTTGAGCAGAGACACTCATCAACTGCATACATATTCATTAATAAATAACTTACTCATAACAGGAAAGCATAAATCAGCGAGGTTGTCCTGCACATACTTTATTATCCTGTAACACTATAATAGTAAAGGTATAAAACACTACACTACAAAGACAGATTTAGACAGAGACAGAGTGTCAGATTTATTTTTTCAAAGCCAATTGTTGTTATTACACATACTCTTACTTTGAGTTTTCAACTAAATCATAACAGGTATCATCTCTTGCAACCACCTGTGAATGGACAGGGATGCCATTAAAAGCAGACAGCATTATTTACACGTTGTGTCAGTTGCCTTTTCTCACTTGCCTCTTCCCATTTCCTGTGGCAAAACAATCAGTGGCACATTACCTCTGACAGCCCCTTGGCTGGTTTTCCAGGACCTCATTTGGCATTCCCAGCTGACGAGAGGCTGGATGAGTGTAGGAGGTATGTCACTGGCGATAATGCTGACATAAAGTGAGGAGGGAGTGAGTGAGAGTGCACAGAGTGGACCCCCACCAGCTCCATACCTTCTTTTGCGATGCTGGCACAACTGGCAAAGCTCTGGCGCCAAAATCACCTCCCCAGACCCCTCATCTGGCCTGACAGGAGGATTTATGGCACGGAGGCTGGAGGGGAGAAATGTGCGCTGCTTGGTATGCACAGGACTTCTTTTTGCCAGTCTCCTCGGGGAGATGTCTTAATGCAGCAGCAACCATGCAGAATCACCCAAGCCCTGCAGTGTCTGAAGTTGATAAGAATGCGACAAGGTTTTATCTGGGGCTACAAAACCCACTTTTCTTCAGGCTGTCTGGAAATCATTACTGAAGTTCATCTCCTGGAACACTAAGAATCTCCAAAAATCTTTTTCATGTTGATTCATTTTCATAATCAGGGAAATTGGAGCATCTATTTATATTAAACGGTTTGAGGCTAGTATTATTAATTAAAGAATAACAAAACTACAGTGGTTAACGGCCTGATTTCCCTGGTTGAGGGAGCATGTCATGCACGCAGAGGCTAAAGTTCTGACACGACTGTTTATATTGTATTTATGAGTGTGTGGGAGGGGGGAAGGTTGATGCATAGGTCCACCAGGCTTCACGGTGTGTTAGCCAGCAAAAAGGCCTTCAATCACACTCTTGTGCCCCCATCCACACTTCTGCTCCCGGTACGCGCCTATGGATTACACGCTTTTCCTACCTCATGCTGGCCGTCACTCAACCCCCTCCCTTCCACTCTGTCCTCACATTGCCTCCGCCGTGGCTCAGGTGATGGATAGCCCTGTGTGGACTACCTGCCTGCCTGCCTGCCTGCCTGCCAGGGAAGACACATCAGCGTCGGGTGTTGAGCACCATCTGAGGGAAATAAGACCATGCAGTAGTTTCACAGTTCATTTGCCTGCACCTCCGGCTAACCGTCAGACAGTTAACCTCTATTATGTAGACAGCAGTCTTGGTTTTATTTATTCATTCATTTATTCATTTAAAAGTGGAGGTAAATTCAGAGGGCCTGGAGTCATCCCAGTGATGTCTGTAATAAGGCTTATCTGAGAAATGGCCTCACCAAGTGCACGTATTATTGCTGGTGTTCACGTGTCCTCTGGTTATGCCCTGTCATCCCTATATGGATCAATCCTCTGACACCATGCAAGGTCACTGGACCCAGGTTGCCCTGGAGCAGGGGCTGCCTGAGAGGTCTGGAAAGGGTAAATACCAGAGACCAAGGCCTCACATCACATCCAGAAGAACTGAACATATCTCATCTAAGAGTCAGTATGATTCCTCCTGCAAGTCTTATGAACATCACAAGTTTTTACGGCACGTCACATTAAGCTGGGATGAGGTAATATATTCTGACTCACACTGCCCTTGGCAAAACCCATAGAAGCAACTATGCTAGTAAGCGGGATTAATCAACAACAAAAACCTTCACCAACCCAACCAAGAACTGCTGCTGGTGTCAAAATACAATAAAATTGCATATAAGTTCAGTACCACTGTTACACTGGTGCACACTTCTTGAGTCTTCGGTAAACAAGCGTGGCTGGCTGCCTGCAACAGCACATTATTTAAGCCCACTCAAACTGCTATTTGCAGTCCGTACTCCCACTGTGTTCTCCAGCGGTCTGCTGGGCTGCTGTCGGCATCATCCACAGCCATTTGATATATTGCCTCTGCAGTCCCTCAGCACTCCTGTGGGACTGGCTCGTGGTGATTGGACAGCGGCACACTAATTGGTCATTAACCGAAGGACAGGAGCTGATAGGACTCTCAAAGAGTGTGGTCCTCCAGCAGCACGTACACTGGCTGCATAATGCACATTTTCAGTGAACCATGTTTCTGGTGTCAATACAGAGGAAACTGTTTTTACATCTGAGTAATTGGTTTGAATTGGTATACGTAATTGATTTGAATCTTTTAACAGTAACTATGGTCATGTTGAAAACAGTATTTTAAATTAGAATATCATAGACGTGACTGCCTTGTTTTTTGTTTGTTTTTTTTAAATATTCCAATCCTTGCTTTGTTGAGGTAAACTACATAAGCCTGTCCTTTTTAAACTGCAAGAAACTTTGTTCTTTATTTTGCCACTTAACTAAGCAACTGCATTTGAACTAACAATCTGACAATTTGAGACCCTTTCATGTTTTTAGGCTAATGCAGAAGCCATTTTGATCCTTTTCTGATGAAAGGGATTGACAGCAGTTTTTTGACTGCTTGTCCTCCCTGCTGTTTCTCTTCAATGTACTCATTACTCTTATCTAAACGGAGCTACTGGTTTTGAGGTATGAATAAACACACAAAAATGTTAAATATGATGACAAATTTCTTCTCTTGGAAAGACATGAGACAAGAAATGGTAAAAAGCATTACAGTAATATATATTTTGTTAATATATATAGTCAGTATAAATAGTTATTTAAAAAAGTTCTTATTGTAATCATTTCTTGTCCTGCCTCCCTTCAAGATAAGTCAAGTCAAGTCAGCTTTATTGTCAATTCTTCACATGTGTTAGACATACAAGGAATCGAAATTACATTTCTTACTGCGTAGACAAGACAGGACATTAAACATTAAACATTAAGCATTAAAGTTCTTCTTTGGACTCCATAATAAATTAAAATTTACCTCAGGTGATTTTTTATTATGTAATAGTCCCACAGTTGTTGCACAGTTTTCTGACCCTCGTGATGCTAGTAATGGCAGTGAAAAAAGACTCTTGACCAGCCATTGGAGAAAAATTCACCATGAAACAGCTCATTCATTAGGTCCACATGACCCAGATAAGCATGTTATCTGGACATGATGATACAAATGGGATAAACAGAGTTTCAAACACGGTTGGAAGTTATCACTTAAAGCTTTGCTTTAAAGCTAGTAAGAGATTTCACACCGCCCTCTTGTCCCAGAGTTTTTGTTTTGTTGCTGTTATGTACGGCGGCCTTCAGCAGCAGCCGCAGGAATGACAGATTCATTGCTGGCTCTTGTCGAGCAGGCAGCCGTCTTAGCTCCATCACAGTCACAGGCTGCAGGTCTGCATAGCAGTCAGATAGGGTCACGCACAACAATGGGGTCTTTACTTTCATGCAAAATGGGTACAAAACCCTGATCGCAAAACCCTGATAGCAATGCTGTTAAAGACTTGGGTTTTTAAATGTTTAAAAGGCTTATTGGCCAGAGTTTGAATTCTGCATATCATTTTCACAACTTAAGCTCAGTGACATATTTATTACATTTGACCTTCAGACCATTTTACATGCACATTATTGTGAACATGTAGAGAACATATGTAGCATATGGCTCATTGTAACCCCCATTAATATTGCCTGGCTCTAATTTTCTCATCAATTTGCAGCATAGCATTATTTTCTCATAAAGTACTGTGCATGTTCCAGAGTCACAATGGCCACTGTGTGGCTTTTATTTTATTTTTAGCTTCAAATTAATTATAGTGACCACATATCGGGTAAGCACAAGGACGCTTTAAATAATGTCTTGATAATGTATGTTTCTCCCCTCAGCTAATGTACACCTCCCCTTGGGGGCTTCCCCTCCATTTCATTTAATTCCCTGCAAAGTACCTGAGAGAAATTATAAGCACTACCAGAAGTAAAAAAAATAATAGCCATATGGCCTGCTTCCTAAAAATAAATCACTGCAATTTCAGTGTAATGCAAACAGGCTTATTCTAAAGCTTGTTACAGTTAAATTAGCCATGCAGGACATAATTTCCAGTTATAAAGACTTACACTAATCGAAGGAATCAGTCAAGTTGGATTGTATTCACTGTAGTTGTGGAAAATAAATAGCACAGGATGGGTGTACTTGTGACTGAATGAGATGTGATAAAGTTAATTAACTAAGCTATGGTAAAACTTCAAAGAATGTGTAGCCAGGTGAGAAAAAAAAAAAACACATTTAACTGAATACACTAAAAGGAAAGACAATTTACTAACTTTAATAACTGTTTATTTTATGTTATTTGTTCACATCGACACATTATTAGTTGTCCCGTTGAAACTGAATGCACCACACAGTTCACATAGCCCCACGTGAGGGTGCCTAGTCTTAACAGCCAATCAGAGGGTACGCAGGCCACGTTCAGCCTGTCGCCGCGGAAACGAAGTGCAAGCACGGTTTTCTTCTCGTCCTTTTGCAGTTTCAGTCAGAGAAGCGAGGGCAGCTACATGTTAGAGCGGAGGGTAAAATAGGAGAAAACTCTAGTTTACTTTGATAAGAGAGCAAAAGAGAGTCGTAGCATATCCACTGGAGGTCTGGAACCGTGTGACAGAACACAGGAGGAACAGTTACGTCGGCTAACTATTTGCCCTTCATCTCTAGAGCTGCTACGAGATTTGAAACGGCGTGCTTCGCCTTGATATATACAGAGCAACGGTGAGAAATGTGCCATTTTAGCTACTCTGTGGTATCGCTTCTTTGTTTTCCATGTGCTGAAAGAACGCAGTCGTGATGTTAACGTTATGAGTGAACTGAGGTGAATAATGGTGCAATGTTTCTGATAGTGGTGGGCATAGATTAATTTTTTTAATCTAGATTAATCTAGATTAATCATAAAATTAATCTAGATTAATCTAGATTAAAATGGCTCATTTGAATTCTGCCGAAGGCATTCAGAATATGTGTGCTACCTAAATAATGACTAGAAGTAAGTCTTTGAGAACGGGTTTCTTAAGCCAGGTGGCACAGTAGACCAGGGGCTCATCTCCTGTTTCCAAAATGCATCACTAACTGCTTGAAAAAGCTGTTCTACTTTGATACTTGGTGATGGAAATAAATCATGTTCAATAAAATGTACTTGTGTTTACTAGCTGTTTATTTAGTTAAACATGAACTAAATGAAACATGAAACATGGATTTTGAACTGTAAGCCTACATAAGAAGTTGTGATGAACTGTTTACAGTCAGTAGCTTTGTGTCAATCAGTCCAAGCTCTATTTCTCCTTCTTCCACCAGTCACTTAGGCAGACCAGCTTGTTCACATTTTCTGGTGGCAAAGTAGATCTCCTTTTCTGCACAATATGGCCTGCTAAAGAAAAAAGTCTCTCGCATGGGACAGTTGTGGCAGGAGTCCCCTTCAGTGCAATTCGGCTAAGTATACATCCGCATTAAAATATAGAGGTAGGGTATACATCCGCGCTAAAATATCAAGGTGAAAGCAGAAAGTGTTGAGGAAGGGAGCCGTTTGCTTCCGTGTTCTATTTTCGCAAGGGGAGGGGGGAATCCCCCTTTATGCAGTGCAGAGCAGATTCTAGGTTCGTTTTACTGAAATGAATGGGACACATGTGGAGTTTAACTAATAAATTGGTCATTACGTTTTTCTGGAGTTGTTAAGGGTTTTTTTGGAATCATGTGTCACAATCTGCAACTATTTGTAATAATTTCAAGCCTAATAGTGTAAGTTGTTACTGTTTGGATTTTGAGAAAATTAGCTTTATTTCAGGTCAGGCAGCAACCACTTACTATGTGGTTGTTAGCGCGCTAACGCTAGCGAACTACGCTAACGTAATGTTTTGAATTGAAAGCTGTCACTAACAGCCACCTAGATTCTGTTACTGGTTATAGTGTAAGCAGACAAAGTAATATAAAGTTATAGGGCTACAGCAATGTATTAAATTCAAGGTGAGCCCAATCGCTGTTAGCGTTTAGCACATGATGTTGTTATAGTTACTACTATTCACTTGAATGAGCTAGAGCTAGTTCGTTAGCTTGCTAGCTCGCTTTACAGACACACTAAATTATTTTCTAAGAGTTCGAAATAGGAATTTGTTGGCATTTTGGTCCCACCATAGTAACGTTTTATGTTGGCTTATCTTTGTAGAATCTAAGATCTTTGGTGAAAGTCATCATAGTTTGTGTAGTATAGACCCAGCTCCCAACCCAACTTTGAGAATAGATTAACGGCGATATTTTTTTTATCGCGCGATAAGAGTCTCGCGTTAACGCAGCACGTTAACGCCGATAACGGCCCGCCTCTAGTTTCTGAACATATCTACAGTGTGGTTGTCGATTTATGTGTGTATATATTCGAAGGGAAAGCGTTTATTCTCCTAGTCCCAAAGGGGAGAGATTATTTTCATATGTTGTAATGAATGTAATGTTTTATTTGTGCTATGCAATTTGAATGTGAACACGTTTATGTTACTCAGCTGAATTTAAGGTAACTAGAGGGTAATTTTTGGTGCATTGCTCTTTCATGAATAGGCCTATAGTGTAGGAGTAAATGAAGCACACTTCTGCAATACCTCTAAGCCTTAACTCAGAATGGGTGTTACTGTAATATTACTTGCACATGGTTCTGTTATGGGTAAAATGAGTAATACTTTTTGTTTGTTTAATGGTTATTTACACAAGTATCCTGAAGCACTGTTCACTTGAACAGCAAGTACATATGTGAGCACTTCAATACTTAGTTCTCATACATAATGCACTTAAGATTAAATGTTGTACAACTGAGATTTGAAATCTGAATAGAGATGAAGGTTCATGTCAGAATATGATGTAAAGATGTACATGTTTTGACATTAGATATCCTGAATGATGCATCTGAAAATGAGTGGTGTTGAAGGTAGACTTTCTGACCCTGTCTGTAGGTCAGGTTTTTTTGTTAAGGACGATTGTGGTCCCCAACAAGCTTCTTGCTGAAACCGATGGCGAGCCAAGTACCCTGAAGAAAGTCCAGCACCGAGAAGATATCCACGTACACGCACTCACTCACACACACATTAAACACCTACATTATAATACGAGGATCCTTGGAATCAGGTTCACAGCAATAACTACACAACAAACATACCTACAACTATTTCTATTTTTTAAGGGCCCAACGGACATTTTTTTCTCAAGTGTGCACACTACTTTTTCTTTATTTTTTCAAACTGTTCAACTTATCTCATACTCTGTACAAGCCATACAGACTTCTTTATTAATTGTTAAAAAATTATAAGAGTGGCTACTCAACTGTTATTCTTGTGTCTGTCTCATTATTGTTGCTCAGCATAGTGGCTCCTGTCGAATTTTGCATCTTCTGATTCTGGTCCCGATTTCTACCTAACTTATTATTACACTGTAATTCAGTTTTATATATACTGTTAAAATTGGTTACAGAAGTGGCGAGCCAGCCAGGAGCCATTTGATTTGAGCATCAGTATTGAGATAGCGACCAGTATGGATTTTATACAAAAATGCGGTGTCAAAATTCCAAACGCAGTTACTGTCAGTGGGGTAACTCGGGTAGCTGAACAAGATGAACAAGTGATGGACTTTCTAAAACAGTATGGTAAAATTGATAGAGTTCTTTCAGTTGATGATTCACAGTCAGAGTTCTTTCAAAACCTGATCGTTGAGTATTCTAGTGGTTCAGCTATAGAAGCTCTAGAGCCTCACTTACCGTACACGTGCACAGAACAGGGTGACCCCTTTGTAGTCTATGAAGTTAAGACACTCAGTAGCATATACGCTACTAAGATTGGCAGTAATGTTACTAAAACATACTTAGCTGAGCTCAAACAACTAGCTAAGATGAGTGGCAAGGACTATAGCGAGGTGTTGAAAGAGATGATGTCGCAGATTGGGGAAGATGTTGAAGCCATGCAACAAACGACTGAAGCTTCCTCCCCCACACGCATTGACACCACGGTCTCATCCCCACCTGCTCATAAAGAGCCACAGTTTCACACCTTACCTTCCGATGTCACACCAAGCGACAATGGAAACACCGACAATGTCACCCTCACTAGTGTAAAAAGAGCACCGTCCCTTTCGTTAAGTGACGTGAACCCACCTGACATCCAGAAGGTCGTGGTCGAGCATATTGTACGGAGACAGGACTCTTTCCCGCACATGCAGTCCCAAGTGAGACTTCGCTCCTTCTCCGGAAAGACTCCCATACCTAACCATGAAACTGATTATGACACGTGGCGCACACACATAGAGTTGCTCCAAAATGACCCTAGTATGTCTCCTCTGCAAATATCCAGGAAAATCCTTGAGAACTTGCTTCCACCAGCAGCTGATGTAGTTAAAAGTCTACGGCCTGAGTCATCGCCTGTAGCCTACTTACAGCTTCTAGACTCAGCGTTCGGTACGGTGGAAGATGGAGAAGAGCTCTTCGCTCAGTTTCTTAACACCCTGCAAGATTCAGGTGAAAAAGCATCCACTTACCTCCAACGGCTCCAGCTAGCCTTAAACCGAGCCACAAAAAGGGGGGGAGTTGCACGTGAAGAGGTGGACAAACATCTCCTTAAGCAGTTCTGCAGGGGGTGTTGGGATAGCACCTTGCTCAGCACCCTGCAACTAGAGCAAAAGAAGAGCAGCCCACCCCAATTTTCAGACCTCTTGGTAATGATTCGCTCTGAGGAAGACAGACAACAAGCAAAATCCAGTCGTATGAAAAAACATATTGGCATCACAAAACAAAAAGCTCAGGTGCAGTTTCATGGTGCATATGTTTGTGAATCAGAAGAGAAGAGTACGAGGGATATCAGTGCCATTGAGGACCTGAGAAAGCAGGTGGCAAGTCTGCAGAGCCAACTAACTACATTCATGTCACAGAAGAAGACAAAAGGGGCTAGCAACAAGGGATCTGCAGGGAAGCCTTCAAGCAGAACGTCAAAGCCAGACGATACAGATACAGGCATTCAAAGACAGACCAAGAAGAAACAGACATCGAAACCCAAGCCCTGGTACTGTTTTAACTGCGGCGAAGATGGTCACATCGCCCCCTGCTGCACCGACCCTGCCAATCCCCGCCTAGTAGCAGAAAAGAAGAGGCAGCTAGAAGAAAGACGGCACCAGTGGGAAGCACAAAATGGCTCAAACTTATCTTTAAACAACTAACAGTTCCTGTTGTGGGACAGACAGGGACTGAGGAGAGTCAACAGTGTCCCTCCAACATAAAAAATGACAACAAAACTCATGCTAAAAAGAACAAAGTCAATACAGCAGCACACAGCGTTCACGCTCAAACATGTTCCAGCCTGCGACATTCAAAGCAGGACCAACCGTTTCGACTCCCCAAACGGCTGGTTGGCATCAAGAGCACGGCTCAAGTGACTGTGAGAGGTGAAGAGGTCAACTGTCTTCTCGACTCAGGCTCACAGGTTACTACAGTACCTGAGTCATTTTACAAGCTGCACTTCTCAGAGCAGAAGATTAAGCCACTCCATGACCTCTTGGAAGTAGAAGGTGCCAACGGTCAACTCGTGCCTTACTTTGGTTACATAGAAATGACCATAACCTTTCCAAAAGATTTCATAGGAACTCCAGTAGATGTAAAAACACTTGCCTTGGTGGTTCCTGACACTTCACAGTCCTTTATAATCATAGGCACAAACACCTTAGATGTGCTGTTTGACATTTACTCAGAGACTGACATAAGCAGTCGCCAGCCCCTGCCACATGGCTACGCAGTAGTTTTCAAAGTCATTGAGCTAAGACGGAAGCAGGCAAGCAACGACCACCAGGGGGTAGTAAAGATGCAAGGCAAAATGCCCCAAGTCATTCCAGCCGGTAAAACTGTAGTGGTGGAGGGAGTTGCCCTTGTTAGTGGTTTTCAAGATGAGAAATCCGTCGTCATTGAGTACCCATCGTCGTCCCCCTTGCCAGGTGGCCTGCTAGTGAAAGCTGGTCTGGTTGATTTCCCTCAGCTACGGCCCCACAAGCTGCCAGTCGTCATAAGAAATGAATCTGACCATGACATTGTCGTTCCCGCAAAGTGCACCATTGCAGAAATTAGTGCTTATCAGACCATCCTACTAAAAGAGCATAGTGTAACCAATCAGTCACAATCTCTCCAGAACTCCTCTAAGACACAGCCATCCCAAAAACCCACCTTAAATTTCAATTTTGGTGATTCCCCAGTCCCACTTGAATGGAAGCAACGCATCACTCAGCAGCTCAACAACATGCCTGATGTGTTTGCACATCATGACCTGGACTTTGGCCGGACGGACCAGGTGCGACACCACATAAAACTCTCGGATGAAACGCCCTTCAAACTACGTGCCCGCCCAATCCACCCACAGGACATTGAAGCTGTCCGAAGGCACATCAAAGAGCTTCTGGATGCGGGAGTCATCAGGGAGTCGGAGTCGCCATTTGCATCACCCATAGTGGTCGTCCGGAAGAAGAATGGTCAAGTCCGGTTGTGTATCGATTATAGACGTCTAAACCTCCAGACTATAAAAGATGCCTATAACCTTCCGAAGCTGGAGGACACGTTCTCAGCCCTCAATGGTTCACAGTGGTTCTCCGTCCTCGACTTAAAGTCGGGATACTACCAGATTGAGGTTGAAGAGGCAGACAAACCGAAGACGGCCTTTGTATGTCCACTCGGTTTCTGGGAATTTAATCGAATGCCTCAAGGAGTGACAAACGCCCCCAGCACGTTTCAAAGATTAATGGAACGGTGTATGGGTGATATGCATTTGAAAGATGCGTTAGTCTTTCTTGATGACGTGATCGTATTTTCGAGCACCCTTGAGGAGCACGAAGAAAGGCTCACAAGAGTGCTGACTCGTCTCAAAGAGTTTGGGTTGAAGTTGTCCCCAGAAAAATGTGTCTTCTTCCAGACATCAGTCCGTTATCTGGGTCATGTGGTCTCTAGAAATGGTGTCGAGACAGATCCTGAGAAGATCTCAGCTCTTAAGACATGGCCTGTCCCCCAGACTCTACGAGAGCTGAAGTCCTTCCTTGGTTTCGCTGGGTACTATAGGAGGTTTGTTAAAGGCTATTCTCTCATCGTGAAGCCCCTCCACAGCTTGACCTCCGGTTACCCACCTTCCCACAAGAAATCAAAAGCGAAACCGACAGACACGAGACAGAAAACAAATCAATATCATGACCCTAAAGAGCCCTTTGGAGGGCGCTGGACGCCAGAGTGCCAGCGAGCCTTTGAGGCAGTCATCCAGAGTCTCACTACAGCCCCTGTTCTAGCCTTCGCTGACCCCCAGACACCCTACATACTACACACCGATGCCAGTACCACCGGGCTCGGTGCTGTGTTGTATCAGGAGCAGGAGGGCCAGCTTAGAGTTATAGGGTATGCCAGTAGGGGTCTGTCACGAAGCGAGAGCCGCTATCCGGCACACAAACTAGAGTTCTTGGCACTCAAGTGGTCGGTTACAGAAAAGTTCAGCGACTATCTTTACGGCAACCACTTCACCGTTGTAACAGATAGCAACCCGCTGACTTACATCCTAACCTCGGCCAAACTTGACGCGACAAGCTATAGGTGGCTAGCCGCACTGTCCACATTCTCCTTTAAACTCCTCTATCGTCCAGGAAGGCAGAACGGAGATGCGGATGGTTTGTCGCGCAGACCACATGGGATGCTAACAGATGATCTGAAATCACAAAAAGAGAGGGAACGCATACAGCAGTTTACACAAGATCACCTCTCAGATCCAAATAACATTGATGTGGTGGATCATACTGTTGTGAAGGCAATCTGTGATAGACAACTCACCTTCAACGTCAGTCCTGATGAGGTAGAGGGAGACACAGATCGTGTTGCTTTAGTGGAGGCTCTCACCGTGTCCCCAAGTGCTGTTCCAGACAGTTATGGACAAGAAGAACAGTTTGGAGGCCTTCCAACCATTCCCCATCTGTCTGAAGCAGAGATAGCAGCTAAACAAAGAGCTGACCAATGTATAAAACATGTTATCACCCAGATTGAGCATGGGGACACGCCACCCCCCACTTTGCGCACCAGCCTGCACGATCATATGGGCCACATGGGAGTCGATCGGACACTGGATCTTGTAAGGACCCGGTTCTATTGGCCGAAGATGGCCATGGATGTGGAAAAGAAAGTGAGGACATGTGGTAGGTGCGTACGGAGGAAGGCACGACCTGAAAAAGCAGCTCCATTGGTCAACATTAGGACCACGCGGCCTCTCGAGCTCCTCTGCATGGACTACCTGTCCCTAGAAGCTGACAAAAGCGGGACCAAGGACATATTAGTGATCACTGATCATTTTACTAAATTTGCAGTTGCGATCCCAACACCCAACCAAAAGGCCCGCACAGTAGCAAAGTGTCTATGGGAGAACTTTATGGTACACTATGGTATCCCGGAGAAGTTACATAGTGACCAAGGTCCGGACTTCGAGTCTCGCACAATCAAGGAGCTCTGTCAGGTGGCTGGTATCCACAAGGTTCGGACAACCCCATACCACCCTAGGGGTAACCCCGTTGAACGATTTAATCGTACCCTACTTGACATGTTGGGCACTCTGCAAAACCAAGACAAGTCTTGTTGGCGTGAGCATGTGAGACCCCTGGTCCATGCCTACAATTGTACAAAAAATGAAGTGACTGGTTTTACCCCATATGAACTTATGTTCGGGCGTCAACCTCGCCTACCAGTTGATCTCGCTTTCAAATTGCCAGTGCAAGAGGGTCAACACTCATCTCACTCCGAGTATGTGCGACGCCTCAAGTCCCGTCTTAAGGAGAGCTACAAGGTAGCTATGGAGAAGGCTGCAAAGATAGCTCACAAAAACAAAATTAGGTATGACAGGCATGTCACTGCCTCAGACCTGGAGCCTGGAGATCGAGTATTGGTCAGGAATGTCCGCATCCGGGGAAAACACAAGATCTCAGACAAATGGGAAACCACCGTCCATGTGGTGGTGAGAAGAGCAGGTACTCTCCCTGTATACACTGTGAAACCCGAAACCGGGGATGGTTCCCTGAGGACGCTACACAGGGACTTGTTGCTCCCGTGCGGGTACCTACCTGTGGAGGAACACAGCGAGCCTGTGAAAAAGACAGTGCCACGCAGGCCAGGAACCCGTGCAAACCCTGTGGTAGAGGAAGGGAGTTCCTCAGATGAAGATTATGATGCATTCATTCCTGTTTGGTTAAGTTCCCCTGTCCCCGTGGTCAATGAGAGTCCTATGCACCCGGATCTGTCCAAGACCGATACCCAAGAAACTCAGCATATTGAACCTCCAGGCCCTTGTCCTGTTGAGAGTCCTATAAATGCGCAAGATAGTGACAACCCACCCAAAATTGACACCCAATCCGATTTTGACAACTTACCTGATATGTCCCATAGTATTTCAGATAGTCCCTTGATGATTGAGTCTAACTCTCATCAGGGTGATACTGAATACTTACCCACTGATAGAGACACACCAACCGAACAAGCAGATGAACCTGCCTTAGTTCAAAATCATTCACCTGAGGATGATCACTCGGACATTCAAGGAGAGCAACTTTCAGTTCCCTCAGCTATGTTTGACAAAGGTGAGGAAAATGATGGCCTTAAAACAGCAGAACCTGAGGAAAGAAGAGATGAAACGGGTGAAATAAATGAAAAGGATGGAACAATGGATACCGAGGAGAGTACACATTCAAGCGATTCTCTCAGGAGATCTGAGAGAAACCGTCAACCGCCACGGCGGCTTGATTATCCAGCATTAGGAAGTCCTTTGATTACAGCAGTGAAGTCATTCTTCCAAGGACTATCCGCAGCTTGGGAAGAAGTTATAAGTGAAGAACCTTTTAAACCACCTACCTCATCTCCTCTAATAATTGTCATTTAGATATCCACCTTGCACAGGGACGTGCATAGGTTCAGGAGGGGAGGATGTAGCCAGGTGAGAAAAAAAAAAAAACACATTTAACTGAATACACTAAAAGGAAAGACAATTTACTAACTTTAATAACTGTTTATTTTATGTTATTTGTTCACATCGACACATTATTAGTTGTCCCGTTGAAACTGAATGCACCACACAGTTCACATAGCCCCACGTGAGGGTGCCTAGTCTTAACAGCCAATCAGAGGGTACGCAGGCCACGTTCAGCCTGTCGCCGCGGAAACGAAGTGCAAGCACGGTTTTCTTCTCGTCCTTTTGCAGTTTCAGTCAGAGAAGCGAGGGCAGCTACATGTTAGAGCGGAGGGTAAAATAGGAGAAAACTCTAGTTTACTTTGATAAGAGAGCAAAAGAGAGTCGTAGCATATCCACTGGAGGTCTGGAACCGTGTGACAAAACACAGGAGGAACAGTTACGTCGGCTAACTATTTGCCCTTCATCTCTAGAGCTGCTACGAGATTTGAAACGGCGTGCTTCGCCTTGATATATACAGAGCAACGGTGAGAAATGTGCCATTTTAGCTACTCTGTGGTATCGCTTCTTTGTTTTCCATGTGCTGAAAGAACGCAGTCGTGATGTTAACGTTATGAGTGAACTGAGGTGAATAATGGTGCAATGTTTCTGAACATATCTACAGTGTGGTTGTCGATTTATGTGTGTATATATTCGAAGGGAAAGCGTTTATTCTCCTAGTCCCAAAGGGGAGAGATTATTTTCATATGTTGTAATGAATGTAATGTTTTATTTGTGCTATGCAATTTGAATGTGAACACGTTTATGTTACTCAGCTGAATTTAAGGTAACTAGAGGGTAATTTTTGGTGCATTGCTCTTTCATGAATAGGCCTATAGTGTAGGAGTAAATGAAGCACACTTCTGCAATACCTCTAAGCCTTAACTCAGAATGGGTGTTACTGTAATATTACTTGCACATGGTTCTGTTATGGGTAAAATGAGTAATACTTTTTGTTTGTTTAATGGTTATTTACACAAGTATCCTGAAGCACTGTTCACTTGAACAGCAAGTACATATGTGAGCACTTCAATACTTAGTTCTCATACATAATGCACTTAAGATTAAATGTTGTACAACTGAGATTTGAAATCTGAATAGAGATGAAGGTTCATGTCAGAATATGATGTAAAGATGTACATGTTTTGACATTAGATATCCTGAATGATGCATCTGAAAATGAGTGGTGTTGAAGGTAGACTTTCTGACCCTGTCTGTAGGTCAGGTTTTTTTGTTAAGGACGATTGTGGTCCCCAACAAGCTTCTTGCTGAAACCGATGGCGAGCCAAGTACCCTGAAGAAAGTCCAGCACCGAGAAGATATCCACGTACACGCACTCACTCACACACACATTAAACACCTACATTATAATACGAGGATCCTTGGAATCAGGTTCACAGCAATAACTACACAACAAACATACCTACAACTATTTCTATTTTTTAAGGGCCCAACGGACATTTTTTTCTCAAGTGTGCACACTACTTTTTCTTTATTTTTTCAAACTGTTCAACTTATCTCATACTCTGTACAAGCCATACAGACTTCTTTATTAATTGTTAAAAAATTATAAGAGTGGCTACTCAACTGTTATTCTTGTGTCTGTCTCATTATTGTTGCTCAGCATAGTGGCTCCTGTCGAATTTTGCATCTTCTGATTCTGGTCCCGATTTCTACCTAACTTATTATTACACTGTAATTCAGTTTTATATATACTGTTAAAATTGGTTACAAATGCCTATCCACTTATTTGCTTTTAAGACTGAAAGGTGTCTAGGGAGGACAGCGATAATGAGGGACTACCTTTTTTACACTATTTATATAGACTAGCTTGGATTAACATGCAATTGAGTTACTATAATGGGGCAGTGAATGGTTTGCAACACTGATTTAGTTGGCTGTAAAATTAGGATTTTTGGCAATTTGTGCAGTAGCTTTTCAGTGGAACTGGACCACAGTCTTCACTCCCCATGTGCATCAGCAAGCCATGGACAGCTAGGACCATGCTATTGGTTGGATGGTTGTTCCAAGGACCAGTTTTGTAGGTGCTGATCACTACAGACCAGGAACACCCCATAAAACCTGCTGCTTTTAGAAAGTTCGTATCCTGGGCGGTATTCTGGAAAGCAGGTTTAGTCGCTTATCTGGGTGTGGTTACTCAGAGCAAGTGGTAAATCTACCTATAGAAGAGACCTATGGCTTTGTTTTGTTTGGAGAATGAAGCCATGAGACCTTTCTATTGGGAGCTTTACCACCTTCTCTGAGATACCTTAGCTGGATTAGTCATTAAACCACCTAACTGGAATACAACGCTGGTGTCTAGCCATCACAACTTAACTGCTGTCAAATTCATCCACACCCTCATGCTTGGTGATTCTACTGCTTCCAACACATCTATCTCCATCTATCACACATTCCAGCCATTGATTGTTTCACTGTGTCAAGGTAATCATTGTAATTCACCTCGTGTCAGAGTTTAATGTTTTGGTTGAACATTGTGTTTCTAATGTGTAATGTGGGGGGCCTGAAATGGTCACAATGTAATTGTCAGCAATTATTTGCTGTAGCAGTTATACGTTTAATATTTACCATTTTTAAGTCCTAGTTCATTAGCCAAGAGCTGTCTGAGTCCGACAATGTCCCTGATGGTCTCTCCAATCAGTGACAAATGTACTTAATTGGGACAGCAAAAACCTTTGCATAATGCAAAGTTGACTGGTTGAATGCGAATACTTTCACCTAAGCTGTGCAATCTAATAACCAAACATGATCTATTTTGTATTATTTAATTTCATTTGCTCCAGATTTGTAAAGAATGTCAATGGAATTAAATATTTAAAGGTTATTCTCTTAATTAAACGTATTAAAATACACAAATAAGTTAACAATAAAAAACAAGTCTATACTGACCAGTGGCGGCTGCTGGTCTTTCAAATAGGGGAAGCACATTTTAGGTGTACATTATTATATATATATATATATATATATATATATATATATATATATATATATATATATATATATATATATATATATATTATTATTATTATTTTTTTTTATCCTATTGGAGCCTGGCCGTTATTAAGAAAAAAAAATGTTAATTGAGACTGTTGTCAACCACAGCCATGCCACAGAACTACAGTAACACACACATGAAAATGATTTTCAGGAGTAACACACACCCAAACTGTATCTGTATACAACAATACCAGAACTGAACAGAACATGAACAGAAATATATAACAGAACCATTAGAAATACACGTTATTGTGTATAAATTCTGCCCTGCGCTCCTTTTGCAGGAAATGCCATTGCTTTTTTCATGCCTTTTTGTATGCCCTGTCAAAGTTATTCAGGTCCGTAAAACCTACATTTGACTAAAACTTCATATCCCTGACACAGCTTTATCAAGAGGCATGGCCAACAGTACATTCTGTTTGTCACAGCACATCCAATTAGACAGTTCATCTCGTCATACCAGGAAAGTTGAAGGAAAAAAAACAGTTACTTTCACCAGTTTTTGTGGGCCAAATCAGTCTTGGGTGTTGGTCTGTCCTGCTGTTTAATTTCTAGTCTCTCCTCATACGGAAGACTATCGAATGGGTTTGCCAAAATTGTCAACAATATTAGCAGTAGCCATTGTATTGGGCTAGCACGCTAACTAGCGGGCTAGTTTCCTTAACAACTTGACTAATTTGAACAATATGATTGTGAACGAACTAATGAAACTTAGACAAAAAACTCAATAACTTTGTGCTGACTGGTATGTTTTATTTAGAATATAATATGTGCAATGTGTAAATAACAAGCACTCTGGACGGACAACACGTTCTCTCACCACTTGTCTTTGGGAAATCCGCTAGCGACTGAATTCTACTTTACTCCGATGTTTGTTTACCTGCCAATCAAAAGGGGTGTAGTCTTTTAGACAGTTCCACCAATTATAATGTGTAAGCCTAGCGTCTTGGCCCGCCCCCGCCCATCTCATTTTCCATTCACCCCCAGAGACGCTGAGCGTCCGAGGAAATGACGATTTTCAGCATTTATCCAATGAACACATGGCTTCACTGCATTGAAAAAAAGTGCATCAGACGTTCAGCTTCAATGGGGTGTCCCGCTGTGCTGTGCATTCAAAACCCTCGGAAAATCGCGTCGGACCCGACATTAATAAACAGAGTTATCAAGACTTAGCTATGAAGTTAAACATATTTCTAGGATGCTTCTAGTTTTAAACATAATGTCAATCCCAATTTAATGTAAATTCAACCTTGCATATTTGACTATTTATTGTGTGAAATGTTAGAGGAAGTTGAGCTTCCCTTGTTGTCTTAAAGGAATCGCCCCTGATACTGACACAAACTAAACTTCAACAAGTGCAATCACAGATGGCAACCTTGGCCCCCCATATGTGCAGACAGACACACACAGACACACAGACACACACACACCACACACACACACACACACACACACACACACACACACACACACACACACACACACACAGAATTGCAATAGCTGGTCAGTCCCTCTGGGGACAGGGTTATTATGCTTCAGTAGCATACCACATGAGTACTGAGACCTTTTTCCAAACATGAGGTCCACAGAATCAATTTACATCTGCAGGTTGGGGTTGTCTGTTCCTGAAAAAAAAACTTTGATACATGTCTTCGCTGATCTGCTACATATGCTTAATAATTCATACACAGCGAGTTTATAAAGTATCCAACAACCTCAGTGAAGGGTAGGGATTAATTTTTAATGGAAACGATTTCCTCTCCCTCCTAGAAGTATTGCGGATCCATTAGGACAACACAATTAACATGACAAGCACATTAAAAAAAATAACATCAACGTGTACCAGTGTGGCCACACTGTGATCACATCTATTTATCTCATTTAACTTCTCTCTGTCTGACCTGAAGCTGCAATGTTGATGCACAGAGTGATTTAGAGAACATCGGTATGTATTTAGGACAATTCACACAGCAACATTTTCCTTTGATGGATCAGAATAATGTCAACCCATATCATTTTCAGGCTTTAATAGGCAACAAAAACTGAACCTGATATAAAATTGAAAGGATGATATTTTTCTAGCCTGACCTTTCATATTTCTAACTCAATGTGCAGTGCAATACCTCTCCTCTGCTGCCTTTTTCTTTTTTGTGTTTTTTTTTTGCACATAGCAGACTCCATTACGAGTTTCTGCGCTGCTGGCTTTTTCTGTGGCTCTCGGTCCTTTGTGCCTGGACAAAGAATGACACTTCCTGTACAGGAGCCTGTGCGGCAATCTGCCCTCTGCACTTGCCCCTCTCGTCTTTCAGGTATGCGTAGAATAGGAATGCGTCAGGGTGACCGATCCTCTGGCATTAGCTGGCTTGGTGGATGCAGGTGTGACGTGGATTAAAAACGCCTGCTCATAACAGCTGGCGACTCTTTATTTCCAGCCTGGTGTAAACAGTAAGCATTTGTTTTATGTATTTTACCTCTTTCTCTGTTTTTTTTTTTTTTTTTGCTGAGTACAGCAGCCACAGTGAAGTCATGCCACAAAGCCGACAGACCACTGATTAATTAAAAGGAGAGGGCGAGAAAGAAAGTGTGGTGGTTTGGAGAGTGTGTGTGTGCATGAGAGAGAGAAAGGGAGAGAGTGAGGGGAGGCGGAGAAGTAAGTCTCTGTGCGTGTGTGAAAAAAAGAGTGGAGGAAAAAAAAATGTCTGTGAAAGAGAGAGAGAGAAAGGGAGAGAGAGAGAGAGAGAGAGAGAGAGAGAGAGAGAATTGAATAGATGTCACACAATGTATTCATCTTGGCAAATGGCACAACCCAGTGCTGACAGTGTGCACATAAGGCTGTGACACTTCTCGCATCAGTGCACATTATTTCTGATTTGTGTGCTGCTCGCCTGTACTCAATCTGGGAGTACAGTACAGTGGGTAATGTAGCCTGTTCAAAGGTGACTGAGATGTTAGAAGTCGCACATCAGCATAACTGTGACCATCTTAGACCCCACCACATTTATCATAAGGCTGGAGATGCTGCCATAAACAACTCAGTCCATTATATATTCTGCAAGGCTAGTCTAACTACACATTTTAAAAATGTCATTTTTTGCTAGATACTGTTGTAGCACACAGTTGTCAATTCTCCTACTAAATAGTAAGACACCATCAATTATGCGGTTGGGGGGGTCAACCTGGGTTCAGTTCCCCAATGTTGTGACCCCCTGTCAATTTGAATTGTGGCATCTGCTAAATCCTTTTAAACACTATATTTAACAGCTGAATAACAGCACTAGTAATAACAATATGAGCAGTGTCTCAGTCAGCCTTTGTCTTAGCCTGTGGTGGAGATTAGTGTCCTCCACAGAGGTGTGCTGGGAGATGGTTTATTTGAGTAAGTTGCAGTGGAGGTCTGAATAAGAGACTGCTGTGTCTTTGTTTGTTTTAGTACTCATCTGCCGTCCAACCCCATCCCCTAGAAAAACACTTGCATATGGGACGCTATCTATTTATAACCATCCTTTCCAGATATTCAAATATACAGATTAGGTGTTAGAGATTTTCCTCCCTGATGTTTTGGGAATTATGCACAAATCCTAGAAGCTATTTTAAACCTGCGGCTAGCCTGCTGAGCTATTTTTCTTATCCTTGAAAAAATGGACCATGCTTCACACACTTCTGATATTCCATGACCACAAGCTAATCTGTGCTGTGGCACTCTGCACACTGTCTGTCTTCCTTCCTAGTTCTTGCCCTTGTATATCTCGTCTCCTTCTTCAACAGGTGTCTCTGTTCTCTATTTTCATTACAGACACTTATTTAGAAGCTGCTCTTGTAGATTTCCACTACCTCTCTCAAGAATAAGTGTTCTTGTGGTCTTGGCATGTTTACCTATGTGTGGAATTGAGAAAGTCTGAGCATGATAATTCTAATGTAAATCATGCAGGAACATGCAACTGACTATTACTTGTCTTGTTGGGGCATAAACAGGTTAGGTCATGCATAGACATCTGTTGTGCATCAACATCATCAACATAATCATGTATCATTGTGTAATGGCCATCATAATTAGTAATGTCATCCTTCTCATTACAGTATTATGTGACTTTCATCTACATAACAAAAACTGGAAAAAAACTCTAAAAATTCTCAGGAGAATATATGTCAGCTCTTGGTGACCACCACACATCAAGGTTATTCAGATTGTGCCCTGGCTGACATGCCTGAGAGCTTCTCTGTAGAGCCACAGCTGTAGCCAACACTCAGGTGCACTGATGCTGTCCACCACGGCTGATCTGAATTGCAGGTGGGTACGACTGCACTCTCTCTTTATTTCCTCTCCTCCTGTGTCTGCCCAATGGCCTTTTGGTTAGATACGAAGGTCATTTCTGCTCTTTCAAGCTCTTTCAAATCTCATTAGGTTGTGTATCTCGGATGTGTTGCCAGTGTTTTGCCACTTCAACAAAAAAAAAGATATGACTAAAAAAATCTAGTACTAGATTAAAAAGAGAGTATACCAAAAGCAGCCATTATCAGCAGGACCTGCTTTTAGATGAACAGATTAGGGAACAGACAATGCTGTGCTATCTGATTATTACAGAAAAAAAATTGATTTACATAGAAATCCATCCTTTTTTTCTTACCATAACTCAACATATGATATATGAAGATATATTAGAAAAAGTGACAAAGTTAGAAAATGGCAAAATTGAGTCATTTTTCTCCACTTAAAGAAATCAAACATTGTTTCTTTCATTGAGCATCAGGGGTTTGAGGGACACCAGAAAATGCTCTTGTCACTTCAATTACTGTGTTTTGTTTAATTTAATTTTTCTGACCTCATTTGGTTTTATGACACTCCCCAAATCATTCAACAGAATATCAATTTAGTTTGGCTTTAAAGCTCCAGACCCATTATGGGCATTTCATATCACAACATGAAGCCAGCACTAAAGAAAACCTGCAGGCAGGAGGAATGATACTCTTCGCCTGTTAGTAATTTTCTAGACAGGAGACATTACCTCAGTACCTGAGCGCATGGAGCACATGATCCCACAGCTGTAAATGTATGAAGCACTGTCTGTGCGGCCGTCCTGTCCCAATGACATCCCTGAAATATGGAGAGTTCCCTTGTCAGGAGGCAGATCTGGGTCAAGCTGTAACATCCACAGGCAGACTGGTGACATCAATAAGTACTGCACATCAGTAAGTATATTCTCCCTGTAGCAGCGGTCAGATTTACGTTCTCCATCTACAATTGCCTAAACACACACAACATCTGAGGCTATACTAGATTGCTAAAGAACGTGTCAAGGTGTCAACAGTTTCACTGCATGCCCTACTACCCAGTATGTCTATGCATGTGACAAATAAAACTCCTTGTATAAAACTCCTTGTCAAAGATTCGGTGCAGATCATGTACAGTTCACAAATTAAGAAACACATAAATGTTTTCGTGAAACGTTTCTGTATATGATAAATAGTGACATGAGCAGTATGTGTAGAGGCTGGCCTAATACTAAGCACCTGAGGGGTTGCTGTAGACGGGCACCCAGTTGACGGCCTTACCATTAGCCACTGGGTTACGTGTCTATAGACATAAACAGACTTTATGTAGGTATTTATTGCAGCACGCCATGATGCTCCGGTAATCAAGTGTACATACATACAGCCCGGCATGTTCCCACACAGCAGGCCCAGTATATGTACTCCTTTCTAGCACAAGATGGTTAATGCCAGACTTAGAGATGGTTTCCATCCCATTTCAAAGTAGATATTTATTTATATAGCCTAACAGATATTTTCGCACAGGCTACAACACAAAGTGCTTTCTAGAGGGCTTAACTGCATCTCTGGATTCTTTGACACATACACATATAATTATTTATTCATAAACAATAAGCTGTATGCTATTCTGGATTAGGTTACTTAAAATGCAGGACATATTACCATTTCCTAAAAATAATATGGTATGCAATTAATTTCTGAATAGCACATGGTTTTAGTTGCTTTAAAAATTCTTTTGTGATGATCTTGCATTTATATATTTATATTAATCATGTATTTATAAACATGGTGTTAACTTACAATGCCCCAGAAACATGGTCTACGGGGGGAGTTGAGGAGTTGCATTTTGAAAAAGGACATATTTTGGAAAGGAAAACACTGTCAGCTATGCCTACTAAAAACAATGCAGCCAAGGTCTGTGTGTTACTGTGTTTACTTGAGTGAAATGCAAGCATTTTAATGACAAGTATGGGTGGAAATGCAACTTCACAAACAAATGCAACAGTCAACAATCAACATCATCACAACCACCAGTTATCATCACATTAAAGCGATTACAATGAGGAATACCTTCCTGCTTATTACAATATCTAACATTTTACAGTCCACCCATATCACAAGCACTAATGAAGGAAACATCTAGACATACAGAGAGGAGCTGGAGTGCATTTATGTTAGAGTGATGTGACTACATGTAGGCACCAGCCACAGAGAAATAAATTATTCTGAGTAAAAAAAGAGGATGAACATTCACTAACAAATAATTTCTCCATGACTTTGCACCTATAAAACACAAGCTATTCCTGGCAAGTGCAAGCCTCTGGTGAATGAGACTAATATATTTCAAAAGGATGGGGGATGTGGGTAATACCTCCTGGAGAGCAAACAAACATACACACAGCAGCACTGGGGGCTGCCAACAACAGGACTGAGGCTGCCAACAACGAAAAGGACACAACAACAATGACACACCCAAGAGTAAATAAGCTGCTCTATTTGGCGTTTCATCAAAGGATAAAGTGGTTGTGAGTTGGCACAATCATCTCAAGAGGCTGTCACATGGTGTTCAAGCGAAATTAAAAAACTTCTTCCCATTGCATTTGTATGCAGGGATGTCTGCACATAAGCCTTTGTGCCTGTGTGTTTGCCTCAGGATCTAAAGTTTGACATGAAAAACAAAATGTCCAGCGTCTTAAAGAGTGCAAGACAAAAACAGAGTGAATGTAATGGACTCATAAATGCATCCAGCTGTCCCATTTTGTTCCTCACTGTTCATTACCTCAGTGTGACAGCAGCTCTGGCCTGGTGTTGGCAGCGCTCCAGTGGCTGCTGGCCCCTCCAGAGCACATCGCACATCTGCCATCACACACCTTCCGCTCAGTTCCACTCCTCGGCTCAGCTGTCAGCCACTGGCACGGCACGTGCCTCTGCTCTCTGTGCCAAACACAAATGCCTTCCTGCTCATTTCAGCACCGCCACCACAGTCCACTGTTTCAAAGCGACACCTTTGTCTTTTCATTATGGAGATTTCAGTAAAAGACAGGAAAAGTCTGAGCTTATAGCTAAATATGTTCTGAGTGACACCTTAATTCAAATTATGCAAATTACACTTTGTTCCACTAGAGTCAGAGCAGTGAATGGCAAGTGTTCTACAGCTGCCTCAATATTTCTTCCAACTATAGAACATTATGCACACTTACCATTCAAGGTTGCAGAAATGACAAGAACAACTTAATTACAAATAGTCAACCACTATAAATCAATGAATTAATTAAAAAAATTATTTGATTGGAATGTGGAAGACAGATAGAGGATTTGGATCAATCAAACAAAGCAGGTTAACAAAAAAGCTTACTGTTAGGTTACAGATATGTGACCAGTACTCCACAGCTGTTCATTAGGTGGGGTGAATTAATGCCAGAACCACAAAGGAAATGGGATCTGAAAATGTACATCACGATTCCCCCGTTTATACTTTTATGCTTTTTCACTATGTTAACTATAAAGGAGTGTAATGCCTTGGCAGAGATTGATTTCCAATGTAACATAGCCTAAAAACAGCTATTTGTGTATTTGTCACCACCAAACTGCTTTCAAACTTGCAAAGCAGTGCTGTGTAGCTGTCCAGTGACCTGTAGAAAAGCAAAGCACATTAAAATGAGTTCAGCATGACTGCACAACCTCTCTGCTCCTCTCCTGGGCAAATGAGGCTTGGGCTTTAACATTTGCCCCACATGCCATCCTCTGACTGACTGCCAATAATGTGGCACTCAAACTTGACTGGGAAAGTGGGTGTCTGCGCATGAAATTGCCAGCCTGCTGTTCCAACCAGGACAAAGTTGTGGGACGGAACTCCATTTCACCATGGCGATAAATCCTGACCTGTGTGGAGATTCCAAAAACGTTTTACGTTTTACGGAGAACTTTTGTAGATTGGTTGGCACATGTGGCCTTAATGCCTTACTTAAGTGGCCAGCTTTATTCCAAATTCATTTTTTTTTAAACGAACACCACTCTAAGTTTTCTTTCCCCAGGTAAACATTTATCAGTTGACAAAAATGCATTATATTTTACACCATGTGATTTAAAGTTCTGAAGGAAACTGTTGACAACATTTTTCACAAGAGAAATAAAAATCAATTTGGCCATTTACATAAGCATTTATATTTTGCGTTTTTTCAGCATGTCCATTTTCTAGGCAATAAACCGCTCACTGTGTACACTCTGAATCTACTGAATATCTTACTATGCTAAACTAAACAATGAATCACCTTCACAACAAACAACCTTGATTGTTGTTTTGCCTCACAATGTCCTTCCTGTCCAGTATTTTTCCACAGCGTGATAGAAATTGTCTGAACGCATCACAAATGACAATGAATCTGACAGCAGCAGCATAATTTATTCAGTGGGCACAACTGCAAATATTGTCCTCCAAGAAAATTAAACCGTACGAAGAAAAGTTATGCTCATCCTCGCTTGTCCTGCATGTTCTCAAAATCAAACTCACCAGGGTGCTTGGTAGCCTGGAAAAACCCACCCCTCGTACTTCATTTCATTTTGTACAGAGGGTCTGGACCACAGACTGTATGGTCTGGACCGGAATCTCTTGAGGGTCATTTAGCAAGTCCCAGCAAGACCGATCCAATCAGCGAACAGAGGGTGTGTTCATTAGCCGTGACGTTGACCTTGTGTGCTACATTTGAATTGTAGTGCGTAGGTAGGCTAATTGCATACGTGACGACCAGGCGTTAGCGATTGGGTACAGACAGAGGCACTTTTTTTAAACTTCAGCAGAGTCCACACCTCCAACAAATCGTTTCTGACGGTCTCTGGTCCAGACCCTCTGTACAAAATGAAATGAAGTACGAGGGGCGGGTTTACCAGGCTAGGTGCTTGGTGCATTTCAGCAAATGATACCTGGGTGAATTAATGCCATGGTGAACTTACTGGGTCATCTAGCAGGTTGTTGCAGGGGGTGAAACTGAGATCAGGATCACCCAGGATAGCCTCCGATCTCAAAGGACTATTTTGAGGGTTGACCTTAACCATGAGGAACTCTGGCCTCTGGTATGGTCGTCACCTCTCACATGACCCTTGGAGGAACAGAAGACCCCCCAATGTATTTCACACACCAACTCTCATTTTCCCACAACCTCTACTGAACAGACTGGTCAGTCCATTTAATACATTTGTAGTACTGAGTTAATTCAACTGTATGTGTAAAAGAGATGAGGCATATCAAGCACCTATAAGAAATAATAAAAGTAGGGGTTTGGTAATTATAGCGCTACTTGGCATGCTGATAAAAGGTAAATGTCTCTTGATTGCATGGAAAAAGTGACATGTAACAGCTTTTGTCTTTCTCAGTCTATGTGTGCATGTGCTTTTGTGTGCATTTGAACTTTTAATGGCAGTCAAAGAAGAAAGAAGGAAAAAAGTTTGGCAATTTAAATGTTGTAAATGTGTGTGTGTGTATATATGTGTGTGTGTGTTTTGACTGATACAGGTTGGATTATGGGTTAACGCCTGAAGAAAACGTTACCAAAGACTGTGATGCTCGAGGATGGTGTATGTGAGGCAACCAGCTGTTTTATATGTAATTCTGGGGTCCACCAATCCAAATGCCACTAATGAAAATCCAGTGCAGATGGGTCTAATGGCCATGGAAAATGTCACAAAATTCAATAAATGATAGCAATAAAAGGCTAAGTTGGTTGACATGCATTCACTGAAATTTAGTGGTAGTGTCTTTATTCAGGTTAATCACACAGCAGAGGGCATATGTTTTTGGGTTTCCACTGACACACATCACATCATTTGGCAGGGGGGTGTAAGGTTGCGCATACTCCAAGCACATATCATGTGCAGTTGCAGGTATCACTATGTAGTGTCAGTGCTTTTAGCAAAGAGGGTAATCTATAATCTCCCACTAAAGCAGCTAAATACAATTTCATTGAAACAGGGAAATCAATGGCATCACATAAAGTTAGCTAAGAGGTGCAACTGCCTGTCAAGAACGTGCAGTATCAGCGAATCTTCAGGTATCAGGGACAGACTAAAGAAAAGCCGTTAATATTAAGGCATCCTCCTTATGACAGCTCATTTATTGATGTGCGTGGCACTGATGTACTTTACTCTGGGCTAATCAATATTAAATTCAACTGCCAACTAATGGACTGCACTCTTCATTACCTAAATACCACTCTGGGATCTCCTAGGAATGGTGCCGTTAGAATGTCTAGCTAATATTACAGTAGCTGGACAGCACTCTATAGTGTAGCCAGATTTAGAAACCAGCATGTTCCAGTTTTGTATGCTTTATAAAAGTTGCTTAAAAAGTAAAGCAATTGTGCTCTTGCCAGGAAGTGTAAGTAGTTTATTTGTCTTTCTTTTCTAGGTAACCGTTCTAGTAGTGATTTTATTGGAGATTTAAGAGAAAAAGTCACTCCCAGAAAAGGCATAGTGATGCTTCTCCATCAGCTTTTCAGTGTCCTCATAATAGATCTTCATCTCTTTTGCTGCGATCGTCTGTTGTGTCCGGAGAGACAAATGGCCTAAAGGCTTAATGACACCCTGCATCCTGAAGATTAATGGATGGCTGTCAGACAAGAGAAATGGGAAGCGCGTGCTCTGGTACAGTATGATTTTGTCCTGTCATCACCACCGCATACTTCCACTGTGCTATTGGGCCACTGGGTTCTTTTGGGACATGGTTAAGGAGTAGCAACCGCTGAGGAAACACACTTGATTTATTATTATAATTATTGTTATGATCACTATTGTTGTTAATACTACTACTAATACTACTACTAATAATAAGCATAATCAGCAAAAGAATGAGATGAAAATGCAGAAGAAGAAGAAGAAGAAGAAGAAGAAGAAGAGATTTAATTGATTTATGTGTCAGATTTACTGCCATGCCTGCATTTATGGGCACGGAAGCTACAAACTACATGAGCATTTTATCAGTGCCATTCCAATAAGCATGCATTATCCCTCTCTCATATTTAATTGCTAGTCATGTTGGCCAGGTGGAGTTGCTGACGGTTTCATTAGTAACCATGTAAGTGACAGAATCTATCCGCTTTCATTTTAAAATCATTGGACTTTGCATTAATTGTTGACCACCACAGCGGCTGATCCATCTCTGATAGGTTTGATGCATACAGAAACAATGGTTAAGGCAGGCCACCACCTTTTTTTCGGCAGCTACTTAAATGATTATAAATAGCCTGCTTAGACGAGTGGTTTATTGTATTATTTCCTATGCTTAAATATCCATTGTTTGTTATCTACCAATGACCGTGTAAGTGTATAAGGCATGAGGAAATGGAAAGGTTTAGTGTGGAAAGATGATTTTCCTGCAAGACTGCAGGAAAAAAATGACCAGACACTTTCAGCAAATAAGAATGACCTTTGTTTTACATGCGTGGCATAAAAGTACACAAACATCAAAGTTCAACTTCAAAGGCTAGAATAAAATCACCTGTCATCTCTGAGTGGCTTATTTGCTAGGTGCAGTATGATGGATGTAGCAAAGTGAAGTATTGCCTTTCGATGTATTATGTACATGCTCAATTACTGATAGCAGAAACAAAAAAACAACACATTTGATTTAGAATAAAACCACAATTCTAACCAACTGTTGGTGACCTTAGAAGCCACTTAAGCGATGAGTTGCACTTAATCTACAGTACCTACTCTGAGTTCATGTCTTCTATTAGAGGTTAATGATGCCATAGACACTGTTTGCTCGCATCTGGATATCTTATCTGTTTAAAAGACATGCTCATTTGAAACCAATGGGCAGCTGGAAATATTTGCAAAGTGTGACAACAGGGGCAGAGTCAGAAATCATAAAATGGGTGGGCCCAGAAAAAAAAAAACAGTTGGGCTTAGCCCAAAGTAATTTTAGTAATTTTATTACTAAAACAGTCCATCGAACTTATAGAGCTTTCTGATTCGGTGGGCCGGATGGACAAGTGGGTGACCACAGGCCCACCCCCGCCCACCTGTGGCTACGTCTGCAGTATGTGTGACAAAACCTTGAAGCCCCTGAAAGAAAATGTCACATACAAAAAGAAGACAACGCCACGTGCAAAAAGAGAAAACTATTTTCTCTGAAGAATCTCCTCAACCTTGCCCCTCTGCCATCAGTCACGTCCCTCTCTGCTACTGACGGGACATAAAACATTATTCTCCAGGGTACCAAAAATGCAATCTGACTGCAATGCCAAAGAGTTAGGTTCGTTGGAATGGCAATCAGAGCACATCCTCAACCGTAGTGATGGCACTCCATTACAATAACCCTCTCTCAATGACGAGTTGTCTGTGATGTCATTGAGATTATCTGTACTATATTCCAACCACCGTTATTCATCTGCTGGAGAGTATATAGCCAATGTTTCAGTCATTTACATAGAAACAGCAATTCATCATTCACACAGCCTTGTATTACTCCTCTGCTTAAGTTTTATGCAATCTGTTTGATGGAGAGTTGAAAACCTTCCTCCAGGCATGTGCAGGTTTAAAGTAAGGCAGGTAAATTCGGTGAATTAATATTATGGTTAATATTAATGTTACGTGGTTCCTGGGGTTCTACCAGACATTACTATGTGGTCACTGGGGCCATTGTATATGTGGTTCGTACACCTGAATTCTGACAAATTAAACAAGATTGTAGAGGGAAAAAAAGCAAACACTTTTGAAGTGTATTAGTAACTAACATGGAATTAAAAGAACTGAACATTTTACAGCTATATTTACAAGTATGACTCTAAAACAAATTGCTAAAACTAAAACACTAAATGATTTCACTTAGACTACTGAGCTGTGTAATATAATTTACAAGTCTGTGATGAATCTGAGTGGGTCTAAATCTACTGGATTTGTACTAACTTTCGGGGTGAGCTCTCTTGCTTGCAACAGCAGCAGGAGGTCTGCTTTTCCATGTATTAGCAATCACTTCATAGAGTTCTAGAATCATCGTGCTCAGCAGCTTCAGAGAGCTACAAACGCTGGGCCATGGCAAACCCCATTCTACAGCACAGCTGCCGAAGCAAAGCCAGGCTGCCAAAAACGGCAATGCAATTGGCTGCAGATATCGACATGCTGATAATGCAATGCATCGTTGAATACACAATGGCTTGTGCTTGTAAAACAGTTGATGAACTCTAGCAAATTCAAAGTTATTTAGAGGTGCAAACACCATTCAGAAGTCTATAAATGCTATTTCAACCACGTGTGTGAAACTGTATTGTTTTATCTGTCTCTAGCTATAGTCTTACCTGTCTTTAAACCAGTAATGGTTTAAAAAATCTAAAAAGGTTGTCTATAATAACAGAGGTTATTCTAATAAAACTGCTTTTCTATACTAAGTCTGAGAGCACTGACAGCAAAAGCCTTGGTTCAGTCATCAGACACAATGAACCATAACATCCTCCTCTCTATGTGATCTATTTGAACAGGGAATATTCAGGAAGGGGACACCATTGGTCTTAACTGTTCAGCTTGTTATGACAAGTTTTAAAACGTTATTACCTCTCCCCTTGTGTACCTCTGGGATCAGTGCTTGAATCCTTTTATTTTCTACTTCCCATTACGTCAGATAATCATATCAATATTTCATATTATACCTGTTCCAGTAGGCTTTCCTCTCATGTGAATGATAAGCAACTGTACTTGTTTTTTTCCCTTCTTGACTCCACCATAACAGCTGAATTTTTTGCTCGCATACTCCCGATGTATTCGCCTTCAACACAATGTGGAGTCTCCATTTTTCCTGGACAATTTGGCTATCCCACAAAAATATTACAACACCCAACTTGTTTTAACCTCCCTGACCCCATTGAAGTACTGCACAAAACATAGTTTTTTATTATCAAATTAGTGTCTGTAAACATTTAGCTTATGTTTTAAAGTCTCTATGTAATGTTTAAAATATAACACCCTAGCTTATATAGTATGATACAGTATGTCAATGTTAAGAGGCTTGTCTGTATGTGTAGTTACACCACTGCAGCACGTAATGCAGAAAAGCATTTGATCTTTGATAAGACAACCATGAGACATGTTAAATCCTAAAGTCAACCCAAGTGGATCAGTACCAGCAAATTTTAAATCATGTTTGAGAGCTATTCCGCCTTTTGACCACATCTTTCCTCTGCTGATTGCCCGAGGTCTTGCTTTCTGTTAGCGGTAAGAAATTTGCAGGGACATTTTTCATTCAAGGCACCTCAGTGGTGAAATCATCCACTGTCCATGCTACCAACAGCCTTGGTAGATTCAAAATTGAACTTAGAAATGAAACTAGTCTGTAGAAATAGTTTAAATGTTTAATATTTAAAAAAAGATATATTTGTTTGTATTTGGTGCTAATATCATTTAATACATGCTGCATTTAATACACATCATTTAATACACACTCATTGCTTTTTCAGTTATAACTGTTTTTTTTTTACTATTCGTATGGTTTATGTGCTGCGACGGCTTTATGGCAGAAAGAGAGAGAGAGATGCCTGTATGATGTGAAACAAACATGCTAATCATGAAGAGATAAAAAACAGCAGCACTAATTAACAAACATTGCTGTGCTGTAATCAAAAGGGCTGCCCTACTATTCCTTCCATGGTTAAAAGAATTTACTTGATGCAAGCCCTGCAATGTTATTGAACTGTTTATACTCTTGGGTGAGACTAGAGACTACGAGAGCCCGCGCTCATCTTCTGTTCCCCTGAGCCCACTGAGTGGAAGGCTATAAGGACGGCCGGGCTGGCAGAACAACAAAGACCCCAGACAGCTGTTTGATGATTTGCAACCATTAATTATGTGTTGATGCCTCGAGTGTGGCCCGAGATGATGACAACAGTGTTTTTTTTTTTTTATAGTCGCAGTCATTCTATTATGTAACATGGTGTTGAAGAGCCATCAGAGAGATGCCTTGAAAACTTCATGCCTAATAGCTGATGTAGCCTACACAAAATAGTACAAAAATCATGGAAAGAGATAATTAACAAGCCAAGTGTCTGCATGTGGGCATGAGTCTGTTTGTGTGCAGATGTTGTGGCTGATTTGTATTGGTAAAATAGAGCATCTTCAAATGTGTCAAAATAGCCAACAGACTGGCTTTTGAAACAGCCAACTTCAAGACCTTCACATGACTTGTAACTAAAGTTGCTATAAGTATGGAAAGAATAATAGAGTTTGGCTGACTTAAGGATTTTGTTTATTTGTTTTTCCAGCCATTGCTATTTGGGCCCAGGGGCAAGGTGCTGACACTATAATTTTTCAGGGCACAAAAATCTTTGGCTACAGACTTTTTTAAGACAGAGGGGAATTACAAAACACTCAGAGAAAGGCAGAAAGACCTATAGGGCATTAACACTCTCCTTTGCCTAGCACGGTTTTTCTTTTTCTTTAAGTAAGAGCCTGTGGGCTTCACCCGAAGGACATCAGATAGCCTTATTTTTTGTTGTATCCGAAGGTTTACATATTTACGACTTAGCCGTGGGACCTATGCGTTTCCTAATCCCAACCGGTGTTGAAAAGTCTATGTGTTGAAAAGCTGCATTAGAATTGTGTCCAAAATATGCATAGGGCCCACAGCGCAAGGTGTACAGCAACCAGAGGAACTAGAGTCATTAAACATTCTGATATATTCTTACTTGGGACCTTAGTGAGGTAGGAGAGGCATTACATGCACAACACAATGAAATCTGTGGTAGTCAGCGGAATATCTGTTCTGTGGATCTGTCCCATTGCTACCCTTTCCATGTTAAATGCATGTGATTGAGTGCCATATATGTATATGTTTTAATAAATGATAAAGGTCAAAGATTAAGTCTATATACTACAGTGAATTATAATTAACTTTTGCTCCTAAGATGGCTGAGAACATGTGAAACACAGCTGCTGTGGTGTTTTTCGCAAACCACAAACTTCTTTTCAGTTTCTGACAGGTCACCTTTTTACACCCTTAAGTGATTGTCTTAGAAAAGCATTTGTCAGAAACCAGAGTGGGTATGGCTCTTGGCAGTGTAGATCCACAGCTTTGTGCTTTGGCTGTTGGGAATGGGGCAGAAAGAGTTTAAACAAATACTTGAGACCTCCCTCAACATGCTTCTCCTCTTCATCCATGGCCATTCTGTGGTGTGACTGCTGGGGGGAAAGGATAGCAAGCACACACTGTTTACCTTGGATGTAGCCAGGTAAAGAAGAATCCAAAAGAGAAACCAATATTCCCTGAGAAGTGGAATTTGACTTAAGTCAATACTGTGAGAGGAAGACTGAAGCTCCACGAACAGTTCATTTAACCCTGTGATTTCCCCACTGAACAGGCCTGGTAAGACACAAAGGCAATGTGACAGCTTTATTCATAGGAGGAGGCAAGGACTGGGATCTCCTCACTCCCATGTTAGTTCTTGTAAAAACCTTGATAAACATATTGAGCACTAAGTATTTTTCAATGAGCCAAATGAGAACAACACACTGTCCAATGGGACATGTTTGTTTTCCCACACAATCCCCACTTGACGCACCTGTAAGGAAGAAAATGTTAAACCCTTAATGAATAATAGGTCTTTTTGTCCTCGTCAAGTCTGCTCCCCCTCACTTGCACGCAGAGTGGATGTTTTCACCCTTAATTTTCCAACAAAATATGAGAATGTCATAACAGCTCATCTGACTTAAAATGTCTGTGAATGTTAATAACAGTTCTCTCACAACTAGTGGCATTGCTGCTGTGTACTGTTTTTTGTGATATCTAAATCCATCGTCACTGTTCACGAACACACAAGAAACTTCTTCTTAAAGGGGAAAAGGCTTTACACAGCAGAGGTGACTACAGGTGCCTATACATAATGATGTGATGGTGTATTGAAATAAAGACATTTTCTAGCATCGGCATTATGCCTGCAATACTATTTAACCGCCTGTGCACATTTTTCTTCAAACTAATGTTATTCTTGGATAAAAATGTAATCAGTGATATTAGGTGTCTGTCTATCAAACTTGAAGCATCGAATCTACATGACATTTGATACACTGTTTGGCTCAGGGCACCAAATTACAAGCCTCCTATGAGCTATTGAGGACTTTCCTCATTTTTTGTCTCTGAGTGAATACAAACATGGTGAGGATACTGAGCCAAAAAGAGCAGGTCATTTAACAGTATTGTTGACATATTTCTACTACACAGCCAAGTGCCGTAACCTTGTTTGACCTCAGTAATCCTTCACTCCTCCTTCTGTGTGCTTACTCATAGGGCTGTATTCTAATACTCTCTGCTCCCTACACTAATTTGGGTGACAGATTTAAAAAAAAAAAAAGGGAAGGAGATTCCCTCTGTTTTATTGTAATTTCATCCCACTCAAAATTAGCTAACCATACCCTGATGCACCCCTGAGGCATCTGCTTCTCCACTGAAATATGCCTGGAGATGAATGCATTTTAACAGTTCACCTGTTCAGCATGAAAGAAAAAGTGACATGGATATTCTGTATGTTGTCTGCAATATAGCATATAACTGCAGAAGGTATATTTGAAAGTATTGCCATGCACACATTGAGGCATACTTAATTAATGTCATGGCCTTATCTTTTAAACCATCCAAATTTTTTCATGTGCCATGGTTCAAAGACAATTACTTTGCTTTGGTTCACGGTGACTTGTGAAGCCATCCAAGGATTGAGTGCTGGCATTTAATCCACCTTCCCGACAACAAAGTGCTGGTGAAATTAGATTTTCATTTCAATTTACTTCTTAGACCCATTTGTCCAACCACTGGATTTCTGCTTAGTACTGCTCGGGCGACCCAGCGCCTCCCACCAACTGCATTACCTCAAAGGCAGGTCACAGCCGATCCAACAGCCTCCTTCAACAGACAGCACCTGTGGAAAAAAGTGCCTGCTGAGCAGAATGACACAATGCTATGCTGCACAATGACCCCTGACAGGCCGTGCACAATGACTGTGGTGTTGAATGTCATATCCATTGTTAAGGCTGATTGTATAACCACCTTTATGAAAAGCTGCCTGACACCAAGATCTGAGAGAACAGTGAAAATACTGTATGTGATTCCACAGGGATTACAGGGTCATCTGGAGTAGAGGGAAAGTTGCGGCTGTGTGTGGCACTCACAAACAAACGACTTTAATAATGTTTTGAGATTCATTTGACATTTCTGCTTTTCCCGTTTAGATGGTGGTAAATATCAGTTTTATATTATGAACTTTTTTCCTGAAATGCAACAGTGGGGATTCTTCAGAAGTGGGCTGTGGGAAGTGGGGTGGCTAGAATGGCGGGTGGACATTTAATTAAACCAATATCTAGGATTTGAAAGGAGCTAATCAGAGGCAAAGTCTCTTTCTCATGTTAACACTGGATATTAACAAAACAGCAACAGGTTGATTTTTGTCTTGAAGCAGACAATAGTATTAAGAAACACAGCAATGACTTTACACATTTTACATTTCCTTAGTGTAAGCATGCAGTGGCTGCTTGGCAGCCCAAGAGGGTCTATTGGTTAATCTGTTTATATACATTTTTGTTTTAATCTGGAATTCTGCTGCAGTAAAAATAGGCGATTTATGCTACTAAGCCTTGTCAAGAGTAATGTACTTGTAATTGTACACAATGCACATGTACTAGAGAGGGGTATAGTTTACAGAGGAGTAGTAGTAGTAGTAGGTTTACAGAGGTTAACTACGTTCAGTTTTTTTCTCGCATGTGCATGGACTAACTAAATACTTTAAAGAGGCAGAGATGAAGCAGTAAAATGTCCTAATGCACAAATTAAACAAATGTTACCACCAAGTTTTCATCTCCACTTGCAGTTGTACGAAGAGTACAACAGTCGCACTCACTGAAGCGCTCCCGCCCCCCAGAGGTTCTTGCACTGGCTTTTACACTCTCTCGTTGCCAGGGTTTCCGTGTACGCGCGGCTCGAGCGGAGACGCGCAGCTAAAATCCGTGAACAGCCAGACATGGCGGCGGATCTAAACCCGGACTGGATCTCCTGTCTCCCTTCTTCGTGGAGTTATGGGGTTACTCGGGACGGACGCATTTTCTTTATCAAGTAATTATCTACTGGATATACGGTCCTGGCGTACTGAATATTCTTTCGGCAGTAAATTTACTCTCAATTTCCTTCCTCATGTTCACCTTTCCCGTTTCTTATCAACAGCGAAGAAGCAAAGAGTACAACCTGGCTGCATCCAGTCAGTGGCGAGGCCATCATCACAGGACATCGGAAAACTCCAGGTAAGGATCCACCTTATTAAAGTTTCCAGTGTTGCACCGAGAGGTCTGCTCTTTTAATCACCACTTCTCTAGAAAGTATCCAACTCATAAGAATTTCGTTCCTACAGCTTCTGTTATCGCAAAACAGTTCTACCTGAGTTGTGGTACATTTAAACATTCCCAATCTTAACGCTTGCCGCCAACGTCAGTTTAATTTAAAAAAAAAAAAAAAGTTTAGTTGTGCTAGTAGCCGTTGAGGTGGGTAACGTTAACGTTACTTCACACGGCAAGTCATTTGTAGGTAAGAGCAGATATGTTAGCGTTGCTGATGTTGTCACAAAACCACCTGGCACTGCAAGTCAAGAATTCCATTACATTTGGAGATATCGCGGTTTAAGAGATGTTGAAGTGAAACAACGACAGTCGTTGTTCTTATCCCGCGAAGTTTGCTTTCGTAATTGCTGGAATACATATTGCGGTTTTTGAATTTAAAGCTCAGCGCGCGGTGATTGACAAGCATGCAGCTCATGAGTGGACGGGATGTGCTCCACAACGTGATTAACCAGCAGGCTATTCAGTGTAAATAAGCGCATACGGCAGGCATGAGAGACCTTTATCAGCATTAGGAAAATTAAATATAATCAAGTAATTCTAATTATGTCGTAATGCATTTCTTTATAAGGTGGCTGCGCTCTTCTGTTGGCAAATCAGGAAATGCCAATACAGAGCAACAGATTAATAAAAGATAAAGAGTTTTCTTATCTGCTTACAGTTGAATAAGATAATGTTGGTTTTGTGAACAGAGGAGTTGATGCTGATGCACAAACGAGCGGCATGAACTGTAGCTACACTGACAGCTCCCTTGCTGTAGGAGGTCGTCCGGATCAAACGGCTGGCAGTACCGTTTTTTTTAAACTACATTTACGAAGTGTCAGTGCAAATCCACACAATGGCACAACACGCCCTTCTTAAGTTTGTCAAACTTGATTACCGTGATACAAGAGCTGATGTCATTACATTCTGTCTGTTGTATGTATGCTTACATGAGCTACTCTGTCTGTCCGTTACACAATCCAGATTTACCAACTGGATGGGAGGAGGGATTTACATTCGAAGGAGCCCGATGCTTCATCAAGTGAGTCAGTTGTTCAAATCTGTCTTTTTCATACCCCTCTCTGTCCCATCTACCAAAAGCGGACAGAAGCGCTGAAACACACTAAAGATTTTCTGTCCGGGATTTTGGATGATGGACATGCTGGATGTTCAGTCCTGAATACTGACATACCCAGTCATTGCTGTCACAGACTTGCACATCTTATTCAGATATTGATGCTGCCAAAGCAGTAGACTAGGGCTAGGCTACCTGCATTGTCACCACACCATTCAGATGGCTTTGAAACATTAACTACCAGATTTAGTTAACATGTACTGAATAAATTATATGAAGGATGATTAGAAACACTCTTGCAAAGTGCAACAGCGACAGCACAGTAGACATGGACAACTGTGAGCAAACATTACCACGTGATTACATGAGAACCTTTACTCTTTTGTTTGCATGTAATATCCTGAGTTAATCATTACCACCCTGCAGGATTGCCCCCTGTGGCATTACACCTGTGGATGGCTCGGACAGAGAAGTGTTGTTGATTATTTCAAATGTAACTTCCTTGTTTGTCCTTTGCCAAGCCCCACCTCCCATATTTTCAATAAGCAGCCGTTACCGACCCTCCACACACGCGCTGTTTATGTTCAAAATACAAAATTGACGCTCTGTTTTAAAGTCAGTTTAGAGGACTTCCATAGGTCTCTCACATATTTTTTTCTCCTCAGATGATGTTTGCAGTTTTGTGGCAAAAGTTCTGTATCTGTTTAAGTTCAGTATGGATATTAGAGTAGCGCTGCAGTGACCTTGGGCTCAGAGAGGTCATGCTCATATTTCCTGCTGATCAAGGCAAAGCATCTGATG
Organism: Coilia nasus; assembly: GCA_027475355.1. Taxonomy (NCBI): domain Eukaryota; kingdom Metazoa; phylum Chordata; class Actinopteri; order Clupeiformes; family Engraulidae; genus Coilia; species Coilia nasus. The sequence goes on from CM050208.1 coordinate 7,320,527, forward strand.
TCTGATTGACAGGTTGGCTTTCTGTCATTGTGCACACTCTCTCTCAATCACTCACTCACTCACTCACTCACTCAGTCAGTCCGTTCCTTGCACGCATGCACGCGCACATACACACTCATGCACACAACCCCCAACCTTCTCTTCCCTTCATTCTCAGTCTTACTGTATCTGTCGATAAGTAGAATCTGAAGTGTCCGCCACAGCTCAATCCTCGTCTTCTAGACCTACTTAAACGAGCGTCAGCCCCAGAGGGCTGTGCCAACTCTGGCACTGTTACTCCTCCTCTCTGCCATGATGCCAGCAGGCTACTTTGGTGCCTGTGCTTTCTGCGACAGATTAAACAAAGGGGCGTGATGGCACCTGTTTGTAACCCGGTTCCCTGGGTGCTGTTAACCTGGGTGTTTGGTTTGAAGGAGGTAAGGCAGGAGCGAAACCGCAGTTGCTTCAAAACCACCGGCAACATCATGAAACATTCATGGAGAAGAGCTGCTTTACTTGTTTGGCATCCCGACACACCCCACCCTCCCTCCTCACTGTCTGTCTCTTTCTTTCCCTGCTTTTTTGTCATTTTTTAGAGGTTCATATTACATGCTGGGCAGATGGCAGAGTGCCAGAGATGTGAGCTGAGAGGCAGCAGTTTAGTGCCGGGGCACTCAAGTCAAGGCCGTGACCAGCCGGCGCGATGCAGAGGACAGAGAGGGCCCTTTTTATCGTCCGGCTGGGGTTTTCAGAGGCTCCTAATAAGGGCCCTCCATTCATCCTGAATAATAGAACAGAGTGGAGAGGAGAGCTCTCTGACAGAAGGGTGGCGTTGCCACTGGGGAGCCTGCCGTTTGGCTCGCGGTCCAACTGTAAGGCCGGCAAATGGGTAGCACACAAAAGCCCTGCCCTCTCAGTTCCTTTCATGAGGAGTACTATGGTATTGATCCTCTTTGCCCTCCCTCCGGGTCCCAATTTTCTCGGCGTAGAAGGCGTCAGTTGCATGACTTCCTAATCCCTTGCAGCACACCTCTGTGCCGGTGACAGAGGGCGGGAGCGGCTCAGCTGTAACCTTCTAATGAGCACGTCAGCCCGGGACCCGGAGACGGCAGCTGCTGTGGACCTGTCGCTGTGAGACGCATGACAATTGTGGGGGCTCACGTTGTGAAATGGTGCCCGATAGTGAAACGACCTCAAGGCTCGTTCTGGTTTGCAGGAAAGAGGGTAGTGTCTGTGGAGAATTACTTGCAAGCAACCTCCGGAAGTCCCAAGACAGACCTTATTATATGCGTCTGAGTCTCAGCGGGAATAGTGTGGGGTTCAGTTTGGGTTTCTTTAAGGGGAAACGCCAGCAGGAATCGTAGTAGGCTGTTGTGATGTATGCATTCTGTTTGATGTTCGTTAGGACACCCCTCATCATTCCACCATTAATTGACTGTCTGGCAAGATCTTATGGCTTCGCCCAGGGCAGGGCGCCAGCTTTCCTGCTACCTCAGGGAGACCTCTCGAGAGGTCAGTTGGCCGAGGTTGGAGGGTGTTGCCTTACACTTTGTGATGAAAAGAGGCAGTTGTTGTGGAGAGGTAGTGGGAGTGGTTAGGGAGGGAGGCTCAGACGGGTTGGCAGAGTGAGGAGGAAAGCAATGCTGACGGCTGCCTTGGCAAGAGTAGCATCTGGACATGTGAAGCCGTGGTGACAGGTCCCTGTCGTGGCTGCCTGGCCGTGTTTCAGATCTTTCCCTCCCTGTGCTTATCCCAGCCTGGCTCAGCATTGTTTGTGGCCGGGGGGAGGCCGGTACGCAAGCTGAGAGAAGAATAGTTGTTCATTGCAAACTGTAGCCCAAATTACAAGCCTAACATGCAAAAACCTTGTGTTAGGGAAAAGGCTATATTTTCTCTTGAAACTCAGAAACCTTTTAGAAACATCATGTGGTTTTGGCTACTTTCCTGATTAAAGACTAAGTCTGACACGTCTCTCTGTTCTGAAGGAAGTAGTTTAATCACTCTTTTGTTTCCTGTTTAAGAATGCAAAAGGTTTTAAATTTTTATATTGTTTTAAATTTATAATATTTTAAATTATTATTTCTCTTCTTCACTTGAAGTGTACTTGACATACTGAGCTATGTTTGTTTAGAGCTGCTTTCATGTACCCTGTTAGCAGCAAATGTTGACACTTTTAGCAAACACTCACACACCTCTTTTGAAGCAAAATGATGACACTGCTTCGCATTATTGTGCGATTTCAAGGGAATTATTATGGGAAATTACTTGCCTGTTAAGCAAAACAACATTAAAAACTTTAATCTGCCATGAGTTTTCAAGGAATTAAAGTGTTTAGGGATTTTGCTCCAGCTTTGACTTGGCATCGTGTTCTCCATCAAAAAAAGAATATATAGCCATAATGTCCCAGTGTGGCGATTAAAAGAGCGAAATAAACCATCCCTGTTTAGTGTCACTTTGGGAGGAGGATGACATAGAGGGCATAGCTTTTCTAAAAGACTGTGGCTAGGCCAGTAGCCTCACAGTAAGTCCTCTGGCCAGTGTTGCTTGGGCTCCATGGTAGCTAGTTAGGGCAATGCATCTTTTAATTGTGTGTGTGTGTGTGTGTGTGTGTTTGTGTGTAGACAGTTGTGCTGACATTGCCAGCCCGGTGATGGAGAGGGTGGTGGAGGTTGAGCTGGATGGAGAGAATAAGGGGTTGGGGTTACTGAGGCCCTGACGGGGATGGTGCATGACCATCAGGGGTAGAGGTTTTTTGCCGACAGGGTTTTTTTCATGGCTGATGCGATACCGATATTTAGGAGTCAGGATATCAGTCTATCTCTAATCAGGGTTGGCTTGATTTTTGTCTAGAGCCTTAAGGCTAGGGCTGGGCGCCATGGAAAAATAAAAAAAGATCACTGTGTTTTTTCACATATCGTCCAATATCGATTTTCATCGTGATTCTTTTGCCCTGACAGTCAGTTTGAGAGTCTTTGAACCTTTTACATCAACATATCTCCCATACCACTTTCTTCGCTCCATGTGACTTTTGTCCATAAACAAACTATCGCCACACAGCTTATAACTTGTTCTGTAGCATTTTTTGTAAACAATGATATTAGCTGTAGGGGGATAACTCCCAGACCCGCATTATACTTTCCAGCATTGCTTTCACTGCCCCCTACTCCACTTTCACTCATGCTGCTTTTTTCTAGCTTTACCTTTCCCAGCAAGTCACAAACTCTACCATGTGCCATCGAACCATCTATTAAAAATGCCCAAGGCTGACCATCGCAATTCACCTGAAGTTTATCACAATCACTATTTACGGACGATTATTCACCCAGCCGTACTCGGGGCAGTTTCAGCAGGTAGTCACAGAAAATACAATCTGCCCCTCCAGTTCTGCCCTGTAACCTGATTCCCTGTCAAAGCTGCACCTCGTGAGGTAGGTGTCGGGGAGCTGAAAAGCTGCTGTTTGGTAATTCCTGCTCTCTCTCTCTCTTTAAAACTGACAGAGAAGGGGGAGTGTGTGTGTGGGGGGGGGTGTTCAGTCCCAGTCATCCTCTCACTGGGGAGTTGACCTAAGATAGCGCCGCTGAGCGAACACTGTCATCTCCCGCAGCCTGCCTATCTCCGCTGAGCGTCCCAGCTGTGAGAACCGTGCTCTGAGTGAGCCTCCACTCCCCCATGCCAGTGTGGTTGTGGAGCGGAAATAAGGAAGGGGAAAACACTGACTGGCGTTGAGGGAGGTTCAGGTGAGGTTAAAGAGACACGCCCCAGTTTTTTTTTTCTACCCTTGTCCGTGCTGTATGCAAAACCAAGTCTGATTTTTTTTCTGACTTTGTCTCAGCCACATTTCCATCTTGTTTGGATGTCTACAGTGTGTTTCTAACTGCGCTTTGTGGAGTTTTTAATTTGACGGTTACTCTAAATGGGGCAAAAACAAATAAATTCTTTCAAAGACTCCATACAGTAACTTTTGACACGAGACATGCCAGATTTAAAAGTATGGAAGAAGACGTAGTATCGAATGGAAACTTGGTGGTAACCAGGGAGTCAGGCTGATTTGGAAGTAAACAAGCCACTGGAGGCCATGTGAGGGCATACAGGGACAGGGTCTGTGTACACACGGTTCATCCACATAAGCACAGGGGAGGTCATCAAATTTCCCTCTCTTGTTCCCTCGTTCTCCCCCCCTCCCTCTTGCTGAAGCATCGTTCTACTTCGCACCATGCCTCATTGCTCTTTCTCTCTTCTCTGACTTGCACACACAGCGCTCTGTGTTGAGTAACTGATGACCTCATCCAGAGAAATACTACATTGGCAAAGCAGAGGAGACAGGTCAACCGATCCGTTTCATCAGCGCATCTAAGTGCTTTCCTGATCACGCAGTGAAACCCTGTCAGCGGCGGTCTTTGTCTGTTTTTGTTAGTATTGACACGATTATTAAATTAGCCGGCTTTCTTGACATCCTCAGACGATCTGTTAAGACAGATTTAGCTCACATTCCTGCAGGCCCTTCTAACTGTCTCTGTTTGAACTGGATCTAATGGCAACTCAGCTGGGAATAGTGTCACAGTGTTGTGTGACTGTGTTTGTGTGTGTGTGTGTGTGTGTTAATGTCCATCTCATGTGGATTTCTCCTCTACACACACACACACACACACACACACACACACACACACACATAGTTGATCCCGAGCCTTCTCCGGGTGGAGAGCCCTTCTGGCAGCGAAGGCTGTGAATCTCTCAGCAGAGGGGCTTTATGGGTCCTGCTGTGGTGCTCTTCGCTAATGGGATAATCCAGATATCAGTGAATCGGCCTCCTCACTTCTTTACGGGTGTACTTACCCTATCAGCCCCACACGCTCCAGCAAAATCTATTTTTGCCTGCATGTGTGTTTTAGAGACCATATAGACAAGCACACATACGTAAACACACAAGCATACACACATAAACAGGCCTACACACACAAAAAATCCACCTCTGTCTTTGTCTCCCTCTTTCTCTTCCTGTGGCCTGGACTGATCATCTTTGCTTCCACATCCTGCTGCCGAGCAGGAAGACTAATCGCTTATCGAACATGCCTACCATCCCTGTGCAGGCTTTCTACAGATCAATGGCACAGGGCTCAATCCCCCCTCTACACACACTGATTAATGTCCCAATTCACTCTCCTTTTTCTCATGTCTTGTGTGCACCTTTAGTGTTTTTCTCTCCCTGGACTGTGCTATTTGAAAGGCCACACACAGACCAGAAAACACCCAAAAGAAATTCATACAGCTTTACAGAAATTTATCTTGGTGTTAATGCCTATATAAATTCAGGTATATAACAGTTCTCAGATGCACTGTATCAGTTGGTCTAGTTGAAGGTACTGTGTCCAATTACTAATTTTTATGTTGGTGTGTCTATATCAGGGGTGCTCACTAATTTTTGGCTGGCGAGCTACTTTTAAAACGGCCATGTCGCCGCGATCTACTGAGGGTGATGATGACGAAGATGACGATGGTGATGATGAAGATGATGATGATAAATCACTCAGTATGCGTTTCATATGTACCTTTATGCTGTTTATTAATATGTTTGTTTATTGATATACATGTTGCATTACACATGCAACATAGTTAAAATATATGCATCCATCCATAAACCTTCACAGCACAACTTTAATGCAATTGTATTATGATATAATGGACGTTTACAGCACAATTATAATAATACATTTGTATTACTTTCGAATGAACCTTTAGAGCACATCTCTAATACATTTGTAATTATCTATTGCCAGGACTTAATTAATCTGATGATGACCTGCACTGGAGGGAGTCAGACAGGGTTGCATAGAGCTGCTGTGTGTAGCACGCACACTGACAATTTGCGAACACGCCCTCCCTGCTTTCTCCATCTCCGATGCGAGGTTTCGGAAGTTTCCCAAATCATAGCGCTGCAACTTTGAGGACAGCAATTTTATTTTTCGTTTGAATGCATTAGCTGAGCTGATCATGTCTCATGTCAACCACGCTTTTGTCTTTTCCTTGCAGCTCCAAATTAAGTTCGTTCAACATGTTAGTAAGATCAGTTACAAACACCAAGTCTAGCAGCCACCGATTGTCATTAAGTTGCTTGTGTTCCGCATGTTTAGTGACAGGAAGAAACTCCTTAATCAACGGACAGAGCTGTCGGAATCTCTTCAAGAATTTCCCCCTACTAAGCCATCTCACGTCGGTGTGTAGAGGTCAGAATAGTTCCAACTTCTAACTGTGCACGGAACAGACGTCTTTGAAGAGACCTCGTTCGTCCACCTTATGCGCGATACAACAACAGCGCATAAGGTGGATACAGCAGGCTATTTTGGTTGCGACATCAACGATCTCTTTCATGCATGTTCCGCATAATGAAGTGACTGCTGCCCTGTAAAGGGCATTTTTACTTTCCTTCACATTTCTTAGTTTGCTTTTCACGGGGAAGTAACTGTCATAGTTTTATGAACAGTAGGGCTAGATACAAGTTAGCGAACTAGCTAGGACTCCTTCTTTGCTGCAGTTTTCCAGTAGCCGTTCTAGTTGTTATGATAACCAACCTAACAAAAAAATTTAGACAACAGGCGATCTACCAGCACTGCCTTCGCGATCGACTGGTAGATCGCGATCGACGTAGTGAGCACCCCTGGTCTATATTATGAAGGATTAAAATGATTGACAGGCAGCAGTGTTCGGCTCATCTGTCAACAAAGGGTACTAAGGCATTTAGTTGTCAGCAAAGAGTACCAAACCAGATTACTTGAAGGATCTCCATGCATTATGATAAATTATTTGACTTTCTCTTTGTTACTAATGTGGAGGGCTGTGCGCTCCATCCGTGAATCCTAATCGTAATCTTAGTCTTTGAAGGTGGTAAAAAGGAAGAAATGTGGGGCCAGGGGGAGGGTGGGAATCTTCTAGACTTGCGACAATGAGACATGGAAAAGAGACTGAACCAGAGCCTGGATGCGCCCCATAGAGCACAGACATTTTCTTAAGCCAGAGTTATTTGGGGTAAAACCTACATTCTGTTACACGGACTGTCGCTCTTGCACTTAGTTTTGTCAGACTTCTCTTGCCACCACCTCCTCCCCCACTCAACTCTTACACTTTCACTCTGTCACCCTCCACCTACCCCTCAGTCATTCTCCCAGTCTGCTGAGAGTCCGGGCCAGCCGGCTGGCTGGGTCTGCTCCTCCAAAGGAGCTGTAATGAGAAACCAGCGAGGGGAGCGGCTGCGAACCTGCTGGGCTGCTGTGCAGCTAATGAAGTGTGTGCCCGCGAGAGTGTTACAGAGAGCCCCTCTTTTACAAAAGGGCTTAGCGGGATTTGTTGAATTAAGAGCCCAGTCAGGCGGCGAAATGTGATGACATGCGAGGTGTTTGCTGTAAAATGGCCATTGAATTTCAGCACCAAGGAACAACCCCGCTTCATTATTTTTACTCCTTAACCTAACAAAGGACATTTCAAATCCATACTTTTTTTCTACATGCACAAGTATGGGTCTTTGTAGGGTAGTTCAGTTGATGCCCTGATCAATGGCTGGCATTGAGTGCCTTAAAATGGTAACTGCTTGACTGGTAAATTCAATAACAGAAAGGCGGGTGGTGGGGTATTGAACCAACCAGAAACTTGTAGGAGGTCATGAAGTGGGTCTCTTGAAACGCCACTGTAAGCTAAAGCATTAGCATTACAAAAAAGGCTTTCTTACAGTAGTGCGCTGCTTAAAGCTCAAATCAGACGCCAGATCAGAGGTTAGTGTTTGTGTTAGTGAGTCCCAACCAGCTGTATTTTCACTTGGATTCACATCACACAGCCGATAGGCAGGCCAGCGCTCCGTGACCAGTCTTCAGTTCCATGATTATACTGTTTATACTGTTTATATCTGATGCACTTTTAAATGAATATCATTGGTAGCCATACAGAGGACTCGTATCATATCCGAGCCGTTTGCAGCATAAGAGCACTGGGAACGCTTAGCTCCTCTTGTGTAAACGGGGGCCTCCTGCAGATCTAAATATTTGACTCGTCTGAGGCGGCCCCAGGCTCATTACTACCACACCGCTGTTCCAGCACTTGAATGGCTCGTATCAGTTAGCCTACCAAACACAACTTGCCAGCCAGAATTTTTCGGTGGCTTGTGTTTGTGTTTGCCTTCTCCTGTGGTGATGTCTGAAAGGCCTTCTTCCTGCCAGCGAATCGTAAATGCCTCCAAAGTGTAAATGTTGTCAGTCGCCCAGGTTACTCTTGTCAGAATAGCTTTCTGAAGGCTGCTCCTCAGTTGGCTTGCGGGAAACAGAATCAGGTGGATGTAGTCAGATCTTTACAGGACTGTTAGCACCACAGCATTTGCAAACATCCACTAGATCTCCCCACCATAAAGACTCACCCTTCCTTATAAAGAGCAGTGCACATGACAATCCTGACCAAGCAGGAACGCCTGTGGTGTGTGTGTGACTGTGTGTGTGTGGTAAACGGTATTGCATGGGCAGTGTAGCTTGTGTTTAGACACCATGGTGCAGTTTTCTATTTTGCTAAAATGTGTCTGACTCTTTTGAAAATCAAACCGAGTATTCAGTGATCTTGGCGTCTGTTTTGTCTGTGCCCTCTAGCATCTTTCTCTTTATCTCAGCCAGGGTGGTGATTTGCCTCGTATGTACCGTCATGTGGTGGGTTCATTTTTTGGTGCTTCTCACCTTAAAACTTGATTTCTGGTTTTTGACATTTTGCAGTCTCCTTTTCTCATTTTAGAGTTGAATTCTGTAGTTCACTCCTTAACTATTCTCCATGTCCGCCTCTTTGTGAAGTGTATTTCTGAAGTTAGATCCTGGACTGAAAAGTGCCTAAGCTCTTATCTGCGATTGGCAGGCAGAAAGCATGGCTTGGCGGTGGCGTAGAGGATTTGGGTTTCATTTAGATGACTGACATGCACTCCCAAATGGAGAGGGGGTGGTGGAGGTGGAGTTGGGGGGGGGGGGGCAGAGAGGGCATAATCTTTTCTTCAGACAGTAAAAGCACTTGTGGAGGACGACCTGTGGAACCTGCGCCGCGGCAGCAGATCTCATTTCGGCTCACTTAACCCAGGAGGATGCTCTGTGCCAGTGCTCCCACAGCACGGCTGACGGGTGCCTGGTATCTGGAGATCGGCAGGAAGAAAAATGGAGATAGAGACACAGAGAGAGAGAGAGAGACTAGAGACTCCCCACTAACTCCCTCTTCTCTTCTGTGAGCACCTGAAAATAGTGGGTGGTGAATGGGGGGTGGGTGGGGTTGGGTTGGGGTGGCAGCTCGCACAGGATTATGCAATCGTTTCACATTTAGATCTGAGGAGATGGGAGATAAAGTGATGTGTGGAAAGTGACAGGATGAGAGCAAGTAAGGATGTAAGAGAAAGAAAGAAAGAGAAAGAGAGAGAAAGAGGGTTTTGACGAGGCATGCCATGTCTTACTGTGGTAAGCTTCAAAACCTTCCCTTCAGTCTGGGGCCATGTTGAGAAAGTCCCCTTGCCTACATTTGTCAGCTTACGCTATTAGGGGAAGTTTAACATGGAGCAGCTCTTCGAAATCACATCATCCTTCAAAGAGCTGTGAGTGGAGGTGATGCGTATCTTCCCAGCACTGGAGTGAAGAAACGGAGTGCTTTCCCCTTTATTCGCCGCTGATGCATCCGCATTAGTGTTGAGTCACACGGCACAGTGCAGAGGCAATGGAAGTCTGAAATAGGGGGAGAAGGTGTGACTCCTTTGTGGCCAGTCATTGCTTTGAATCATCAGTTTTTTTTTTTTTACTTGTTCTTGTTTCTGTTTTTTATTATTATTATTATTTTTTTTGGTTGGTCTGTTTCTGCCAACACATCTCTCTGAGGTCTGAGCCATCTGGCTCATGGGTATAGACAGAAAAAGAAACAGAAAGACTGTGTGTGTGTGTGTGTGTGTGTGTGTGTGTGTGTGTGTGTGTGCGTGTGTATGGGCATGGCTGTCTGGGTGTGTGAGTGTTAGTTACTAAATGAGTGAAGAGTGAGTGGTTGTGTAGTGTACACCAATCTATTTGCAGATTCTCATGACATCAGTTTGTCTCTCAATGAGAAGCCAAGTCTGATCATGCTCCCCGAGTGTTAGGTTATGTTGCCTCCGCTTGTGTTCGTAAGCAGCAGGCCAACCTGCCGTGATATGGAAGCAGGATATGGAACAGTGAGTTGGCCTGATTTTGTTTTTCCTTCTTTTGCCCTCTGAGTGCCCTCCTAATGCTCTTTTGCTGGTGGTTATGTCATTTGGCACTTCTTAAGGGAACATGCCACCTTTTTAAAGAAATTAGCTTAGTTTGGTGTCTACCCCAGCATTGGCCTAGATAAGAGGAAAGCATGCCCTTCTCTCTGTGTGGTCAGTAACTCAGTATGACATTCCCCACCGCTAGCCTAATTCAAGGGAAGTGAGTTAAAAACTATATAGTGCACATAGCCACTTTCAGTAAATTATTGTAAGCTATGCTGTCTTTAGGGCTGACAGGCTGCTTTGTGTGTACACAGCTGTTGCTCACACACACACACACACATACACATACACACACACACACACACACACACACACACACACACACACACACACACACAGAAAAGGGTGTGTACACTGTGATCTAATTCAGAGGTAGATCTTATGAGCAAATTTCCCAAAAAGGTGGCATGTTTCTTAAGCAACTCACTGTTGAGGTTGAACGAGGAAGGGGGTGGTGAGTCACCCTGCCAGAGTGCAGGCCTTTATACATGCCATACTGAGAGAGCTCACATTGTGTAACTTACACACATACAGTGTACTCAAGCTGATGTATAGTGTGGCCTTTTGAGCAGTGTTGCTGGGCGGCCACTGTGGAATGATTACAGCAGGTCGCCCAGTGCTGTTGGAATCTGTCCTGTTCAATATTTCTTGCACTGTTGTACACTGCTGATGGAAGGTGAGGCCTGCAAGAAATACTACAGAGAGTCTACAGACTACCGCTCAGGCCTAATGTAAACCCAACTGTGTGTGTGGAGGATCTGCTGATGTGGCTCATCTTTGTGTGTGTGTGTGTGTGTGTGTTCTCACCGTGACGTGCCCTTGCTGCCGCAGACCCACCGGAGTTCGGGCAGGCTGCCGCTCTCTCAGCGGATCGTGTTGCATTTCATCAGAGGGAGCGTAATTGCATTTGCCAGATTTAATGGACTTGACACAGTAACAGAGATTGCAGTAACGATACACGGTTTACTGACTTGTGCTGACTTCACATGGGGCTATATGGCTTAGCTGTCCTTTGCTGAGCTAAGCAGGATCATAGATCACACAGACAGAGCAGATAGGTTTGTGTGCAGTTGGTGGCGGGGATGAGTTATGTAAAGATAAAGGCCTTTTAGTGCTGATTGTTGCCTTCCTTTGTGCGGTTAATGTGGCTGAGATCTGGAAGTAATGAATCAGGAGGTCTGGTGAACATGGACTCCATCCAATGTGAGGTGACCAACAGCGTCATGAAATAGTTGCCAGAATGAAGTTCAATCCCTGCGTTTAACTAATTGCATTTAGAATAGGGGTCCTCTGCTCAGCCAAATATTTGCTTAATCCCCAGGTTTCGGGCACTGACACCTTTTTGTTTAATGAGTTTAGCCAGGCTTGAAGACTTTAAGTGTGTGTGGGGAGCTCATTTTGCACCTCCCTTTTAATTTGCTTCCCTTAATGATTTCTCTGGCGTGCCTCTGGCTCCTACACTATCTCTCCTATACATGCCAGACTCTCTCTCTCCTATACATGCCAGACTCTCTCTCTCCTATACATGCCAGAGTCTGAGTATGTGCAGGCCTTGAGGTTTGAGGGCACGGCAACATTTCATGGTTTTCTTAAAGAGGACATGAAACTGTAGATGAAGTTTCCTTGGTCTGATGTACTGATTCTCACTCTATCAATCCGAATGGGTTGAATAATGTCAGTGACACTGGCTTAGAAATAAGAAGTCCAAGAAAGTTACATTTTTGCAATAGTGTAGCGCCATCTTGGACTACAATAGAATTTTACATCACTGGGTTGGTTGGCTTGGAAATTTTACCATAATAAACATTGGGGGAAATTTTGTTTTAAAAAGTAGCAGCAAAATGCTAAGTTGTAAACAGCGAAGTAAGGGGGCACTTCTGTATTGCCCCTGGATGCAGTAATAAGATTTATAGGCTGAAAGCTCTGAATAAGACTGTTCTCTTTCACCCTTTCACCATTTGCACTACAGCGCACTTTATTGACCAGGATTATGTGGAGGAAAGAGTCTTTAATGATTCAGGGTTGCTTGTGGCTCGAAGGATGAACAGACTGAAACTTGAGGTTGCTCCATCTGTCTTTAACTTCAGCTCCTAACTCCTATGGCAGGGGTATCAAACTCATCTTGGTTCAGGGGCTACAGTCTATTTAGTTGGGCCGGACCAGTACAATCATAACATAGTTACCTATAAACAACAATAAGTTGATGTTTTCATTTTTCTGTGAAAAGTAGCACAAGTACATTAGAAAATCTTTATATTTAATGAAATATTTACAAAACATGTCATGAACAACCTTAGATTTACTAAGACAAGTGTCTGCACAAAAAATAGAAAAACTTCAGTTTAAGCACTGTAGACAATGTATTTTACAATTCTAAAAAACATTGTGAAAGGCTGTAGGTTACTATGCTGGCCAGCCAGGGATGATCAGCTAACCGGCGATGTGATCACTGACATCGGTCAAGATGCGTAGCGATATTACCTGAGCTACCTAGGGAACAAATTGACACAACGCATCAAAAACACACTTTGGTATTCACATTCCCTAAACACCTTGTTATTGACAAGAGTATTTGTTCAGATTGAACTAGCTAAGTTAGCTAACGAGTAACTAACAACTAGCAAGCTAGCTAACATATACAGTCACAAGTACACTTCTTTCATTTGCAGAACGATATCACAACACTTAAATATTTTATAGGCAACAGAACCATAAGAACTGACCCATGAGGACCCCTGTAGACAATTCTGAAACAATTCTCTGAAAGGCTGTCGTTAGATGTATGTTAGCTAGCTGGACAGCTCTGCTGGACAGCTCTGCTGGACAGCTCTGCTGGACAGCTCTGCTGGACAGCTCTGCTGGACAGCTCTGCTGGACAGCTCTGCTGGACAGCTCTGCTGGACAGCTAGGGACATTGCCGTAAGGCTTGCCCGCGAAGTGATCACGGACATCGGACAAGATGCATAGCCGCCCTGATGGCCAGCTGTGTGGAAATGCAGCATCAATCCTGTCGTCTGCCCCCTAGTGGCGATTTCCAGTGTCGTGCATGTTGTGTAAAGTGTAGTGTCGACAACTGTGCCAGGCGATGTTGTCCACCCTCTTCACGCCTGAGAGAATCAACAGAGGCTAGTCCAACTGTACTTTAATTTGACTTGCTCTTCACACTGGTTCAAAAGCGTAGGCCATAGGTTCCTAGTAACCTCGAAAGACCTTTCCTCCTTGCAGATTTACATCTGTTAAAGTTATTGTTTCCTTCTGAAAATTAAAATCCCAGAATGTCTCTTTCCGTGCACTTTCTGTGTCAACTAACCAACCCAGTGCAAACTAATCAACCCAGAGATGTCATTGCTGACGTAAAAGCAATATGGTGACTCGCCAAATTTTACTTTGTACCAAACCGATAAAAATGAAGTTGTTTTATGTTCACTTTAATGATAATTTTTTGACTGCAGGACAAACTACTGTCATTAAGTAGTGACTGGGAGAGCTCTTTTGAGGTAAGAGGCATCTACATGGAGTAGACTAAACAAGCTTTGCCTCTGCTACTGCCAACCAAGCCAGGGTTAAGCGATGGATAATTGACAGCTGTCAAAGCCTCTTAAATCTGGGTATCTAGTTGATGGAACCCTGTGAGGCTGGGCGCTTTGTGCTAATCTCTGACATTATGTGGCCTAACTAGATTAGGAGTCATCAGCAGCGATCTCAGCTGGGGTGTGGGGTGGGGTTGGAGGTTTTCTGGCTGAGTGCTTCCAATTAAAAAACGAATGAGTGGTACAATGGCTTGATGGCAAGGCAGGGTTGTGTGTGTGTGTGTGTGTGTGCGTGCTCTAATTGACTTTCCAAGCCTCAGTGGACAAGGCTGCACCCAATGGGGGGTCCCCGCCATACAGATTGCCTGGGCCACGGTAACCAGGGCATGTCACGGGAAGCCCTCCAATGCCACTGTGAGCCTTATTAAAATCTTCATCAAGCTCTTTGTCCTCGCTTGATTGAGCTGACAGGTTTCAATTTAGCGCCACTTTGCCACAGAATGCTGTTTAAAGGGATGAAAGCTTGTCCTCATCTTGCACTATAGGCCAGTGATGTGCCAAGCGTTTATGGCCTTTTCTGCAGTGAGCAGATGCGATGTAATTTGGGGGCTTTTATTTACTGTCCTGTGCCAGTGACTCGTGGCTTGACTCATGGCTTGACTGCATTTAACATAAGGCTCCCAGGACTCTGAACAACACCATTTAGATGGAGTTCAGGATCCTCTCCCCCTGCACTCATGGATGTGTCTGTGTGTTACATGCTGCTCGCTCTTTTGCCAAATCACAGGCTTCTCCTAGGAATAGCAAGTAAACACGTCTGAGACGCTAGGCTTATATATGCTGGCACACGGCCAACCCAAGTTTTCTTTAAGTGTGCTTTTAAAAAAAAAAAGCCAAAAAACATGTAAATCAAGCCAAGGTTGGTCTTTTTAAGGCAGTAATTAAATTCAAGACATTTCTGTCGGTTATTTCAAGGCCTTTGATGAGTTGGCTGTTTTTGTGAGAACTGCAGAGGCAGTGTGGTGTTTGGCAGAAGGCTGCGTTCTGCGAGGCCGTGACTGTGGACAGGGAAGGGAGGGGGGTTAGAGAGCGAGATTATCATGGGTTGTTTACTGAGCTGATGACGACACCCTCCTAAGAGGAGTCAGATGCTCCCAAAACATTAGCCAGCCCTGCTCTCAATGCCGAACAGCAAGCAGACGATCAGCTGGTCTCCCATAGTGC
Organism: Coilia nasus; assembly: GCA_027475355.1. NCBI lineage: Eukaryota > Metazoa > Chordata > Actinopteri > Clupeiformes > Engraulidae > Coilia > Coilia nasus. Next base: position 7,335,536 of record CM050208.1, read on the forward strand.
AGCAGGCATGCTGCCTGATCAAAAGAGCTTTCTCAGGTGATCTTTCTTTCTCTGACCTTTCTCTCTCTCTCTCTCTCTCTCTCTCTCTCTCTCTCTCTCTCTCTCTCTCTCTCTCTCTCTCTCTCTCTCTCTCTCTCTCTCCACCTTTCCCTCACTCTCTCACTTTCTCTCTCAGACACAGACACATGCACCCACAGACAATACCTCTGTCTTTCTTTCTCATTCTCTGTCTTTCTTTCTCAATCTCTCTGTATTCCTCCCATGTCTTTCTGAACAAGAAAATAGCCTCCTTGCGATATTTACTTCTGAGTTTTGGTTCCCAGAGGCTTTTAATTGAACTCAACAAAACAATGTCTCCCTACTCTTTAAATCAGGACCACAATCCTCTCCCCTTCCATTTCCCAGTGGTCTGCAGTAACCCATAGCACATTTTGCTAGTCGGTTCCTCTCATTGGAAGGCAGGTAATGGGCATGACTAATGATGCTTTGCGCTCCCCACCCCACCACCCATATGCTCCACCAACCCCCACCCCCACCCCCACCCACTCCAACCATCTCTACCTTTTTTCCCAGGAAGGTGTGGGCCTGAACACCTCTATGCACAGGGAAGCTCATTGGGCTGCGGAGGGCTGTGGGCCTGTGTCTCTCATTAGGGCGAGAAACCTGGCTTATTAAATCTAATTGTGAGAGAGTGTGAGAGGGCGTGGGCAGGGTATGTGCTAAACTGCAAAAAAGTTGTAATCATTTTCACTGTTGCTTTCTCTTACACACGCGTGTGTGTGCGCACACACACACACACACTTTTTTATTTCATCAGTCTCTTTCAGTCCATTGAACATTGCCAGCCAGTTGTGCTCCAGATGGGTCCAGATGATTTGGGCCGTTTGGAGGGCTTTACTACACAAATTCTTAGCAGCTGGGAGTGTTTTTTGGAGGGCTGTGTAGTACAGTGCCAGTGTGGAGCAGGCTCGGCTCTGCTAGAGTAACACATGGGCAGCCTGAGAGGACAAGACAGAGACTCCCTGTTGCTGCAGGCAGCCTTGTCTGATGTCATCTGGAACTGCTGTTCGTAATTTCTTTTGCTGTCTCTCTTTTTGTATTGCGCCCCCTCCCCCAAACTGAATAAAAAAACCTGGTCTGTTTACTTTCTGTTCTGTTGTAAACACCAGCCTCTAGCCAACTAATATGTTCTGCAGAAAGGGCCCAGGGTGGCAGGGGAGAGGCTGGTTCTGTTTGCCTTTAAAAAGAAGAAAAACACAGAGTACGTATACAAGATTTCGTCAGCGTTTGTCTTTTTGTCCGTGTCCTTTTGTCATTGCTCGGCCTGAAGCGTAGACACTCCGCAGGCTGTTTCAGCTTGGAGGGAGGGAAGGGATTTAGTTCCACTCAGTGGTTGTCTGTCTGCAGCCGAGTCGTGCAGCGGAAACACTGTTGACACACACCTTTTTAAATTACAAGGCAGCGTTGACTCACCTTTTTATTATCCCTAACGTGAAGTTAGTTTGCTGACTCTGTACATAGTTTGACCTTCTCTTTATCAATACACCATTGTCTTCCTCTGATTACCTTACAGACACTCCTCTCTCATGCCCTCTGGCCCTCATGACCTCCCTCAGTGTCCCGTCTGAGCCACACTGCTGCGTGGCCACATGTCCTTTATGTCACCTCACTGTCTCTGCACTCTCACCTTTGACCCCTACACCCCCCTTTATTTCCGACCTGCTGCCAGGGCGTGATGTCATTGGTGACTACTTAGAACTACTCATGCAGTCTTTGAAGGACACAAAATACTCATGTTCTATTATGATAAATAATAGTACTTATTATAATCAATAACAAATTAGACACAAACAAAGATAAAAAGGGAACGTGTTTCCCTGTGATGAAAATTAAGAATAAAAACTGTGTTGTCATCAAAAAAAGGGCTTTTGATGAAAAAATAGAAAACATGTATTTACTCCTTGACAAAATTAAAAAGCTTTTTTTTTTAAATGCAGGCTACTTGCAAGCAGTGTATTCTATTTTTCATTAAAGAAATTGGAGCACTTCATGCAACTGGAAGTGGTAAAACTTTCAGACCCATTGACCTGAGGTGGTATCTGTGTCTGTGCAAGAGGAAACAACCCCAGACAGTGGTATCGGGTTCATTCCTCTGCCAAGTTTTGTGTCAGGTATCTGGTGAGGAATCGGGGGAAGTTTTCAAGCACAACCTTTTCCTTTTACGCAGCACTTTACATTTGTAGGCCAGTATTCATGCTTATGCATTGCTGCACTGGGTCTCCTCTCCTGTAAAAACACACACACACACACACTTACAAACAAACGAACGCATTTGCTCACACACGCACACGCGCTCCTCGTGCTCTCTGCTGACATCTCAATCAGCAAATGAAATCCAGGTGTCTGCATACTCTCTCGGGTGGGGTACTTGCAGGGTTCCTGAGGTCAACCAGCTAATAACAGCAATAGCTGCGCCGCCTGAGGGGGGGTCTGTCTGCACGCGTATGTGTGTGTGTGTCTTTGTCATTTTTCACAGCAAATATGGTTGTAGGAGTGCCCGTGTGTGTGTGTGTGTGAGTGTGAGTGTGTGTGAGTCAGTGTTTGCATCCAAGTTTTTTTGGCCTCTGAATTTTACTACATTGCAGACCAGTAACCGAAGCACTTAAACATAGTCACCGTGGCCTCGTGTTCTTCCTGGAAACTTCTGCGGCTCTTCTCACTAAAGACTTCGATAGTGAATCTTTCCCCAAGTTTACCCCATTTTCAGACCAGTGGCATGTTTGTAAATCATTAGATTTCAGGGTCCAAATTTGCGGATCGTCAAAACTGTGGCCTGCAATTTACTCCTTAGGAGACATAACCGCTTGAGGAGTTTCCAGATGTCAACAGTGCGATTTTGTCCAGGGGTAGAACTTGTCTCCATGCCTCTCCAAGGCCCATTGAGCTCAGCTGCATATATTTGCTGTGGCGTTACTCTGACGTTAGATAAGATCAGATCACTTTCTCTTTAGGAAGCAGACTGATTCCTGAAGATTTATATTGGTTACTGTTAAGATTCCTGTGTGTTACTGTTGAGATCCCTATGTGTGTGTGAGAGAGTGTATCTCCTATGTGTGTGAGAGTACATGTGTGAGTTAAGTATGTATTTGTGTGTATCTGTAGGTGTGTGTGTGTGTGTACGTCTGTCATCCTGGTAGGATCACACAAACATGCATACACACGCACACACACACACACACATACAGTAAGACAGACGGCACAATTGAGTAGTGGCGTTTGTGGTCAGACCCGAGGTTGACCGAAGGTTGTGTTTAGTCCTGCTAACCGTTGGGAGTCTCGGCCACATGACGCTATGGCTCCTGCTCTCTCTCTTCTCTCTCCCCTTATTTTCAAACTCGGAGCCCCCACTCACTACAAGGCCAGCACAGCCCAGACTGCAAATGAAACACTTATCACCTCTCTGACATACGACTGAGTCCTGGTGTGTGTTTTGCATTTGTTTGTTTGTGTGTATGTGTGAAGAAGTAAGTACTGTTGAGCTTGTTTACCTGTACGTGCCTGTCTGTGTGCATATAATGAGGCCAGGGCCTTGTCACTTTATTTGCTCTCTCGTGTAATGTGTGCGTGTGTGTGTGTGTGCGTGTGTGTGTGTGTGTGTGTGTGTGTGTAGGGAAGGGGAAATGACCAGGTTTCTGGTTTCCTCTTTAGAGGCTGGGCTGTGGGTGCAGTAGAGGGTTACAGGGAGACCTCAGACATCCCCCCCACCCCCCCTTACCCCCTTCACCCAGCCTCTAATAACATCCCAACTACATCAGCAAAAGCTGGCCCCTTTCCAAGCCCCACAATGAGACAGAACGAGACCCAGCAAAAGGCAGATTTGTAGAGGGAATATGAGGTGAATCGCTTGGTTGCCTTAACGAAACCCTTTGGTAGGAGGGTGTGTGTGTCTCCCTTTGCTTCAAGGTGTCATTCCCAGAGAAACCGTTCTTGCTCTTTTTGAAATTGTGAAGATTACTCAGAGTTGCATATGCATGCTGCACATGAAAATGCTCTATCCCAACTGACTCAATCAGTCAATAAAAGAAAGTAGGAGGAATAACGAGCGAATAAGAAAAGGGCAAACAAATTCAAGTAAGTTTGTGAATTAGAAAAAGTCATGCCATAGTTGTGATTACCGGTGGAATTTTGTTCAAGCACATGTTCACCTAGCAAAATATAGGTAAGTAGGCACATTTATTTATATTTGGTGTGCTATAATTGAATGGGCTTTGAGTAATGGTAGCCTGTGACTAGCATAGCCAAGAACCTGCCATTCTTCCCACCCCATCTCCTCCACCAAACTGCAACAGCCTGAAACATGAGCACTCAAGCATTTTCTTCACCAAACCTGGCTCACAGGGCATTTATTAACTGGAGACCACCACAAAATTAAAGAAAAAATGATGCAATGACGCCATTAAAACCAAGTGTCGAGAGAGTTTTCAGGCTTCCCCCGTTGCTGTTTCTCTCTCTCTCTCTCTCTCTCTCTCTCTCTCTCTCTCTCTCTCTCTCTCTCCCTCTCTGTCTCTCTGTCTCTCTCTCTCTCTCTGTCTCTCTCTCTGTCTCTCTCTCTCTCTCTCTCTCTGTCTCTCTGTCTCTCTCTCTGTCTCTGTCTCTCTCTCTGTCTCTCTCTCTCTGGAGTGTAGCTGCTAAAGTGTAATGCCATAATTGGGCTGGAAGCACAGGTGAGGACACATGCTGTGTGTTGTCTTGGCCCATCCTCCACCCACTTTGAGAAGGTGGTTCCATAAAGTAAACCATGTAGGATTTACTTTAAAAGCTCAGATGAGGAGTGGACTCAAACTGTTTGTGAAAGCTTTTTGGCTGTATTCTTTGGAGTGGCTTTGTTCTTGAGTTGTCATGGGTTCTTTGGTGTGAAAACATTTTTCACTTGAACTTTCAACATTTGGAATAACTTAACTTGTTTCATATCTAGGCTTAGAACTTGGTGTATCTTAGATATCCTCTTGCTTCAGTATGCAGTCTTTATACAACCAACCTACGAACCTATAACTTTCCCCCTAGTGACGCCATGTACAAGCTGCTCCCTTTTGGGGTGTTTTTGTCCTCAATCACTAATTTCCTTTGTCTACCGCATTTGTCACTGTTTCCACGGAGGAACCAGACGGACAGGTTTCGGGGGGTGCCCCCCCACCATCACCCACAGGCCCTGCTTGCGGTGACACCCTGGTGAGCTGCACGTCTGGCTTGCATGCCCCAACTTGTGGACACCGCTCGCCGTGCATGGGTTTACCCCCGCCGAATCACAGCAAGCCTTGTCTCACTGAAAACAAAGAACACAGGAAAGGTGGGCGCCCCTCCGCCTCAGTGTCATCAGATGTGGAAACACTCCCCTACCTGCATGCCTGCATCTCCAAGTGTAGCAGACTCGTCTCTGTTTTGTTCTCCAAGTCAAATAGAGTGGAATGACGAAACCTTGTTGTGTTTCCACAACACCCAAACCCTGGCGCAGTCTTTTGAACATAAACATCACCTGCTACAGTTTTGTTTTGATGTAAGAGTGTTTCCCCCTTCTTCTCAAAAGAAACATCAGGGTTACTTTAAAGGGTTTGCTTATGAGTTGTGTTGTATGTCTTATGGTGCAGTACTTCATTTATAATCATGTGCACTGTTTGTGAAATTAAGCAAATTTCTCCTCACAGCCGTTTGGCTGTTTGTTTTGTGTGTGGGTTGGGGTAATCCAAAAAGGTAAAAAGAAAGAAAATCTGGAGTGATAGACAGCAAAAACCATTCATGAGCCGTAAATTGGGTGAAGGGAGAGGCACTTGTTTTAAACTTCAGCAGAGTCCACACCTCCAGGAAGAACTCGTTTCTCAGGCCTCCGCTCCAGACCCTCTGTACAAAATGAAATGAAGTACGAGGGGCCGGTTTACCAGGCTGTTGCAGATCTAGATGAAAGATTAAAGGTTTCTGTTGCTCTTTCTGATTTGACATATTGCTTTGTTGTCATACAGCCAACTGGCTAGTTACAGATTTAAGCGTTCTTGGGAAATACCAGTGCCAACTGTACAGCTCATGTTTCTTGGAACATTGAATTAACAAAGAGATATAATTTCCATATAACTTTTAATGGTAGACCCTTTGAGACGGTTCTGCCTTGGTCTACAGTGTTGTCCAATTAAAATAATGCTAGTAGTACGCAGGGTAGCTGAGTTGCCATGGAAATGACACGTAATGGTGTGTTTGTCATTGGTGGGTATGAAAGCAGTCAGGAGCTCCAGCGTCTCCACACTGGGATTCGGTTGTGCAGTACTCAACAAAAATGCCTGGACTACAAATTAACCCAAAGTGCTAAGTGTCTCCACGGATCAAAAGTAGTCGGAGCTGTATTTTTGGCTTATTGTTAGGAGCTTTATTCATTGGAAGGTGCCGTGTGGAAGGCTACAGAGGTCTTGTTCCTTGTTGAGACGTGTTGCTGGTAATATCAGTAGCAGCTGTGACTTGTGCTGTCCCTTAGGTCTCACTGTCAGTGTCAGGCTCAGTGTCAATTAAAGGGCCAAGGCTCTCTCTCTCTCTCTCTCTCTCTCTCTCTCTCTGTCTCTCTCTCTCTCTGTCTCTCTCGCTCTCTCTCTCTCTCGCTCTCTCTCTTTCTCGCTCTCTCTTTTTCTCTCTCTACCCCTTTGTTTCTCTCTGTCTCTCTCTTTCTCGCTCTCTCTCGCTCTCTCTGTCTCTCTCTCTCTCTCTCGCTCTCTCTCTTGCTCGCTCTCTCTCTCTTTCTCTCTTTCTCCCTCTGTTTCTCTCTGTCTCTCTCTCTCTCTCTCTCTCTCTCGCTCGCTCTGTCCCGCTCTCTCTCTTTCTCTCCCTCTCACACTCACTAAAAAAAAACACACACACTGAAAAACACACACACACACACGTGCTACTGTATACCACAGTGATATCTTGTCTGTCTCTGTGTCTTGGGCAGCTCTGGGTGCCATTGTTTACAGCTAATGAGGCGAGTGTGCCATGCACCAATAACCACAGCATGAAAAGCACAGACTTATGCTGGGGCAGGTTATATAACATTTGCCTCGTGTGTACAGTATGTAGGTTAATATAAACGGCCATGCTGCTGCCAGGACATAAGAACATACACCAGCATTGATTTTGAAGGATTATGAGGTTGGTCTGTCCTAGCCCTGGATACTGAGGACTCATGTTTTTGCATGGCACTTAACAGTCTTAAAAACAAATTTTGCGGTTATTGTCTTTCCATTTGTTTTGTCAACCTGCTGTCTGCCTTGCTTATGCAAACTGATGTGGCAAAATGAGTCTTTGTGGCCCAAAATTTAACTTGTCTTCAAATCCCCTCAGTAGTGTTCAGAAAATGATTGGTTTTAAATTATTCCTTGAGCCCAGTGATTGTTTGTGACACAGGAAATAATAAGGCATTTCCATATTTACCAGACATTGTGACATTTCTGGGGATACACAGGTCATACAGGAATTTCCAGACTTAGCTGCTGAGAAATACTGATTATTCACAGCTTCTTCTTTTTTGGATATAGGCTTTATTTTCAAGTTAGGCTTTGCTATCCACTTAATGGTCAGTTTTGTAACTTTACATGTGTACATTACAGAGACAATTCTCTAATAACTTTTCTCCTATGTGATACCAAAAATGCACAAAACAAAGTAGCCTGTAGTATAATTGGCCAGCATATCTGAAACCTTACAGTATATATATCCCATATCTGGGACCTTCGAGTTCAAACTGTTTATCCATCATCTATGTCTAGTTAAAAGAGATTTCTGACTGCAAAGTCAGTGATGGAGAAGGAACCCCGCTACTTCACAGAAAAGAAAACCTGTGCTTCCTCTGTGTGTGTGTGTGTGTGTGTATGTGTGTGTGTGTGTCTGTGTGTGCGCGTGTGTGTGTGCGCCAGTGTGTGTGTGTATGTCTGGCTGGTCTTCTGGCTAACGAGGCTGTCCAGATCAAGCAAAACCCCCTGTACACCGGCAAAGCCAAGAGGAAGGAGGGGGATTGCCTGTCTCCAACCAATTTTGCCAGGCTTAAAGGGATGGGATTTACAGAAGCTAAGTCCTGTCCACTTCCCCTCCGAGCTCACTACCTGCACCCAGCCCCTTATGCCCATGAGAGGAGTGAGTTCCCCGTCAGCTCGACGTGATCCTCAGAGAGCATTTTCTGCTACATAAGCTGTGTGCACACATGCTCACCCAACTACCGCAAGAAGCCTCTGCCTCAATGGCTTTGAAAGCAATTGTGGCATCTGTCTTTGTTTGTGCTTTGTGTGTGTGTGTGTGTGTGTGTGGTGCAAGCACACTGAAGCTTGACATGGAGGAAGTGAAGCCTGACATGTCCCCTGTCACAAGCGAAACGTCTGGTGTTGTCACGCAGCGTTGGGGACGTGGAGCTCCGGCCTCCGAGCCCCAGCTGGTTCTGGTTTTGTTGTGTTTTTATGACCACTACTCAGAGTGCAGCAGCAAAGCACCACTGGCTCTGTGCCAACACACACACACACACACACACACACACATGCGCTGCACACACATGCACACACCAGCACACACTAAACACAGTCTGAAGCACACACGCTTTGGTGCACTGCTGCACTGCACTGCTGTTTCTGATGTGTGCGTACATACTCTTATTGTCTAACATGAGTGCACACACACTCCCACTTATGTAACCCCTCCTGCCCCCAAACTGCTGTAAGATGCACACACACACACACACACACACACACACACACACACACACACACACACACACACACATCTGCACTGAATCAGCTGCTCATTCACAACAACTCAGTTCAACTGCAAGTGGATGGGCAGGTGTAACCACTTTCCCTTTTTTTTTGCATGAATATTCTTTTTTTCTACAGAGGCTATTAATGCATTATTGTGGCTTATTTGGGCCTTTTTATTAGTACCTGACTGCTCTGTGCCAACTGTTACGCACATTGATGCCTTTGGCCAGGTGGAAAAATTGGGTGGTTTGAATGCTGTCCAGTTTTTTTGGGGGGGGTGGCGGCAAGAGAGTAAGGCTTAATCGCAGCAGTGGCGAACAATACATCTTATCTCCTTTCACTCTCAATGAGACCCACTGGCTTTGTGAGTGACTGTGTGTGTGTGTGTGTGTGGGAGAGAGAGAAAGAGTGAGTGTGTCCATAAGTGCATATGAGATTACCCACCCTCAGTAGCAGCCTTGTTCCTTTTTCTCTGTCTTTCTTCACTGACCGCTTGTTTCTCTGCCTTCACTCCCCCTTTCTCTCTCTCTCTCTCTTTTCCTTTTTTCTGCCTCTATCTCTCTCTGTTTCTCTCTGTCTTTCTTTTTTCTACCTCTATCTTTCTCTCTCTCTCTCTCTCCCTCTCTCTCTCTTTCCTTTTTTCTGCCTCTATCTCTTTCTGTTTCTCTCTCTCTCTCCTTTTTTCGGCCTCTCTCTCTCTCGCTCTCTCTCTCTCTCGCTCTCTCTCTCTCTCTGTCTTCCTCTGTCCTGTGTGCTCCACTTTGGTCTCCTCCCCTCCCCTGTGCTCCCTCTTCCTGCCCCCCAGGGCTGCGTCCGTCTGTTCCTGGATCAGCTGACGCGCAGAGAATAGCTGACTTGAAGGGAGACGTGCCCAGGTCTCTAATGCCCCTCTTGTGGGATAAAGATAATATCTCATGCAGTCTGTTCCTGTGTGCAGACATGAGCCAACACACACACATTCACTCACTCACACACACGCACGCACGCACGCACACACACTCGTGCCCACACACACATACACACACACACATTCACGCACGCGTACATTCACACACACATACAGACACACACACACATTTACATTCACAGACATATTCACAGTCACACACACACACACACACATTTACACACACACACACACACACACACACAACACACACACACAGTTGCAAGCAGACTACACGACATACACGCGCACTCTGACACACATGGTCCCTCAGCTTGCATCCATTCTGGTATTGGTGTGAAAGCTGTGCCATGCTCCAGTGATGGATGATGATGCCTTAAATCCTTCACCTGTGTTCACTGTTCCCCTGGCTGCAGTAATGACCTATACCACAGCCATTTGTATGCACCTCAGATGGAGTTTGTGTGCGGAGAAAAACGTGTGTGCGTGTGGCTGCCTCTTTGTGTCTGGGTTCGTGCTTTGATTCCTGTGGTTGTGTTTGTGTAGTTATGTGATTCTCTGTTCATTCATGTGTGACTGGTGTGTGTGTGTGTGTTTGCACATCGTTACCTTATGTGATTCTGTGTGCATTCATATGTGACGTGTGTGTGTGTGTGTGTGTGTGTGTGTGTGTGTGTGTGTGTGTGTGTGTGTGTGTGTGTGTGTGTGTGTGTGTGTGTGTGTGGAGTATTTTTGAGAGGCATTTAAAGTCAGAACCCAAGTAGTGAGTATAAGTAAGTGAGTGCACTTACTTCTTTAATAGTGACAGCACCTCAGTAACAGAGCTACACTCATCTGCAGGCGGGACCCATCTTTATTCATTTTTCCATACTGTCTCAGGCTTAGAAGCACATGATCATTGTTTTTGCGTCTTTTGTTTTCATTCAGGCCATGTGAACCACAAAGTTTTATTTGTACCAAGGCAATAAAGGAGAAATTTGGTGAGTCAACTACCTGTAAAAAACTGTTTTTTTAACAAATGATTTGTACACTTACAAAGTTCTCGGTGCCCCTTTTTGGGAATGCGGGGCCCTTGTTATACCATCAAGGAAGTGTGCAGCTCCTTTGAGTTTTCTTTATAGTTTAAAAATAGTGATGTCTTCAAGCTTCCTCCTTGCCCTGATCACTGTAATTGTGAAACTTTTTGACCAAAAACGGTAAAATAGTAAAGTTTAAAATGCAACAGGATAGTGTTGTTTTGCTCCTCAGCAAACACACCAACTCGTTACCATGTTTTAACATAACCAAAGTTCATTTCACACCGAATTTCACCTTTAATAAAGCTATTTGTACATCAACAAATACAGAGCATGTAACATTCGCCTGCTTGTGAAGCTGAAATCCCAGTATTCAGGGCGTTCTGCTCTATGCCACTGACAACACAGAGGAATGTGGTATTTATCCAGTGTGTCGGCGGCTGCTTTGTGCCACCGCTGTTGTTTGCGAGCCCCCCTCTGAGCTCTCGGCGGCCATGTTAATCCATACCCCAGCTATAATTGTCTCCCGTTGGACTCACAGGCCCGTGTTAATAATCCCCTTTTCCTTTGTGCACTTGATCATCCCACCTTATCATGCACAGCTTGTTAGCATCAGGCTGCTGCCTAAATCCTGTTGCCTGCGCCCTTTTAATTTGCCAGTGTAGACTCAAGATTGCTTCCTGTTCCCCTTATCAGATATTGTCAACATTATACAGCTGGTGTGTGCTGTATGTGTGCGTATGTACACGTGTTTGTGCATGCATCGCTGGGCAAGATCTTGGTTGACCTATCCTCTGGTAGCATTGTGTGTATGTGTGTATGGGTGTGTGTGTGCCTCTGTCCACATTGTGTGTATGCATGTGCAATTAGTACGTGTGTGTGTGTGTGTGTGTGCATAGGGATGTTATGGTCTTATCCTTTTGGTCTTCTCTGGTACCGTGTGTGTGTGTATGTGTGTGTGTGTGTGCGCGCGTTCATGCATGGGTGCATGTGTGCGTGTGTGTGTGCATAGGTGGTGGAATGTTATGGTCTTGTCCTTTTACCGTGGTGTGTGTGTGTGTTCATGCATGGGTGCATGTGTGTGTGTGTGTGTGTGCATAGGTGGTGGAATGTTATGGTCTTGTCCTTTTACCGTGGGGTGTGTGTGTGTGTGTGTGTGTGTGTTCATGCATGGGTGCGTGTGTGTGTGTGTGTGCATAGGTGGTGGAATGCTATGGTCTTGTCCTTTTACCGTGGGGTGTGTGTGTGTGTGCTCATGCGTGTGTACATGTGTGCACAGGTGGAAGAATGTCGGAGTACCTACCTATCCTCTGCTCTGGTAGCGTTGACCTCAGGGTGCCAGGAATCAGAGAAGGCGAAGAGATGGACCGAACAGAGCTCCATCCCCTTATCTCCAAACTCTTATCAGGACGTAGGGCTCCACACAGCACAGTACAGCATGGCCAGCAGCAGCAGCAGCAGCTCTTGGGTGCTCACTAAGGGCCGAGAGAGACCACGGGGGGGGGGGGGGGGGGGGGAGGTGATTGTGGAACAGGGTGCATGATGGACAGGGAACAGGTGATGGCAGGATAATGATAAAGGAAAAAGAAGGAAAATGAAATATAGAGCAAGAGCATTGAGTGGAACAAAAAGAGGACGGGAGATGATGAGTAAGGTGGAGAGGCAGTGGTTGAGGGGGGCATGGAGAGAGAGAATATGAGCCTATTGGACAGGCGTGTTGAAAGCAAGAGAGAGGGGTTGGTGAGGGAGAAAGGGGGGATGTAGGAGGGCTGGAGTGTAAAAATGGAAAGGGCTGTGATGAGCTGTAATGGGGCTGGCCACAGCTGGGCAGCGAGGACAGCCAGCTCCGACTGACCCAGAGAGACCGCACACTCACACATGCTGCAGAGTTCAGGCCCACGCACTTAGCAGCAGCCACTGTGTATGTGTGTGTGTGTGTGTGTGTGTGTGTGTGTGTGTGTGTGTGTGTGTGTGTGTATATGTGTATGTGTGTGTGTGATGTAAGACCACAGACCATGACTGAGTGTGTGCTGCATGAGGCATACAAAGCATGATGGGTGTGCGTGTCCACGCTTGTGTGTTTGTTACACATAACGAATACAAACCATGACTGTTTTGTGTCTCCATCCTTATTCCAGAGAAGTCACAGTGCTTATTTCGCTTCCTGACGTCGTAGCCTGTTGACGTGATGTGATTCACCAGCTTGACTTGATGTGATGCGAAATGGCTCAGCATGAAGGCAGATCCTTCTGTATGCCTGAGCGAACCCAGCATTAGCTGCACAGCATGAGGGGACACACACACGCACACACATTGGGGTTGGGGGTGGCAAATTAGGGATAGTGGCCATCAATGACATCCTTTTCCATTTTGATTCATGTTTTTACCATTTTGTTTTACCATTTTTACCATAGGCGCATGTTCTTTTATAAATGGTGACTGCTAACAACCAATTCAGGTGTGAATTTGTGAGAAAGAAGGAGAGCGAGAAGAACCACATGACATCCAGTCATTTCTTCTTGAGTGGTAGGAAGCTGCAAACCCCTCCAACTGTTGCGTCAGGATGAGAGGAGTTAGGAGAGAGAGAGGGGGGGGGGAAGGGAGGGAGGGAGGGAGGGAGAGAGAGAGATAGAGAGGAGGATAGAGAGAGAGAGAGGTGGTGGTGGTGGCAGACAGTGGTCTGTAGAAGCAGCTGTGAGTGTCTGCCTCACACTGAGAGATGAAAAGCTACTCGAGTACACAGGAAAGAACTTTTACATTAAGAGACGTTCTTAGATCTTCCTCTGCCCTGATGCCATAGGTCGGTATGTGCTGTTCTTTGTGCCTAATGGAGGTCATTCCCTTCCTGTCAGGCTCAGAGTGTGTGTGTGTGTCTGTCTGTGTGTGCGTGTGTGTGTGTGTGTTTGTGGGACCATGTGTTCATGTGGGTGGTGAAAGTGGGAGTGGTCCTTCAGCGTTTAGCAGACTTATTAGCCATCAGTGTGTGTGTAGCGTAGTCTGTATCTCCATGTCCACACATGAATGTGGCAGAAACCTGAGCAGCTGCTCTAATTTTAGGTGCTTGCCATGAAGGATAAATAAGGCTCCCCAGTCTCTGTGCTGTGAGGAGGATACATACCACAACTACTACCCCTCACACATACACACACACACACACACACACACACCACCACCACCAATACTACCCCACACACACACACACACAGACACACCCACAGACACACACACACACACACACACACAAACATACCCATACTACTACCCCTCACACACACACCCACAGACACACACACACACACACACCCACAGACACACACACATACACACAAACACACACATTAGTTATTTCTGTTACTGTCTACTCTTTCGCTCTCTCTCTGCCTATCCCACCGTCCACCCCCGGTCACACTCAGTTGTGGTACCTCGGTGGAATGGAGGAATGAAGTGTCACGTCTCCGCTCTCCGGTTGATGGATGACACTCTCATGCCGGACAACCTGGTGCTCCCAGGAGCGGATGTGCCTCTCCAACACACACACACACACACACACACACACACACACACACATACACACACACACACACACACACACAGGTTATTAAATTCATCAGCTCATGACATTATGACTCGCTCGGAACAGTTCGTAAATGTAGATGAGGTTGCGTTTAGGCCAGACACCCCTCGCCAGAAAAGACGCTGACACTCGCTGCCCTCTACTGGCGACTGGTTGAAACTGCAGTGGCCATGAGGCACAAAGGGCAATTTTGTTGTTGTTGCGCTCAGGGTTTTTGTGTTGTTTTGACAGAAGGTTTTGTAACGTGCTGAGAGGTGTCTCAGGTAGCCGATGGTAGTGCCTCTCCTGTTTTTTCCTCTTGAGTCTGCTTTGCTGTGCCGGGAATTGCTGTGTTTCCCTTAAGCAAGATGTTATTGTTTGAGATCCTCAGCAGATGTGATGGTTTTACACCAGGCTACTCAGCTAAGTTTGAAGGTTTGAAGAGAGAGAGAGACCTGGAGAGACAGAGATGAATAGTGCTGGTTTTGAAATATTTGTGTGATGCTTTGGGGCATGGCTTGCTTCCAGCAGAGCTCTGGCCAGAGACCATAACCATTTAGTGTGGTGATTCACAGGCCTATCAATTGCCGAAAGGTTCAGAGGGTGAGTGGATGAGTGATTTTACGGTGTAGTAAGATCAGATTGCGTCTAGCTGTGTGATTATGAGTGTGTGTGTGTGTGTGTGTGTGTGTGTGTGTGTGTGTGTGTGTGTGTGTGTGAGCTAGACGGGGAAATGGTACGAGTCATGGTTTGATCAGATGAGTGAGTGATGATTCAATATAGTCTCAAAAGTCTCACACCCACATACTCTGTCACATGGGAGCCTGTCAGCAGCTGACTAACCCTGGCAGGAAGCCACAGACAAGGTGCTTTTGCCTCATACTTCATACATCATCTACTTTGAAATATTGTCAAAAGGGCAACTCATGTCCAGAACTACAATGGATGTAGAGTTATACAGGAGGACAGTACAGTGTTCAATGCTGTCTTCCCCATCTCCCGCTAGCTGGCTTTTTCTGTGTTTGAAGGTGGTGATGTAATTATGTACGGAACAGCTGTTTCTGTGCTTGCTGCTACTTCTACACACACACCTACACACACACACACACACACACACACACACACACACACACACGTCACACTACATATGCCATAGTGTTATACACACTCTATCTGTATCCTCACACACATAACCAGTATAAAACATCTAATACTCCCCCTACACACTTCTCTTTCTGCCCTGCCAATATTAAACAAATATTAAGTGTACCAATTCGAGAATTGACATTAGATACACAAGGCTCTAATGTACACACAAACATCCAGGGCTGGACATATCATAAACACACTTTCATGATTGGAAGCATTAATATAACCTGCAGTTAACCACCATTCATGTTTGATGTACAGATGAGGTCTTCAGCAGGCTTGCTTAGTGAATTATTGCAATATTGCTTATTATATCACTGTTAAGGCTGCTCGATTATGGAAAAAATTAGAATCACGATTATTTGGGCCAAAACTGAAATCACGATTATTCAAACGATTGTTTTGTTTTCCTCAGTAACATGCTTCATTTTCTGAAAATGTATTCAAAAACATTTCGAAAAAACATGTTTGTACCTTCGGATTTTCCCTAATACCTTTCTTCGTAAAACATCTCCTTTGATTTCTAATGTACAAACAGTAGAAATGTCTAATGTATACATCTAATGTACAGTACAAACAGTAGAAAATAATTAGGACAAAAACATTGATTTTCGATCGATTTTATGTGTTGTGCGATCGTTTGGCCCTGAAATCGTTATCACGATTAGAATTCGATTAATTGAGCAGCCCTAATCACAGTAACAACTTAAATGTGTAAAGTGATGTTAGTCCTTCAGCCTTTTTATAAAACTAGTCCTCTGCAATGGCCCTTACAAGGGCTCTATGGATTCTTGTACTCAGCTCAGATGCAATGAGAGCATGTGATTATAGGATAATGTATTCAGCAGTCCAGAAGTAGGCCTTACGTTCACCTAGTAGCATCTGTTTGCCAAAAACATTCTTTCCTCCAACACACACACACACACAAGCAAACACACACACACACACACACACACACACACACACACACACACACACACACACACACACACACACACACACACACACACACACACACACACACACACACACACACACTCTGCATCCATGAGCTCATTAGAAGAGTAAAGTGCCAGTGGAGGATAGCCCAGATCTAAGAGATGCAGGTTTCTCAACAGACATGAGCAATTTAATTACGCTCAAAGAGTAGACACTTCTATGGGGCTGCTCAGACAGTACAGGCTAATTATAAACAATATGCTGCGAGTTTTCATTTTCTGCACATAGTTACTGAGTTTCTTTTCTTTTTCAGAGGGAGGTGTTATATGGTGATGCTAATACTTTGCTTTGGCTTGTGTGTGTGTGTGTGTGTGTGTGTGTGTGTGTGTGTGTGTTTGCGCGTGTGCACCTGCGTGCACGTGTATCTGTTTGCAATGCTTCTGGGAATATTTATAAACAAAAAAAGAAGGTTATTTTTCTGTGGACATGTGTGTGTTGCAGGTTTTTGTGAAGCCCACTTTAGACATCGAATGGAATTTCCAGAGAACCCAAGTTTTTAATGCATTCTTCTTTTTCCACAGAGATTTTAAGTCTTCATTGCTTAATCTTAACAATAATAGTTATGCTGCAAACAAAAGAAAGCCATTGTTTATGTCCTCGGGCCTGTGTCCATTCTTTCAAACTAAAGGGGTTCAGTGCTCTTCCTGATGCTGTTTGGAGTCCAGAGCTTGACCTCAGCCTGGCTGTGACCTTTGGCCTGAGACAATGACCTTGACAGTGACCTTGGCTGCTGTGTAGCCCTGTGGGACACTTAGGCCCTGATTGCGCTGGGCATGCTTCTTTTGTAGTGAGGGGCGCACTTTCCCCGCTATTTTCAGATGGCAGAGAGCATGTTGAGTGCTACTTGTGAGTTTAAACACCTGCTTCAAGGTGAAAAAAGTTCAACTCAGAAAAAGGGCTTAATGTCACACACACACACATTTTTGTAGTCAGTCAATATAAGTTTTGAAAGACAGTCAATATAAAAGACTCTGGAACACTGTGTCAGTTCTTTCCATCAATGGTAGGGATCTTTTTTTTGTCTTTGTTCCTGGTAAATGTTTTGACAGCCACTCACTTAAAAAGAACCAAAGAGACACTTTTTCAAAAAAATATTTGATGTGTTTTTAACAAAAACGTTTCATTTCATCAAACGGCTTTCATGATCTCTTTACGCAGCCAACAAGAGGAAATAAGGTGATATACAGGTGAATCGGTTGTTGCATAGCAACCATAAAAAATATTCCCAGCAAACAGTATTTTGAATGATTTGACAGGAAAAAAAAATTAAAAAAAAATTAAATATCCAGTGGAGTGCATTTCGCAAGTGATTAGGGCCTTACAATTCTTTCTCTTCTCTCTGAGAGGGACTGACCCACCAAGCGCCCACACAGATAGACCTCCCAGCCGTACTCCCTCTGGGTGTGGTGTGGGACAAGGCCTTTCACCAATCACTCCCCAGCTCCACTCCACTCCTCGCCCCACCCACAATCCTCTCAGGCTTTGTGCATGTGTCTCACCAAAACCACATCTGTCTGCGGTCAAGGGTAGCCTCTTCATGACATCATCCTAGAGATGAAGACGAAACTATGTTATTAATACCAGGGGCTGTTCAGCCGGTTGAAGTCGAATCACATGACAGGCAGCCCTTTTAGTCAACTCTCCGTCAATACTAGAGGTACTATCAGAACTTTAGGTGTAGGGGGCGAGGCTTCTCCGCTATATCCGCCATCTTGGTTAATTCTACACAATGGTGTTCAGCAAGCAAAGTCAATGGATCATAAGCCTTGCCCCCTGGTTTTAATTTCAGTAGCTGGCATGGATTGGTCACACCACCTCGAGTTATACAACCTCCATAATGAATACCATGTTGGGCTTGGTCATCCGGTGGGTTTAAGCCACACTGAGCGAGGCTTTGCAAAGATATTTGTCATTTTTGTTATAGGTTGAACAACACTGCAGTGCTAATAGACTTGTTCTTGTCACCTGTTTCTTTTAGGCTTACTATTTAGTTGGTTACTCGATTACATTTTGCTTGAGGAAGCTAATTTTTAACTGGGTCATAGAATCATGCTGTAGCAAGATGGCAAATGAGGTGAATCGGCAGTACTATCGCCAAATCACAAATGATTGGACCAAGTTTGATTCCAGAATGTGGGAATTTCCTGTTCTCTCTCTGTTGTCTGGAGAACTCACAAGCTGATGAGCCAATGCACATAGAAATAGAAATCACTTACAGTGTTAGCAAGCATCCAGGAGTAAGATAAAGTAATATTTAATTGCTGTCCGGTGTATGCTTAAAAACATTACAAAATTTTGACTCGTGAAACGTCTTCCTGTATGTATGTTGAGGGGAAAAGCCTTTTCATGTCAAGACCGATATTCCTTTGCTCTAAAACACCCTCTCTAGTGAGTAGACCCTGATTTATGGTTGGGGGAGATTCAGGCTGCACCTAGTCAACGAGCTGTGCTGAGCCATGCCATTCCTAAAGGAAAACACCACAAAGTTGCTCAGGTCCTTTTAATACAACATCACTTGCAGCAAAGCTTAAAACATGAGTCGTAGTTTTTTGTAATGTTAATCAGAATTACTCTGAAGTAAATTGTCTGTCTCTACATCTTGTCACAACTACAGCAGTGGTAAGGAGAGCACAGAACATCTGGAAAAAAATAGGTTGATAAATCTGTTTAAGATGTTAGGCTTGTCTGTGGAAGGCCCCTGAAAAAACAGTCATTAATTGTCCGGTCAAATGCTGTTGTTACCATACTAGAGGCCACAATACCGGCTAGTTTGCTAGAATCCTTATCCTATATATGGGAAGGACACACTTCCATTTGCCCTCATTTTACAACAAAGCAGGAATTTAATCTCATGCATCATTTGCGCCTGCCAAAGCTGCACTGGTCAGCACAACTGGGTTTTTTGTATTTATGCATGAGCATCATCCATATAATTCTCCTTCCTGTTTTTAGTTTCACTTTGTTCCTTCATACGTTTTCATTTAGCTTTTTTTTTCATAGAAAGTTACCCAGTGTTGGCAAATGCACTTTTGCCAGTTTGCTATTTTTGACCCTGCCTCAACTCGGGGAGAAGAGTTCAAGGGTTGACCTCATGGCTTCAGTCATTTGACTGTGTGAAGCATGAAGGAAAATATGCACTGCAGGTATCACATGTGCAAGGTCGGGACCTGTCATTTTAAATAGCTTAGCACCCACTTAGCATGTCAACCAGGGTGTCTGACTAGTTTGCAGCTTACAAAAACACACGTGTGTAATTTGGATCTTTGAAAAACAGGAACAGTGTCAGCTAACTTAGTGTAAAGGTAGCTAACAGTGGACTGGTGGTATTTTTCCTTTGCCATCTGAAACCCCATAGAACTTGTGTGTCTTTACATTACAAATAAAAAAGCCTACTTGTTTGTTTAAGCTGTAACTGGACACTTTGCCTGTTAAACACACTTGGAGATGGGACCCGAAAAAAATAGTGGATCAGCTTGAGTTAACACCTGAGGGGTTGAGGCAGATAGACTAAAATTCTTTGTAGCCAATTCACAAACATTTAATTTGGCGTCGGCAAAGAGGCAAGAGGTAAATCTCTTTCTTTCCTGTATCTCCAAGCTGTTAGAGTTAGTTTCAGATATCACCAGGTGGTACCTCCTGTCTCAGAGCGCTCCTGAGTTAAATTCGGAGGATAAATTCATTTTGAGAGCAATTCTCCTCTGGTCTAGTGCGCCATGCTGAGATGAAAGCTGTTGCAGCAGCTTTGATCTCCGTGAGGTTTGAGGTCTACTGCATGATTGTTTATCCAATTCATTAATGGACATGTGTGTGTGACACTTTCAGGTTAATTCTTTGATTTAAAGTGTTACGGTTGTTAATAGTGTGAATGTTTCTGCTTATACATTTTCCCCCTCTGAAACCTTGTCAGAGTGACGGAGCTGAAGTAGAAGGAATTCTTCTACTGTAAAACCTCTGAAAGCTATTTTGGTATAGCTGAACAGTTTCTCTCGACGTGCTTGCATTTGACTTTGACGTTAGCAATGCATGTAGTGTTGTTCTTCCTTGTCTGGGCGTGGTTCTGCCTGAGGTTTCCTCCTAGAAAAACAGGGAGTTTTACTCACTGATTCCTGAGGTTTCTTCCTGAATTCACGCAAATCAAACAAACAGGGAGTTTTTCCTCACCCCTGTTGCTCCCTGTGGACACTAACAACCGACTGCGCCTAAATGAACTTTCCTTGTCTAGTGCCTCTGGTCTGCAAAGACTGCCGACCCATGTTCACATAAGAGCCCACATTAACAGGGCATTGCATAGTTCTAGCGCCACTGGACTACAAAGATTGCTGACTAGGGCCTACAAGGACTGCCTACCTGTGTTCATGCAAGAGTCAGTTTGCTACTGTATTTATCTGCTCCGGCACCACTGAACCGCAAGAAATGTTGTCCTGTAACAACCCTGCTAAACTGTAAAGCACTGTAGAGCTACATCTTGCATGTATGAACTGTGCTATACAAGTAAAGTTTATTATTATTATTATTATTGTCTTCACTGAAACTTGTGGCAGCTGTGGTCTAGTGGTAGTGGTAGTTGGTCTTGGGATTGGAGAGTGGCAGGTTCGAATCCCACCCTACCCTACCCATGGTTGCCCATACCCTAGCAAGGCATCTAACCCTACACTGCTCCAGGGACTAGAACTGAAACCCTGTACATAATTCTGGATAAGAGCGTCAGCTAAGTGTAATGTAATGGTAATGGTAACTTGCATAGCATGCGTGTTTATGTTAAACTAGGTTGTTTTTTCATCCTCTGCCATCCTCCGTTGTTTCTTCTCTTAGAATGTGTCACATGCTCTTAGGTGGACCCCTTTGTGGTGTTTTTTTTCTTCAGGAAATGAAGCCATATCTCTGTGGCTGACTCCTTGTTTGTGCCGCTCTGCTGTGGCAGAGCTTGTGGAGAGGCAAGGCCGCTTGGGCAGGCGGCAGCCTCCGCAGCAAACACGTGCAAACCAGACTGTTTGTTCCCACACTCTTGCAGCACCTGTCCCCTTTGCAAAACAACATTACCAACAGAGCCCCCCCCCCTGTTTACTTGTCCAACGAACTGTACACTCAGCAGAAATTCACATTGTAGTTTTTTAGCTCACAGTAGTATGGGTTTTGTTTTCATTTTTATATTTCTCCAGAGGTCAGGATTTAATTATTTTTTTCAGAGCTGAGGCAGTTTTTTTCGATGAAATTGAATAAACCAGGCATGGATGAATGGAAAAGACTCTGTGTTTGGCAAAGGAAAAGATTTTGTGTTTGGGAAAGGACATTCTCTAAGTTATTTCAGAAATGCGTACTGTTGTCTTACTGCATGTGAGCATGGCTCTGAGCCAGCAGATGGCAGCGTAGTAGAAAAAAAAAAACTTCTCCTACATGTACAGAAATGATGGAGAAATCATTGCTGTGATTAAGTCAATGGTATTAATCATTAGGTTTTCTTCATATTGATGTCCATTCCGTTGTTAATCAAAATATTTTACACATTAGTTATGTGAAATTTGGAATTTTGTAATAGGTCTTTCGCCCTTGTGTTTGGCTTGGCATGCCCAGCCGTGATGATTTATGGGAAAAGACCTCCACATGGTGGCAGTGTTCACCAACATCACCTGCTGGCAGTAATCCATCTGCAGCAGTGGCATACCACTTGTCAGGGAAATATGTTAAAAATAATGTAATGCATACGTCGTCCTCAGAATCTTGTACACTATGCAATTTCATATACCTACCTATATGTTACACTTTTTGGCTAAGATTTTAAATTGCTAACCAATCTCTCTCTCTCTCTCTTTCTCTCTTTCTGTCTCCACTTTCTCCTCCCTTGCCATCCTGATGTGTGCCTCCTGGTTGTGCACGGAGCCAGGTAAGTTATGAGTGATTTTATGTTGCTTTTCTTACATTCATGCCCACTGTACCTTGAAGATGCTACACTGCACTCTCCCTGACCCTGAGCTGCTGGGAGACGTGCAGAAGAATGAGGAGAGTCAAGAGTAGAGCTATGACAGGATTGCAGTTCAGTCTTTCAGGTTTCAGGACTTTGCTGGGAGAGACAGATGGTGACTCCAGGTCTCTCTTTTCGTCAGGCTGGTTGTCGCTCACGGTGACACTCTTCACTGATTTTCTCTGTCATTTTCTCTCTCTCTCTCACTCACTCACTCTCTTTCTCTCTCTCTCTCCCTCTCTCCCTTTGCATGTCTCAAGTACCACCCTTGTACTGTGGTGTGTTAGTAGACTGTTTTGTGTCTCATGAATATTGAGTATTGAGGTTGAGGCCATAGCTTAGTCCTTTTATGCTTAGCTGACCTCAAGTGCCATAGAAGTGACCCTGTGTCTGCATTGGAAACTGTCTCACTGCGAGCAAGCAGGATAAGCACATTATGCAGCATAAGGGCTTTCTAAGCAATTAAAACAATGAAACCTTTGTGAATGAAACCTGAACGATAAGAATTTGTGATGTCACGTCCGTCGCTAGCAAACAAGGACACACTTACAGAATTCTTTCCCAGCCAACCTGGTTAGGGTCAGTTGCAAACGCTGTGTGTGTGTGTGTGTGTGTGTGTGTGTGTGTGTGTGTGTGTGTGTAAGAAAGAGAAAAGAGGGCGAGAGAGGTGAACTGCCCTCCTCTTAGCCTGGGGCTGGAAAAATCAATACATCTCCGCTGAAGGACCTCAGAGGCTCTGTCCTTCAGGCCTTCAGAAGCTGCTGCTGCTGCGTCCTACACTTTGCCTTGCTGTTGGCTTTCAGCTACACGTGCCCCTCAGAAAAGGAAAGACATAAGCCCTCCTCCCTCATCTTGCTCTTCATTTATGCTTGGAGTGTTTACGCCTTAGGCTTAGAGCGACATTGGAACGTCTGAGAGACATGGTTGCAGCATGTGGCGATAAACACCTCTCCATAGATTGAGGACAACGCAGGGCAGAAGTGTGTGTGTGTGTGTGTGAGAGAGCGTGTGTGTATCTGTGGGTATGTGTCCACATATGTGATCTATAGAGCTGTTGCTGTGATGAGTTCCGGATTGGGACAGCTGGTCATCTTGGGTATCTGAGTGCCACAGCTGCCTCTGGGACTGTAAGCTGAATGGTTTCATTCTATCTGTGTGTGTGTGTGTGTGTGTGTGTGTGTGTGTGTGTGTGTGTGTGTGCGTGCGCCTGTGTGTGTGTGAAGTAATTGTATTTGGGAAAAAGGAAGACAGACGTAGGATCACTACTGCTCTTGAGACTAAGGGGCTTAAAGCAAAAGATACTGTTAAAAATCTCGGTGTCTTTATTGACAGAGAACTAACATTCAACAGTCACATGAAAGCAATCTCTAAATCTGCATTCTATCACCTAAAAAACATTGCTAAACTTTGACTTATGTCAAAACAAGATCTAGAAAAACTTGTACATGCATTTATTTCCAGTAGGGTTGATTACTGTAATGGCCTTTTCACAGGCCTTCCTAAAAAGACCATCAAACAGCTTCAACTGATCCAAAATGCAGCAGCAAGGGTTCTTACAAGAACAAAAAGATCTGACTACATTACTCCAGTTTTAATGTCCCTGCACTGGCTCCCAGTAAGTTATAGAATTGACTTTAAGGCATTGCTTCTTGTGTTTAAATCACAGTGTTTTCCCCAAAGCGTCTAAGCGTATCAGCACCGATACGCTTCTTTTTTCGCCGATACGCATCAAGTTTTGTAGAGACGCTTTCATAAAATGCCGATACGCTAAAAATCATGCACAAAAACATTCCCCCCGGGATTTTCCCCGAACAAGAAGCCCCAATGTAGTCAAATGTAGGCTGCGTTTTTAGGAAACTTCCGTGGTGGGTGTGTAAACTACTATACTGGCGAAACTGGCCAATCACATGCCGATTACAGTGCTCCTTTGTTTTTTTTCCGCCAGTCAGCTGTATCAGAGAGTATTGTAGAAACTAAGATCTTTAACGCAAACCTCGGGGCTACTAAAACTGCCTAACTTTGACTGTAAATGCTACACAAGAAGGAAGGAGAACGCTCTCCTTGGGACATGCTCATGTAGCAAGAAAACTTGCAGTACAGTGTACAGAATGCGATCGGATCATCTA
>CM050208.1:7365000-7402500 GCA_027475355.1 Coilia nasus
CTGTTCAAACGGTAGCACAAAGGGCTGGGCATTGTCTTTGAGCAAAAATAAACTTTCTCTACTTTTTGCTGAGGGAGCTTCTATCCCTGCACAATATGGCAAACGGGGTCCATTGCCTTCCTGCATTGTCAGAGGAGTTCTTAGTGAATGTAGCACTAGTAGCACAGTCCTGCCTCGTTGAGATGCAAATGCGTTGAGATCCATATGTGCTGAGCTATACTTTAGTAGCATTAATGCCGCATTATGATTCAGAGGGGAGACGAGCCGAGAGGGTGGATTACAGAGTGGCCAGCAGTCGACCACTGTCTTGTCATCATGTATTGGTCTTTCAGTGCTGAAATGTGATGTGCTTTTGACCCCTGACTGCCTCACTTAACCTCTGACCCCTCTCCCCACTCGCATGCCTTTAATTCCTCGCATGCCCCTCCTTTGCTTTCAAGAGAGCAACCCGCCCGTCTGTGGGAGGAGATCACATTGCATGTGCGCTTGGGGGTGGATTTCAGGCCATAAACTTCACTGGGTGTGACCTCACCACCTTTGTCTCATCCTTAACCCAGCGAAAGGATTGATGGAGCTTTCAATAAGCCTGTGCTCTGTTAGACTTCTGTTTAGATGTACTCAACTCAACAGTCCTGCCATTTAGCGTGAGTTTTCCAGAAGCTTTCAAAGGTTGAGAGGCGGGGGGTGGGGACAGCATGGCATTATGGGAAGAGAAAAAGAGGGGAAGCTTCAGGCACCATGCCTGTCCCCTCAGACGGACCATGTTCCAGACACGCTGTTCCTGTTCCTGTTCCTCTTTGTCAGCTCTTGTGTTGCTTGGGCACAGTGCCCCAGTGTGCCAGCCTGGCCCTTTGCTCCTTTAGCTGCTCATGGAGAAGGGTGGAGGAGTTCAGGCTGGCACTGCTTGCTTGCATACTGCATTGAGCCGGAGCTTTCATTTGCCACCACATTCAACTCCATCCTTTCATGTATTAGCAGGTTGACGTAGTGGCTGATGGGTACTCTAGGGTCTGTGCCACGACAGCTGTCCCATGCCAGCCAGCCAGCCTTTTTTTTCTCCTTTCTTTCTTTCTTTCTTTCTTTCTTTCTTTCTTTCTTTCTTTCTTTCTTTCTTTCTTTCTTTCTTTCTTTCTTTCTTTCTTTCTTTCTGTCTGTCTGTCTGTCTGTCTGTCTGTCTGTCTGTCTGTCTGTCTGTCTGTCTGTCTGTCTGTCTGTCTGTCTGTCTGTCTGTCTGTCTGTCTGTCTGTCTGTCTGTCTGTCTGTCTGTGTCATTTTCTGACTGTGTGTATTTTCCGACACAACATTCTTTTTAATATTCACCCTTGTACTGTTTGTCTTTTTCCTCCTTGTGGGACTGTCTTGGCTCTTCATTCTTTCATCTGGCCTCATTTACTTCCCCCTCACTTTCCTCTGCATCCCATCATGCACCTGTGGTGCTCTCTCTGGAACCGGCCCCGCCTGCCTCTCCTCTCAGAGCAGCAGAGGCGCTAGCCTGGGACCTGGGAAGAACCTAGCTTCCTCCTCCTCCTCCTCCTCCTCCTCCTCCCCCCTCCTCTCTCTGCTTGTTTGGGAGGCTTTAATCTTGCCAAGAGCTCCAGCCAGGGGTATTAGGGGTGCAGCCTAGGCGTACCAGGGTCCAGGCACCTTGAGGAGTGTGTGAGCCTCTGAGCCACCGTGAGAAAAAAAGGATGGGATGTGGAGAGAGCTGGCCATTTTCTTCTCCTCCATTAATTCCCTCAATTTCTCTTTCTTTCCTCCCCCTGTCAGTTTGATGAGTGTCAGAGGGGTATGGGGGAGAGGGGGGTTTGGGGGGGGGGCTTAGTGTGGAGGGCAGTCAGAGGCCACAGATTAATGATCACATTTTTTCTGCGTGACCAAGCGGACGCTCCTGTGCTCGGCCTCAATAGAGTTAGCCTATTTTCCTCGACCCCCACCCCTGCAGTACTGCCTCTTCCACCACTCCACCACCAGCTCTACCGCCACCTCTGCTGACCATGCCCCAGCTCTCTGTGCCTTCCTTCCGATTCCACAGGCACGCTGCACCGTTTTCACAGCCGGTGGGGGACGAACCTGCAGAATGCCAATGGGCAATCATGCGAGGAGCCGTTTCACAGGCTGACAGTCCCCCGCTGCACAGGTCGCGGGGGATTTTTATTGGCAGGAGCCAGTGTGCCGCTGCGTTGCGTCGGCAGGCCCACGTGCAGGTAATGAGAGAGAGCAGGCACTTTAATTCCCTGGTAATTACCACATTAGCACAGTAATATACACGCACAGCCTCCCACACGCCATATTCATGCGCAGGGAGCCAAGCAAGAGGAAATTGCCCTGATTTCCTGCCGCGATCATGCGCCTGCATTGATATCCTCTAGACTCACCTAGAGATTGCATCAGATTTCCGAGCTGAACCCATTCTGGCCTGCATTCACCTCGCTTTGTCCTCATGAGGTAAATAAAATGAAGCATGTGGCCAGGAGGCTGTCTGGTAAAGAGAGATAGCTTATTGCTGCCTGGAAAAAGGCCTTTATCGCGTGCCGCTCTTTTGGTCTCCTACTTTTGCAGCAGTGAGTTATGCAATGGGCATGCAGCAGGCAGGAGGCTTAGTAGGTGAAGCCCGCTGGCACCCACAGTCATCTGACCCAGAGATCTCAAAACTGGTAATCTTGCTCAAAGCTACTTTGGGTGTGTGTGTGCCTGTGTGTGTGTGCATGTGTGTGCATGTGTGTGTGTGTGTGTGTGTGTGTGTGTGTGTGTGTGTGTGTGTGTGTGTGTGGTGCATGAATAGGCGGGGAGGGGGGAATGTTCTGTGGAATTGACATGCCTGAGTGCCTCACCACTGAAGTTTTGAGTCGTCGGCGTTTGGAATTCCTGTCATGTCAAAGGGGCCGCTGGTGGGCCTCCTCCCCACCGCAGAAGAGGCACGGGAGGCAGCTGAGCGTGTCTCTCTCTTTGCCTCGCCTTTGTTCTAATGCTTACCAGCGCTCCCCACAGAACACTTCAGCTATTTCGGGTGCCGCAGCTCTCTAGGTGGGAGTTTGCCAGCGTGGGTGTGTCACCGAGATCTGCAGAAAGTGCAGCAGGGAAGGGGAAAAGTTTACTGCACTCCGTCGCCAGTCTTTCTGTCGCAAGTGCTTCTGGTTAACCCCTTTACTGTACCTCTGCCCCAAACTAATTAGAACTCCTACTCTAGCATTAAACAAATTTCCGATCTGGGCTATTGGCTTTCGATGTGTAATTAGTGCGGTGACACATTGGCAAGCCAGGCGTGCAGCCCTGACAGCCTCCGATGTTTGATCTGGGTGTGCATGCGGGCAGACTTCCTGACACTGATTTAGAGGCCGCAGGGCAAATTGTACAGATATCAATCACGGCAGCAGGCAGCACGACACAAGCTCTTCCCCAGCGCTCTGACATGAATGTAAACTTCAGAAAGCTTGTTTCAACATACCTGCTCTGTGAGACAGCAGCATGATTGAACAATATGCTCACAATTGGAATTTGTTTACGGATGTTGTCTTGCCCGTAGCAGTAATGCTAATAATGTTACTATGTAGTAATGATTGGACTCTGATCTTTTCATTGTGCTTTTTTGTGTCATATGTACATACTTATAATGAAGGGGGTGTAAGGACACAGTTCTTGCACCCGTACAGAAACTTCATTGCTTACACTGAGATCCTAGAACAAACACATCCCATTCAGCATCCCAAGTAGCCTGGTAAACCCGCCCCTCGTACTTCATTTCATTTTGTACAGAGGGTCTGGAACAGAGACCGTCAGAAACGATTTGTTGGAGGTGTGGACTCTGCTAAAGTTTTTAAAAAGTGCCTCTGCTTTTACCCAATCGCTAACGCCTGGTCGTCACGTATGCAATTAGCCTACCTACGCACTACAATTCAAATGTGTAGCACACAAGGTCAACGTCATGGCTAACGAACACACCCTCTGTTCGCTGATTCGATCGGTCTTGCTGGGACTTGCTAAATGACCCTCAAGAGATTCCGGTCCAGACCCTCTGTACCAGGTTTTACCAGGCTACATCCCGAGGTCCCAGTGCAAAATTTGTGCTCTTCCAGCAGTGAGTCAAACCAGCCTCCTTTCTGAGAAATCCATGACCTTGTCAGTCTATTTATGCAGGCTTACAATACGTAGGTGTTTATTAATAACCTCCGGCCAGAGCTATGCTTAAATTTAATTCACTGCTATAAGGTTGAATAAATTAGTTTAATATGGAGATGTTTTCATAGAGATGATGATATAGCAGTTTTTGTCATGCTTGTCCATAGAGCCCTTCACCTCTGTACCTTGATGAGAGAGAGAGAGAGAGAGAGAGAGAGAGAGAGAGAGAGAGAGAGAGAGAGAGAGAGAGAGAGAGAGAGAGAGAGAGAGAGAGAGAGAGAGAGAGAGAGAGGGAGAGGGAGAGGGAGAGGGAGAGGGGGAGAGGGAGAGGGAGAGATGGTGAGAGAGATGGTACAGAGATGGTGTGCTCCTAAGCAGTTCCCAAGTTTGCCTTCTTCTTGTCCTTTATATCCTGAGCATCTTCCGGGCCTGGGTAAAGCCCCTCCGCTCCTGGCACTGAAGATCGGAAGATTAATGTTTAATCCTGTCCAGTGCAACCCTCATCACGCGGCCTGAAGCTGCTTTCTCACAGGAGGTTTCCCCAGCTCCCCCCATCTCTCTCTCTCTCTTTCTCTCTCTGTCTCTATCTCTCTTTCTTTTTCTCTCACTTTCTTTCTTCTTTATTTCTCTCCCTTTCTCTGGTCTCCATTACAGCCAAGCCACAGCATCCTGCTGACTCCAGTAGTGCTTTGTGTATGTGAGAACCCGTTTAATTGCAGCCTCTGTTCTCTCTCTCACTTGCTCGTCCTAATTGGCTCAGTAGTATTGCACTGCCCTGTCAGAAGAGCTATTTTCGTTAGCCTGCCAATCATTTGGGTGCCTGTTCAACTCCCTGCTCATGTCTCCTCTCCACTCAAGTCTCCTCTCAGCCTCACTCTCCCCGTGGGCCCGACTGAAGAGATGTGTTTGTTGCCAGACTCTCTAGGTACACAGCTCCGTGGTGTAATCAGCAGTGCAGAGTGTAGCTGCTTATGTTTTCCGCCTGTAGCCCACTGCGGCAGACCGGAGAGAGCTTGTTGCAGCCTGCCTGTGGTGGGGCTTGTTCAGGTAGGGCTGCTAATGAGCGGAGTAGAGGGAGATGGACAGATAGGATATATACACTATTGACCCCTGAAGGGAAACTGGGGTGTTACAGCAGCATTTATCCCAAACACAGGAACTGCACAGCTTTTCCCATTAGTGTGGTAGTCATTTCTGAAAACAGTGGAACTGCAGGGAAAACAACAGGAAGGATAAAGATCATCAGCTCATCTGGCTTTTCATCAGTGTGTGTTCCTCTGATTCACCGTACAGTCAGCACGTCTGATGAGATGCCCTGGGTATCTCTTGGTACTACATTAGTACACACACACACACACACAGACACACTCTGTGACTGTCACATTTTGAGTCCCTGGCTTTACTCAGACAAGGGGAGAGTGCTGTGTTGCATTTCGAGCTGTCCGCTCCACACAGTGCATGAAAAAGAGCACCAGGGCCGGAGAACATTCCTCCCGTTCCCCCGCAGCGGATGTCCCATTGTCTGTGTGTGTCCGCAGAGCTGGCAGATAATGGCTCCTCTTCAACGCGCCAGATTCTTTCAGCATCACTCACTGGAACAGAAGCTGGCAAAGGCCACTGGTGTCCACACACATATGCGCGCGCGCACACACACACACACACACACACACACACACACACACACACACACACACACACACACACACACACACACACACACACACACACACACACACAAATGCCCCATGGATGATTCTGTTCTGGTTGTGGCATAGACTGGCTGGCTGTTGGCCCTCTGTGCTCTGATAGCCTATTGTCTGTAAGTGAAGAGCCCATGCTGATCCTTTTAAAAACCATGAGATGGCATCTCCCTCATTACATCCTTTCACGGAGAGGGAGAAACTGAACCATTCACGGTCTGACGCCTGCACACAGACACACACACTCTTTGAGCATGCAGACTTGCACGCGCTCACACCCCAAGTGTTGTGAGAGACACTATGCAGCTTCACACATCTAAGGTGTTACAGGCGTGATTAAAAGGTGTTAAGATAAAATTTGTTATTCTAAAAGACTGCATGAGACTGAAGACTGCTAATCAGGATTGGTACACAGCAGCCAGTTATTGAGAGATGATAAACTTTGCGGACTAAACGCACCCATTTTGATAAATTATTTGATATTTGTGCATCTTAAATACTTCTCATACATCTCAAATCTCTTCAGTCATCTCATCAGTAATATCGTCCTGATCTTTAGCTTTTAGTCTTTCCAGAAAGTCAGATATCCACACAGTGGACGAGTCACTTAAGTCCACATAGTGTGGGAAGAATACATAGTGTGTCACATAAATCAACCATGTCAGAATTTTCTGTTAACAAGGTTTGTGTGCTGTAAGGCTTTTGTCTTCTCCATATGCAGTCATATTCCCCTCACAAGAATAACTGACAGCCAGAACCAATTAATTGTCTTTTGCATCCATCATTTAGTCAGTGCTACAGAGCTTTTGGAGCGGTGAGCACTATTGCTGTAAGGCTTGAGATGAGTGCAGCCATCAGCATAGGGTTATCACAGACTGAAATCGATATCAGATCGGGATTTCAGCGCAGACATGCTGTGGTCTTTAGGGTAGTTACATTTTCCAACAGATGCTCATCAGTGCTACATTGTAATCATGATCTGCCCGCATTCTTAGTCACGCCCACAAACAGAGGCTTTGTCATAATGTTATGATGATAAACCAAAAAAAAAAGAGGAAAAAAAAAAGGTCCCATTTTTGTCATTGTGATCACACAGCACACAAGGGCACACAGTGAAATTCACCTCTGCATTTACCCATCACACACGCGTGAGCAGGGGGCACCCGGGGAGCAGTGCGTGGGGACAATACCATGCTCAGGGTACCTCAGTGGCGCTACTGGTGACCCGGGATTCGAACCTGTGATGCTGCGGTCACAGGTCCGATACCTTAACCGCAAGGCCACTGCTGCTGAATACGAGGGAGACAGAGTGGGTGAGAGAGAAGGAGAAACATGGAGGAGGAGGATAAGATGGTGTGCTCGTGATGAATGTGTGAACTAAACAGTGTTTCGCAGTTGAATAGCTGATTTCAGGTCACATAGCCTTTAGTCTTTTTCTCAACAGCGCACCTACACACTGCAATCCGCTCCGCACTGCTCACCAGGGGTAGCACAACATACACCAGCCAGTGCACTCAGCCTCTGTGTGTGTGACTTGGTAAGCAGTCAGATGGCACCATTCCGTCATGAGTAAATCTACCTGCCAGCTCTGGGCCAGCTGTGTGGTCTGTGCTGCTCTGCCTCTCACCATAGGGAGAGAGGCCTCTCCAGCCAAGAGACTTGACACTGCAATGAGACACGAGCTTACAATGTGGACCATCACATGGAGCGCCAATGATTCTGCCATTTTTCATAATCTAGATAGAGGGAGTTTGAAAGATGGCTTGGGGAAGAAGGGCACTCAGAGTGATAACTTATGAGTTGGTTATCAAATATTCATTGCTAGTGGTGGGGGGAAAAAGTTAAGATATTATTGTAATACTGCATTGTACTGTAAGTATAATACTGTTTCAAATATCATAATGTATTTCTGTCATGGCACATGAAACGCATCAGTTGGTAGGCCATCTGGGAATGCAGTGATAGCCTATGGATTAGAAAGTGATATTGAAGAACACAATGAACAAAAGCCACAGTTAGATTCTGACATTTTGTATTCTGTTAAAAAGAAATCTGCTCAGCCATGGCTCTGCCAATCCATTTCAGAGCTGATAGATTTATATTCATGCCCATAGCTTTTGTGTCTGCTGCCTTTACTGCTTTTCAAAGGCCAAAGTCATATATAGGGATCATTGGACAGCTGTGGACAGGATTGTTCTGGTAGACTTTTATTGAACTCTGTAGCTCTTTGACATCCTACTCTTTTCCAACCTCTCACTGTGTTAGACACACACGAACAAACACACACACACACACACACACACACATCTGAGCCGTATATTACTGAAAGTGTCCTTAGTGTTAATGTCTCTAATCGTGCAGCACATGAATGCCACCGTAGGTAATTCCAGCCTTATTAATAATGCCCCCTGATGCTTGGCTTGACAGGTGCTGGGCTTTGATTGACAGATGGGTTATGTAACTGCTGGAGTGCACACACACACACACAAACTGGACAAGCTGGACTTTGTCTCTCAGCAACTATGCGCACATGTTTGCGTGTGTGTGACTGTGAGAGAGACAAAGGTGCCCACTTGTTCAGAACAGCACCCACCCACACAGCCCACCATTGGGTTTAGTGCTCCTGCCTCCTGGGCGCGTCTGTGTGCGCTAGAGTAGTAGAGAACTTTGCCATCGGCGCTGTGCGGCGAGCACCAGAAGACCGCAGAAAAGCACTTGATCACTGTGAGCCACCAGACTACAGGCCCTGGTTTGTTTCTAGGCTTACTTTCCCAGCTCAATGCTACCGCCTGCTCTACCACAGTGGCCGTTTGTCCTTGCCGACATTCAGCTTGCCGTGCAAAGAAGCATGACTGATGTAGTCCGAGTTTAGTTTGTACTCTGTCTTTGCTCTTGTGCTGGTCCGTCTCTAAAGGCTGCCTCTGCAGCACCCAAACACACAACCGCCAGAGCTTTGCACTTTCAAGGGCATAGAGGAGTGACAGCACGGCCATCCCACAGGGATTGCTCTGCTATTGATGTATGCGGAGATGGTGCTCCACTTCTGCTGCGGTATTATCGGCTATTCTGTTTCAGGTTTCAAAAGGTATCAGAGTTGAATATTTCTGCCTCATTGTAATGCTGTTCATCAGTGATCTGAGTGAAATGACTAGGTGCTTGGTAGTTTTTTTTTTTTTTAAATCAAAAACTCAATAACACAATAACAACTCCTTTCTCTGTTGTATTTGGGCTTTTACTTTCCAGTGAGCGACTGTGTCTTTTTCGAGATGTGTTTAGTCTTTGCCATGATCAAGATAATGATAAACTTAATTAATCCTTTTTCAATTTCATTCTCCCTTTTTCCCCCTCTATCTTTCACCTTCAGCATTTTTTTATGAACAGGCCGCCGGGCTCCTTGACCCGCCTTCAGCAGAGCCACTGGATTGGATTTGATTGTTGTTGCTCCTGGCAGGCTAACAGCTCCAGACAGGAACACACAGTGCTATTCGCTTTTGCTGCCACTGCTGCTGCCCTGCTACCATTGGCCTGTGGGACAGTCCATAGCCGACAGCATTCTTTGGCTGGCCAGAGTGTTGGTATCCCCCCTCTGGAACAGTGTCATTCAGGGATCCATTGGTTGATGGCCTCTTTTTTCTTTTTTTTTTTTTGCTAGCCCTAGGCAAGCACTTATTGACTGTGTAAACCCACTCTACCCTGTATTTAAGAGCCAAAGAGCATCATTCACAAGGCCAGGACACTATGGTATTGGTTGACTGGGCAGTGAGAAATGTTTGGGTTGAGTTACACTGGCCAAGTCGGGCTGTTTTTGACCTTAGGGCAGTTAGTCTCTCCACTCCCCTTGTAAAAATGTAGAGTGTGGAGGGCTTTGAAGTGTCTGACCAAGAGCAGAGAAGCATGGTGCACTGTGTTCCTTGCACCACCATCTCCCTCCTCTTTGCTTTAGCCCTGGGTTTACTCAGAAGCAGTCCTCCCTTTTTAATAAGCTTTTTACGCACGCACACACACACACACGCACACACACACACACACACACACACCACATACGCCATATACTCACTCACACACACTATCTGTATCCTCACACTCACACACAACCAGTATAAAATATCTGATACACACGCGCCCACACACTAATGCACAGTATCTCACTGAAATTGTTATGGCTGGTATTATAAGATTGTGAATCAGCATGTCGGTCTTAAAATGGCCAGGGATAAGTCTGTGCAGTGATGTGCCTGAATGTGTTACTAAGTTAGGCCAATGTTCCTGTCTTGTTCAAAAATAGAGAACCTACTTTTTTTATTCCGGATAATGACTAATACTCCAGTACTGGGTCACCCTTCAAAAAAAAAAAAAAAAACATACCTCTTTCTCCTTGAAAGACATTACTTCCTCCATTTTTATTCTGTTTCTCACAAGGAGAAGAGGATGGAAGGAGAAGCAAAGCTGTGTTGATTAATGCATGTCTAGTTTGCGCAGCCCAGAGCCTGGTGAGCATCTGTCAGGTATTCAAACTCGGCCCTCCAGGGACCAGCATGCCTAAATAAGACCTGAATAAATAAAAAAAAAAGCCACACTCAGTTGCTGCTGGTTGAGTGGGGCATATCGTATTATGTTAATAGGCAACATTCACACGAGTGTGAAGCCTGCTCTTACTGGAGCGAAGAGGTTGGGAACAGGTAACAGCACTTTTCTAAAAGAGCAGCTTTCGCTCACTCTCGTGGACGCAGTGGCCCTGTGGAGGTCGGCAAACGATAGAGAGAGGAGCAGTAGAGAGGAGCAAAGGTCTCACTTAGCAGGCTGGACCCTGGTAGTGGGAGTTCCTTGGTAGTGTTAGTCCTGCTTTCTGAATGCAACTGTGTGCTTGTGTGTGTGTGTGTGTGTGTGTGTGTGTGTAGTAAAATGAATAATTAGGAAAAGGAGATCTGTGTCACTGTCTGTAGCCAGTGGCCAGAGCATACACACAAACACACACGTACACAGTGCAGTGACCAGCCACCCACACACCCATCTCCAGGAAGCATCTGCTGATTTTGATCCTCCTCTGCCACTTTATACAGACAGCTGTTGGAACAAGATCGCTTTGTGTGCGTGGGGGGTGTGCACACGTGTGTGTGTGTGTGTGTGTGTGTCTGACTGAGTCTGACATGCAGAACAGGTCTGGGTAACTGAGAGGGTTTTTTTTTTCACCCAAGTGGACATTGGTCTCTGTGTCCCACAGCTAAATTTAACTGGTAAATAACATCCGGGAGGTTAAATGAGATTCATGGTACAGATTTCCGGCAGCGCTGCATCCCTGACTGCCCTCTGCAGTATTTCATTCATCGCACCGTCGAGCCCGCTGTTCCCACCCGTAGATTCCACTGACTCTTGCATCTCATGAATGATTGATCACAAGCACATCAGCCACTGGAAATAGGGTGTCTATTTTTTTTTTCCAAACTTGACAGTCCAACCTAAATTACATCAACACTGCTGTAATACCGCTTTGGGAAAATGTTCAGCTCCCCAGGGGTTACAATGTATAAGGGGCATCTGTAAGCACAGGCAAAATAGCCTAGCTGGGCTCTTTATACTATGAGGTGGGTCACTGCATGACAAACATTCAAGTTGTGTGTGTCTGTGTGTGCTGTAATGTTTTTTTATGAGGTAGACTTACTGTTGAATGCATTACTGTTATTATTACTGTATTGTTAGCTACTGAAAGTATATTTACTTGTAGGGATTTTTTGGTTTCATCTATTGTTTACAGCACCAACTTTATGTGTTTGTCAAACGGCCAAACAATAAATTATAAACAGTGGACAGTTAAGCGCCATTTGATGACCTACCATCAGACCATTAGAAACGATACGGAAACCCCGAAGCAAAGGTGGTCACCCTGAAATCCCATGCACCTTTAAAAAGTTGGTTTAGCATGAAACTAAATCTCCTCAGCTGTCATAATGGTGTACTGCAGTGTTGCAGTAGTGCAGCTCAGACGCCTGCACCTGTTCTGCACCAGTCTGACTTCTTGGCATTGTAGTAAGTTATAGGAGGGGGAAGTATGTCATCGCACTGTTGGGGCCTCTAGCACCCTTTTGCTATACAGCAAAAAAAACACCTGGGTAAAAACTACATTATAAAGGCTGTATATAAAATACATACACGTGTTTGGTTGGATTGCATATCACATGCATGTATTTAGTTACGTTTCGCATATTGTTTGCTTAGGTGCTTATTTTTACACGTTCTGACCCGACGTAATGAAACCAGTGTCCGATAAAGCTCCAGGTGGTCTGCCTGTCTCCTGGCGGGGATCATTGCAAGTGTCCCTCTGCGTTAGCTAAAGCCCCAAGGGGCTAAACTGTTGGCAGACAGTAGCTGCAAAGCCTCCATCATGCATTATTAAGGACTTCGAGGAAACTACACAACACAGATGGTGCAGGCAACCCGTTAATGTTGTGAAGTGGCTGTTAAAGACTTGACTTTTTCTTGACACAAGGAATTTTTTTTTTTTTTTCAGAAAGTAAAAAATATCCAGAGCTTACTTATTTTATAGATTTTCCCCGTTGCCCTTAAACAGTTCTCTGACGATGCTACCTTGTGAGGCTGGAGTTTGGACAGGTTATTTAGGAAAATAACCCTTTACCGTGAAGAAGGTAACTAGTGAACTCCCCGACATATCAGTGCCCTGAACATGTCAGGATGCCCCAGTGCTTACGCGGCTATTGTTATTTCGTTATCTGGAACTAATCATTTGAACTTTTGAACCAGACCCCCTGGAGTTCATTCGAAATCGGTTAACTGGTTAAAAAGATAAGAAACGGTGGGGAATTCTCGAAACTCGGAGTAGTTGGTATGTAAAAGCAACCAATTCGTTATGTCTTGCCTCTATATATAATGTATTTCTCATGTATAGTGTGGTGTGACTATCATGGACCCAACATAAGGGCAACTCAGCGGGGTACTGACTGCGTTGGACGCAACTACCACACTACTACGAGCAAACATTTTGTAGAGCAGATGGACTGCGGTGGGATAGTGTAGGCTACTGGATGCGCTTTATGTAGTGTTTGGTCGCATTCAGCACCCAAACGTTCACTCGTGTGGACCTTCATCACTAGTAGAAGCCTACATGTTCCCGTTGTAGTAGACGGTGGGTCTCTCTCCTGCTTTGTGTCTGTCCTTTGTTCACGCCCGTTGATGCTGAGCGGACAGCGCACCGTGTGTTACATCACGCGGGGCTCGAATTTCATGCGTCTCCGTCCAGGCACAAACACGAGGGGAGGCTGACAGCTGGGATGCTTTATTTGCTCGCGAGCTCTGCTATCGGAGCGCACTTCTGAGGGACACTTTGAAGGGGGGGTCCGCTCCGTAAAGCAGACCGCTGCCACCAGCAGATTTTCCGCATCTGGAGAAACACTTGAAATACTACATCGACGGATTTTATTGCCTGTTTGGCCACTCGGATTTTCTCGTGGGAGACAAGAGCTGTAAGTTTACTTGAAACATGAATATTGCATCGCATCAAAACGTCGTTTATTTGTTGTCGCGTACTGCGTTTCGCAGACAGACACTAGTTTTTGTTAATTAATCTGATGTAAGTCAGTTGTGTGCGGACATTGTTGACGAACCAAATGTGCAGATTGCGTGCGTGGCGAAGCAGAAAACGGGATATATTTAAACTAGCGCTGATTAAACTGGCTGTAGAAACCATCGACTGGTCCTATTAAGTCATTGCATGCATGCATGTATGTTGCGCGCATGCTTGAAATGGAGACCAGGCAAATTATAAGAAAAACACTAAGACTAGATATAGGTATCTTTGTTTTGTTTTAGTGAAATATAAAACTTAAAACGTGTGGTAATATTTTTTTTTCTAAATAGAATGTCAGTAGTGCAGGTCTGCTGTGTTGTGATCAGTTACAGGGTAGCGCTGTCCCTGTGAAGAACATAATAACTAGGTTTTGTGTCTGACTCAGGTGAACTTGAGTGTTGTCCTTTGTTTGGGTTGGTGTGCTGTTGTGTCCAAGAACTTCTCCAATTGTGCATTATCCTATTTTCCTTCCAGCACAGCTCTGTCGTTAACCCTTTCCTGGGGTGGCTTGTTTAAAACAAGTGCCCCCTTTCAAGCTGTGCTCGTAATCCCTTATGATGGGGTAATTTCCTCATTGTTAGAGGACAAAAGAAAGAGAGGAACCTTCCTCCTCTCAATAAAATCAATGAAAGTCCACCTCCATTGTTTTCTGATGGTGTCCTGTTGGAGTGGATGATAAGATGCTGTAGGGGGCAGTTGATTCGACCTCAGTTGTTCCTCATGATTATCAGATCTTTAGGTCTTGGTTGAGAAATGTTACACCAGAATTCACTTGCCTGAAAATACAGTCCAAAATACAGTGCCGAGCCCAGTGATGTCTCAAAGGGTGTTTAAAAAAAGGCTGTGACATTTGCCATTGTACATAATGTTTCCCACTTCACACCCCTCCTTCTGCATCCTTAAGAGGTTGGCAACCTACTTGAGTAACTGTCTGTTATTCACAGCCAATGAAGCTTTACCTGCCCCCCCACAACCCCATGCTTATGAGCACTGACTAAGGCCAGGTCCTCTTCTCTTATGGCCCAGTTGTGCTGTTAGGAGCCTTCCAGTTCATCAGAAGCAACAAGTACTCTCCTGTCTGTTGTGCCCATTTTTCCCCCGTCTTGTCTCTGGCTCTTTCTGTCACAGCCTAAGTTGAAGTTAGGGTTGGCCTTGCTGGTACACGTCTCAAATAAATAAAGTTGTTGGCTCTCCAAATTAAGGCATGTTTGGAAACCAAGAGAAATTCTTTTGACTGTTTTAGAATGTGAGAAACCTATAATTTGTGTTTGTGTAAGTATGTGTCGTTTGTTTATGTGTGTGCGACGTCTTTGCTTGTGTGTTTTTCTTTTTTTTCTTTTTTTTCAAAGAAATGTTAAGTAACCACAACCACAGTGTTATTTGATATATTTTCTGTCCTTTAATAACTGGGGTTGTCATGCTTGAAAGGAAATGGATTTCTCCTGTTCCATGCGTGTGTGTCTGTGTGTGTGTGTGTGTGTTTGTGTGTGTGTGTGTGTGTGTGTGTGTGTGTGTGTGTGACTCTCAGGGAGACGGACAGAAGGCGCCCATGCAGAAAGGGCTCCTCCATTATTAGACTGTGGTCTTGGCATTGCTCCTGAGTTTAGGAATGGCTGGCATGAGGCTTCACCTCACCACTTCATGGCTCACTTTTCCAAACTATGAATCATTTTACTATCACACAGTTGTTTTCTTTCCACTGTGGGTATGGATTTAACAATCTGAGAAAAGAATGAAACCAAGAGTGTGCTGTTTGGAAAGGACTAGTATTTGTGTTCTTTTTCTCGGCAGAAGAAAAACCTTTGTGGAACAGACACATGCCTATGACTTGTATGTATGGAATGTTTGCATCTTGGTGACACAAGGCATACCTTGTTAGAACTTAGAGTTACAGTTTAGCATGATGATACTTTGTAGCCTGGTAAACCAGCCCCTCGTACTTCATTTCATTTTGTATGGAGGGTCTGGACCAGACACTGTCAGAAATGATTTCTTCCTGGAGGTGTGGACTCCAGGCTACCTACGCACTACAAATGTAGCACACAAGGTGAATGTCATGGGTAACGAACACACACTCTGTTTGCTGATTGGATCGGTCTTGCTGTGGCTGACTACATGGCCCTCAAGAGAGTCCGGTCCAGACCCTCTGTACAAAATGAAATGAAGTACGAGGGGTGGGTTTACCAGGCTGGATACTTTGTGCATGTGTGTGTGTGTGTGTGTGTAATTCAGTGGTGTGCATACCCAGAGATGGCCAGCCAGATAGATACCTTTTCCTCCATTGCAAGATCAAGAGAGAGTCAGGTGATGCTTCACAGGAGCTTTGTCTGAACCCATAGAGAGAAGCCTTTAGGTGTTGCAGAACCTTCATGGTCAGTGCGGAAGAGGATAGGCTAAATATGGAGAGTAAAAGCTGTGTAGTCAGGCAATATAGTATAGGCATAGCTAACACATCAGAGCCACAAAACATAAAGCATGCGTTTGTGTATTACAGCACAAAATACACCAATTTGTTTTTGCCATGAGTTTCTGTCTTTTTTTTAGACAGTCTTTTTGCTAGGCACACTGAATGACTTTAGAGTACTTTGTTTTTAGATAATGAGACTCTTAAATTATGAATCCCCCTGCCTGTCTGCTAATCTGTTATGTGCTCTGCTGGGTGAAGAATAAGTAATGGGCCCTTTCATGACACAGCCATAGAGCCCTTTCTCTCAGTTTTCATAATTTCCACTTGCTAGTTAATGGAAGTAGTAATTGGTAAAAAAAAAACTAATTGGTGAATTTGCACCATCTTCATTGTACTGTTTTTGGCCCACAGTTAATTTAGCCTTACTTTTCTTGCTTTTGTTGTGGAGTGGAGATGTGCCCCCCACCACACCCCAACCCCCATCCGTCTGAATTTCACATTGCGCAGGGTTTGCTATGTTCTGCTGTACATCACTGTGACTAAATTAGAGGAGCCCTGTGAAATGTCTCGGGGAAGGACGGATCCAAATGACAGGGAGGAAATGCGGAAGGGCGTCATGGAAACGCGTCTTCCCCGAGTCGCGCTGGCGGTGTTGGCGGCCGTCGTTGGCTGACTGTGGTGGTGTGCACCGTGCACACGCTCGTTGGCAGCGCCGATGATGAGTGGGCTGACAGGAAGCACTCAGGATGACGGCAGCTCCAGCCGAGTCGCGCAAGAGAGCCCTCTGACTGAACACGCTGAGCAAGTGCTAAAGTTTATGTAGCCCCCATCGCCATCTTTTCATTTCCTTTGGACATGGAAGCACTAGAGCAGCCTCTCTTGGACATGGGAGCACTAGAGCAGCCTCTCTGTCTCCATGGAGTTCTTTTTCCACCAAATCTTGTGAGGCCATGTGGATTGATGTTGCAGCAGCTTTGCTGATTGTGTGCTTTTTCCTCCCTTATCTAATCCTCAAAGTGAAAAGCAATTTTTTTTTTTTTTTCTTTTCCCCTTCTCGTCTCTGCTGTGGGCTCTGAGAATGTTAAAGTAGCATCTGTTGTTGTCATTTATACCTGCCACTGTCTGGAAACAAAACAGTGTTGCATTTGTGGAAAGAAATTGCATAATTTCATCAATAAACTTAATTAAATTGCTGAAAGTTCACTAAATGCCAAAATGAAACAATCTGAAATACAAAAATCAAAATCAGTATTAACCCTAGATGCCTCATGTTCATTGTGTTGTGATGCATTGAGTAGATGGAAAAAATTTGAATATGTTCAGATTAGTTTTACATTAGACTACATAACTGTTGTGCTTCTCTGGGACAAGGAGTTAGTTCTTAACTTTTGGGGTGACTGAATGGCACTAGTCTTGAAATGCACTAGTCTTGAAGGTTTAAAGGTGCTTTTAATTAAATTGATGTGCAAGCTGATCCTGTTAACTGCTTTTAAACTTTCTTTGGATTAAACATGATGGAAAAGATGGCCAACTCAAGCACTGGTAATGATACTTGAAATTGCATGCTGTTTGTTGAGGGGGGATATTTGGTTGGCTGTAATTGCTAAGGGGTATGGAAAAGAGGAGTTTTGTGGTGTTTTGGAGCTCTACATCTGTGGTGACAAAAGAAAAGAGCTGGATATTCTGAACTGAGGTGGATTTTATTCCGTTTTGAACATTTAAGCACACTTAAATATCACCCTGGTGAGATTGGCTTCCTCTGTATCATTACGCACAGGCTCCCTCAGCCGTGAATCATTTTCCGCCTCTGGTGCCTTCAGGACAGAAACAGTTTATTTACTCCAGGCATCGTTGCCATGGCTGCATAATATCTCTCTCTGTTATTCGCCAGGCCATCGAATGACCTTCGCACTCATTGAGGATCGAGGCAATACAGTTGCATGTAAACACCCGTGTTCAGATTCAAGGATCGAAATCCTTGCACAAGGAAAATCACACAAAGCGTGTGTAACTCAGCTTTTTTCCTCTTGCTTGTGCTCTGTAGGGTAGGGGTCCGATTAGGGGAGTCTTTCAGTCCTCTGTAAAAAAGTGCAGGCTGGTTGAGTGCAACCCTTGACCCGTGGCTACAACCAGGCTTTGAATCTGCATCAGGGGAGATTACGCCCACTCCCCCTCCACCTGCAGGTGCCTGCGTCCTGCAGAGGTTGCTATGGCTAGGCTAATCTCAGAATGGAAGATTACCTTTGCCCAAGCATTCATTAGTGTGTGCTCGATCTCTGCTTTGTCATTCAAGAGAGCTTCTGTATTCTTTTTCTTCATTGGAAATTACATCATGTGTTGTAATATTTGTTCATTCATTTTGAAATGCACTTGTGTGTGTGTGTGTGTGCGTGCGTGCGTGCGTGCGTGCGTGTCTGTCTTTCCTTTTTCTTTTGGGAAAGTATTTGCCATTCTGAGCATTGTTCCCCAGCTGCAGAGAGAGGCCTCCCCCGCCTGGTTTGTATTCCCATTTGAAAGAGGCCTTAGCCCCCTGAGCCCTGTTGTTCTCTCCTCTTCAATCCCTTTTTATCTGATTAACACCCCCCACAAACACAACACTCCGTCTCTCTCGCCCTTGTTCTCCACACACGCATCCAGCAGTGGCCATCCTGCATTCAGCTTTTTAGCCATGGGCTACAGAATACAGCCCCACCTCTCTTTTGTAGTGCATCCTGGGAAATGATGAGCTCATCAGCAGTGCTGCAGGCACAGCGAACATCCTTCACCACAGCACCCCAGCTTAAGAATGCAAAGTCCCCATTAGGAACACCTCGGGCCTTTTTTTGCATGGCTTTGGCCCTCACTGAAAACAAGACCAGAAGATATGCAGCAGCCTGTTTTCTTTGAGAAACACATGGGTGCACTTCATGTAGGCTACTTAGAAAAAAAATATTGCATTTCTAGTAAGTTTTGTGTTATTTTACGGCAAGTAAAATTTCCAATGCAAATGAAAGGAGCATCTGAATCAGTGTGGTTGCAGAATCTGATTGAGCAATTATGGTTGCACAGGCCAATTTGTGCTTGGTCTCAGCACCAAAGGCTGCTTAGGTTGAGCTCTCGTTTGTCAGCTATATGATTCCACTTAGCCCTTCAGTAGGCTTTTAATTAAAACAAATTGAAGTCAATATAGCCTGACACTTAAACTGCACATTAACAGAAGTGCTAGATGTGGATTGTGTGCTTCCAAGTGGACTAAACGTGATTGATGAAGTGTGTGCCTGACTATGGACAAACAGATTATGCTGTCACCATAACATGCTTGTTACAGCATACTTTCCCTTACACACCGCAGCACAAACTAACCATTTTTTACCTTATTTGATTAATTAGCAAGCAACAGCCAAGATGACAGTGTTGTGGGGTATCCTGACATTTTATGTGTGACATATCAGGATAAGGGGTTGTGGTCATACCAACATACACCTTTTGATAAAAAAACGCAGAATGGCTAAAAGAGGCATTTTCGATTGTAAAATGTGTGAGGTTTAAGCTAAGAGGAGTCAATGGCACAGTTAAAAAAGATTTTCTTTTCTCTGCTGTTTCCCCATGCCCAAAATTGTTTTATGAAGATGGAGCCTACTCAGTCTTCTAAGCTGCATTTGATTTCATGAAGTCTTCAGGATGCAGCATGCCATTTCATTTCCTTTGTCATTTGCCTTCACATCCCCCTTTTTCATTTTTTTTTTAATTTCTCCAAGGGCATGTCTTCTGATGAGACATATTTTCTGATTTCCTTTGTTGGCTGTGGGGATGATTACATACCTCTGAAAGACTGCAGTTGTTTACATTTACATGTAGATGAGGTGGATAGAGTATAAATCTGTAAATCTTTCCCTTTCAATGTGTAAATGTTCACAGTTGTTCAACTGCCAAGGTCG
Source organism: Coilia nasus (assembly GCA_027475355.1). Lineage (NCBI taxonomy): Eukaryota > Metazoa > Chordata > Actinopteri > Clupeiformes > Engraulidae > Coilia > Coilia nasus. Next base: position 7,384,720 of record CM050208.1, read on the forward strand.
CTGACATACAAAGCTGATGCTATGTTTTGACAACAGTTTTTCAACTGCAGCAGTAGCAGAGGATGTTTGTGTTTAAAAGTGTAGCTCATTGATGTGCGTGCACATTAGTAAAGTAGGCAGTACATTGATGCAAAACAGTCCCCTTCAAGAAGGTGAGAAGTTTTGTAGTGCTTCAGGACTGGGACTGTTTGAGCTCAACTGCCTTGATTGGTGCTGTTGAGGATCACCATGAATAACTGTGCTAACGGCCTTCCGTGTAACTCAGCAGTGGTGATTTTGTGATGGAAACACGAGCGAGAGGAAAGGGGGGGGGGCATTTAAATGTTAATTACTGCTGTTGTGTATGAGAATGAGCTGAGGCAGCATGATGTGGCACCCGCCTCGCCCCTCTATCCTCTCGTCTCAGGATGCATCGCTGCCATTCGTCTCGCTGCGCATCAGAGGTTTGGGCTGTGTTCTACTCCCCACCCCCTGAAGCCCACTCCGGCTCGGCAGCGGCGTGGAGAAACCGATGGAGATGGAGAGGCGAAACAGAGCGGAACGTCTGTCCCGTGTTAGGCGGGGAAAACGCTAGCACATGTGCTCACTACTGTGCTGGCTGTGTGGCTTCGTCCTAGCAGTGCCCATTTTTATTGCTGCAACCACCAACCGCATCCTTCAAAGCCCGTTGAGTGTTAGCTTCAAGCGAGGAAAACAAAAAGGGGGAATGTGCTGAAGGTTTCAGCAGAGATGCTCTTCTTTTCTGTCTCCTCAATTAAATCCATCCTCAGTTTTTTCCCCAGTGGGTACGGTACGCAAGGGTGGCATTTGGAGAGCTAGCCTGACAGAGCTTTTGTGGAGAGCACTAGCCTTGAATTTAATACCTCAAAGATTATATGTTTAGTGCCCCACCTTAGTTTTAAGGGCTGCTTTTAGTTCCCCTCTTTCTAATTTAAGAAAAATACAGCTTTGCGCTCAACCCCCCTCCTTTTTTATTTTACAGCTGGTTTAGTGACATGACAGTATGCAGTTCCCTGAAGTCATGCTAATATCGCACATTAGTGTTTGGTTTCACCGTGTCTATTTTTACAGTCTTGACAGATTGGGCCACTGCTTCGGTGATCGGTACCATAATAGCTTCCGGTCATATTTTTGCCTCCCAGTGCCTCATGGGAAGCTTCACTGTGTCATTTATGCACTCTTGGCATGCAGAGTGCTGTGACTCAGCTGTGTGCCTCAGTCCAGTGTTGGGTATTTGTTTTTACTGCAGTTGAACCAGTAACACGTGCCTCAGACTCAGGTGGGGGACCAGAGATTTCAGGCCAGTGTGTATTTAACTTTTTTTTTGTGTTTGATTGTTTTTGTGTTTTTGCCATTTTGTACCAATGTTCCAGGACAGCAGAGTATACTCCCACCACCCACCTTCTCCTGCTGTGCTGTGTCAAAGCCATGACCAAGCGAAAAGAGCAAGAGCAAAGAGCAAGAGCAAAGGCTGCATGTCCTGTATCTCCCTCTCTTGTGGATGCATACAACATTCCTCCTCCACTTCTATTTTGGAAGATGATACACTGCTCCCTCAAGATTTCTCCCCCAAACCTAACACTGTTTTTAATGACCTTACGCAGTTGTCAGTGGACACATCTGTAATGATTTAGCATTGGAGGGCCCAGCATTGTTTGTGCAGGCTTGAAAGAGCCCTTGTGTTGACCGCAAGCTGTGGCAGCTGTGTTTTTTGCTAAAGACCATAAGGGCTTTATGACACGTCTGTCAGAATGATGTACGCCTGCTCTCGCTCTGATGAGCCCCTCGCAATCCACTCCAGCCCCTCACGACCTCTGACCCTTTGAGCTGCTCAAATTCCCTTTGAACTTCACCCCCATCCACACACACACATGCACACACCAACACACACACTACACATACATACTCTCACAAACTACACACACACAACAAACAAACAAACAAATGACAGGCTTGTTGGCCTGCATGTTGTGAGGCAGTGTGCAGGTACATGTTGAGTCGTGTCATTTTTTTTGACAAATATATACAATGTGTGTCCATGTGAGTTGGCAGCACATGGCCCCCCTGTTAAATTAACAATGCGCCGGGCGGACGGCGTCTCCTCACCAATAACATCTCCCCGCATCCACGACACCTTGGTCCTTGTGTGTTTTTCCTCTCCTGCGATCGTGCTGTGCTAGTCCGCCCCATGCTGCAGCTCCAGGGGAACCATATAGGGCTTCATGCCCTGATTTATTGCCAGTGGGAAGCAGGCCAGCCTGATGTATCGAGGAAGCCGGCAGGTTTTTACGGAGGCATTAGCGCGCCCCGAAGTGAGGGGATAACACAGTGTTTCCGAAGCAAGAGCTGACCCCCGAGTGCTAAATGCTGCACTGCAGTAGTTAGCAGGGAGCTTAAAGTCTTGGGCTGGGCTTCTTCCTCGGCTTTTTAGTGGGATATATCCTTGGCTCTTTTTACTTTTTAGTGGGATATATCCTTGGCTCTTTTTACTTTTTAGTGGGATATATCCTTGGCTCTTTTTACTTTTTAGTGGGATATATCCTTGGCTCTTTTTACTTTTTAGTGGGATATATCCTTGGCTCTGCAAAGCGGTGATGAGAATATGTCTGTGCAAGGGGATAGTAAAAAAAAATATTTTTTTCATTTGCAGACACGGAGCCTGGAGAGTTTAATCTGTTATGCCATTTTCATTGGACCCGAGTGTTAGCATTAGCACTGTCCATTCTTTTCTGAAAATTACCAGAGTAATATTTTGTTTTTATTTGCCAGTTTCATAAGTTAGGCCGGTCTGTTTCTCTATTCAGCTGGAGACTTTACGGCCTGACAGTAGTTTTGATGCACTGCGGTACAAGTCCCATGCAGCTCAGAGAGCTTCCTTTTTGGCTTTCAGCTGGTGTCAGATGCGTCCCTGCCTCCCTTTAGTAATAATGGGAATAAAGTATAACTGAGCAGGATGAATAGTGACACTTTTTTGCTGTGGTGCTGTGTGCTGGCATGCTTTTAGGCAATTCATATTATTATGATTTGTCATCCTCCACTGAGTCTTACTCAAGCGCTAGCCTGCTTTCATCTGCTAATTTCATCAGTCAAGACCCCTCTGCCTCTTCAGTCCATTGACAGCTGGAGGCTACGCACGGCCAGACCTCAGTCTGCTTGCACGGGGCCAGTTAGCGTAGACGTTTGTGAAGGCGTATCGAAGACAGACGGTGCCGTAAGTCTGCCACGAGACCACACCAGGCCCTCTCCTGCCAGCAGTGCCCACATTAATTACAGACCGTAGCTGTGGCTTGGGCCCCACGCCAGACCCAGGCTTGTAACGCGACCCACCCTCCCTCCCTCTCACCCACTCCCCATTGCACAATCTGCGCACTGCACCACTCAACCACTCATTATTGTGTTTGTGGGTGTGGGTGGGTGGAGCAGACCCTTTTCCGTATTGACTTTAATTTCATCAAGAAGTACTTGGCCGCTGCCTCCTCCTAATACCAGAACCTTTCACGTTAGACCTTGCTTACGAGCACTGCAGGGCTTCTGCTTCGTGCTTCTTGTTCGTCGCTGATAATGTGCAGTGACCCCTGAGTGGGACAGTCACAGTGTGACACAGTAGACTACTCTTTGTCACAGGGTGACAAAGAGTAGTCTACCCCCCCCCCTCCCTTTCATGCACACACACACACCCACATTAACACACACACACCTCCTTTACCCCACTGGCTGTGTGGTCTACCCCCTGCACGCCACAAGAAGTAACTGTTGCTGTTAGTTTATGGCTGTAACGGGGCGGAGGGCTCTAATTGCGGCCCTAGACTAGCACGCTGAGCGGGCGGATGCTTCCTTGGCCATGTGAGGGGAGGTATGACCCTAAGCAGGGAGCCCCATATCATAGATACACACTGCAGCTGGTGCTTCTGTGCAAGTACGCAGTGTGCAGAGCAGAGACACGCCCGAGTACAGCTGCTGCTGGCTGGAACCCCCCGCTCCTAATGCCCAGAGGAGCAGGATGCTGAAGTTCTCCACCACACACTCCAGGTCTGTGGATCCCTGATTATTTAGCATTATTATTGCTGTTTGTTTATTTATTTTAATACAGATAGTTTATATTACTTGTTTATATTACAGTTTATGGACTTAATTGTGGCTATTCCACAGCGGATTAGATTTAGCATAGTCACTGGCCTGTCTTGGCTGGAGGTTCTGATTGTGTTCGCTCTGGTTAGCTTGGCCGGTCTCGAAGGGGAAATGAGTTGGGGGCTCACACTGAGAGAAAAAAAGAGCTGCGGTCACTTTTTTTATCTTTCTTCTTTCTATCTTTATTTTTAATCCTGTTTGTGCTACAATGTGGTTGAACTCTCTGTCAGGCAGCCTTTCGTATCCCTTTATCCAGATGAATGCAACACCAAACTGCCGTCAGTCATGATGTTTATAAAGCAGAATGTTTGAGATTATCGTGCGTGTCATTGAATGGGTCTTGGGTTAATGAGGTTACGCTATTGGAATGCTTAATTGGACTAGGAAGGCATTGCTTCCGTGTACTTGTGTGATTATTGGCTAGTGTTCTGTAAGGCAGCTGGATTCACATGTGAGATGTTTCATGTTTGTTTAGATTTACAACTCTGCCTTATTAGACAAATAAGGCAAACAGCCAAGGTATACACACACGCGCTCACACACACACACACACACACACACACACACACACACATACACACACACACACACTCAAACACAGAGCAACACAGCAAAATGACATGGTAACAAAACAAACAGTTACTTTTCAGTTGACTTCATAGTGTGGAAAGAAAGCAGCCTGACATTTGAGATTTGTATTACAATTGTAATACACCTTTTTTTTTACCTATGCATAGTGGAGGTCCAGGGTGTGGAGGGGGAAGTGAGATGCCTCCCTCTGTGGAATCTGACAGCCACTTGTGCAATATTTCCATCTATGCTGCTTGCCAACCCTGAGTGCATTGCTGAAGAAGTGACAGGCTCCACTGACAAGCTCGGCATTACTCTGATGATGGATCCTGACATTGTTTTTGTTATTTTCTCCTCTCTACTTTCCTTCTGCCTCCCTCTCCCTCCTTTCTCTTTCTTTTTCTCTTTCTGTCTTTCTTTCTTTCTTTTCTATCTATCTCTCTACAGCCACAATGAGCGCAAGGTGACCTGCAAGCACCCTGTCACAGGCACCCCCTCTCAAGACAACTGCATCTTTGTCGTCAACGAACAGTAAGTCTCTTTACATTGCTCAATGATGGGGAATGTTACCGGGTAGCATTTTTCAGCACTTAAGCAATGACTCCCACTTCCTTTTCAAAAAGATTGTGTCAAAACATCTCTCCAAGTACAGTTGACACCATGACTCTAGGCTTTCAATGCTTCTCTTATTCGGACAGATGTGTCGGTCGGGGGTGGATGAATCTGGAATGGGTAGTCTGTCAGAGTGGTCAGCTTCCACTGCTGTCCATTTTCCAGTTTCTGAATTCTACTATCAGTTGTTTTGATGAAGTAAAGTCCCTAGTGTGAGTAATGTGTTGGTGGTTAATCCAATTATGGAGGTTATGAAAGGAGCGCCTGTGAAGAAGGTCCATGTTGTTGCTCAGATGTTTTTCTCCTTAGCAGCACTGGGGCTGAGATAATGTCTCTGGGAAGACTCCCTTAGCAGGAGAAGCGAAATAATAAGCCATTGTGCTGCGGCCGGGGTCTGGTGATGGGGAGAGTGTGCTCTTGTTTTCCCTGTCCCCTGGAGGTTTCGTACGGTTGCATTTTTCCCCTCTCCCTCTCTCCCATCTCTGCCACACCTCCAGTATTAGGGATTGCAGGATGTATCGGTGGCCGATAACTCAGGAAATTAAATTCTTGTTATTGTTCCTGTGATTAAATTTAAAGTGAAAATGTAAACTGATGACATAGCCGCTCTCTCCACAGCATAGGTCTATGGAACTGTTATTAGGTTATGTTGCCTGAGGTACTTGCACGCATTGATTCCTCTTTTTACAGGCAAGCAAACGTTTGGATGAAACAAAGTGAAGAGTTACACTACCTCACTACTGAGATTTACAACAGGCACTTGGACACGATCAGTTTAAAGCATTACCTTCTAGAGTAATATTTTCAGTTATCAAATACAAACCATATTGTTGATGGCCACAACACATAATTATCGGCTAAGGTATCGACTTTAAAATCATATAGGTGCATCTCTATGCGGAGTTCCCAGTGAGGTTCTTTTGAGCACATCCCTGGCTGTTTGCCATTCAAAGGCTACCATCCCTGGATAAATATATTAGTCTGAACTCTCACCAGACCTGCCCTTTCTACCTCTCTAAATAAGGTAGCATATTAAGGGGGACCTTGACATGTACAGCAACTTGGCACAACATGCACCAAACTTTATGAATCGTTGACCCTGAGCCCCTAATAGATGTTTTGTTCTGCCTTTTAAATTCACGAGTTGTTGTAAATCAGTGAAATTAGGCCATTTGTCCACATTGACAGGCTGTACTCCTCCCTTACCGAAACCTCCTCCCTGTCAGTGTCCTAACTCTAAGAAGTCTTGCCAAAGCAGTGTTTGCCTGTGTCTGCTGCAGCAGTAGCTCTTCGCACCCAGCTGCCAAGGGCTTTGGGGAGATGAGTGCTCGCCTCAGACTCCTCCTGCCTCCTTCCTAGTTTCACCTTTACTGCCAGCTGCTGCGGGCCACTCCTGATAAATTGGCCTAAATAACAGCCCGCTAGACGGGTGGGGGGAACCGAGGAGCCAGTTGCCTCTTCGATATTGCGGCAAAGAGTTTCTCTGGCCATGCTCACACAGTTTTTATTGGCCAGCCTGTATTGCAGAAAAGTCATGAAACTATTTTTGGGTTGGTGTTTGAGATGTGTAACAGAATATATGTGTGCCCCCAAATGTCTCACCACATCAGTGCCAAGAAGCCTAAATAAAAAGTTTGCACTCCATCATAATGAGCAACATGATAAACATAAACATAACCCCAGTAGACCCAATCTGATGAGTAACGTTTATTTTACTGTGCCTTAATATGCTTTTACCATGATGTGGCAATGCATCCCCCTCTAGGAAGACACCATTATGTGGCTGGTAAGAACGCAAAGTGTTTTCTTAACTAAGTTATGAAATCACAATCCCATATTTTGCCTTTGTGGGTTTTCCCAAACTATTTATTATAGTTGATCTGGATAAATCAGTATGACGGAGCCAAATGTTTAAAAAAGGAGCTGTCTTTTGGATTTTCGTGCTAGCAGGGCTGAATTTACAAGTGTCACATGTTCTCTGTCTCATCCACATTCTTTAGCATTCACTCAATTAGTGGTTTCTGTCTCCCTGAAGAATTCTGTGCTGGAAGGCGTAAGTAAGATGACTGTAGCGTGGAGCTTGGCTTGTAGGTCAGGTAGTCCAGTAGGTCTATTCTTGGACAAAAAATAGGAATGCCCAAATCTCACAAAAATTGCAGTTAGCATTGCAATAGCTGGTCATCAGATGCAATCTTGTCGAAAGATGTCCGTCAGTGTCAGTACCAGGGAACTTTAGTACACTCTTATTGTTTTGTCCTTTTTTTCTTTGTCTTTTTGCCTCTTTGAATTCTTTCAGCATAAAACATGTGTGGAGATGATGATGATGCTGACTGCAGCATTCCTATAATAAGAAAGGAACAAATCCAGCTACTCAAACCAAACCTGCTGTGTTCATGGGAGATGCATGCTTTTGCATGGCGCAGGTCTTTGCTTTAGACATTTGTCTTCAACCTGTACCTGTACACTTGTCATCCTAGTTGCATTGTCTGTTTGCTATATGGTTTTCACATTAGGGATGCTTACGTGCTCATGCGTTAGCTGTGTTTTCCTCATTAGCAGATACCATCTAGTCTAGACTGGCCACCTGCTTCATAGTTTGTCTTTCCCCTCCTCTGGAATTGCATAGGTCAATGAGAGCTGTGTTGTGCTGGTATATTTTTTGGCCAGTCCTTGACCCAGTGTGTGGAAAGTGTATTAAATAGCAGGCTGATTCATGCTAAAGGTTTATACTGTTTCTCCCTTTTGCTCTGTTTTGCTTTTAGCCTGAATTGTGGGAAAATCGTTCGCCCTGTCTTACACAGGTAATACCTGTATGCCTTTCTAGTGGGTTGCTTTGACACCATCACCAGTAACACATTTTCTCACATTCTTTTTTTTTAAGATGGCAATCTTTTTTTATATTTAACAAGTCACATGTTCATTATCATAAAACATTCATAATCATGCAAAACTTTTTTTTACATAACTTTATTTTCTGATGTACATATAGAAAAATATGTTGCTCTTTGCATCATCTTTGATGCATGCTCATAGTAGTCTATTCTTAATTTACACATGTGTTTTCAAAACAAAAAGCACTTCTGTTCTGTTAAATTCATACAGATTACTATTCCGCATAGCAATGGTAAATGATTCTTAGTCTAGGAGCCTGCAAACAAAATGAAAGACACCGAAAATGAATTTGGCAATCATCTCAGATGTGTAAACGTGTCAAATTTCACAGCTTTCAGTGTAGTGTGTTTGGGGATGGTTTGGATGATGTATTTGAAGGCAAAATCACTTCACAGTTCAGGCTGAAATCTCATGAGGCGATTAACCGAAGTGAGACATGTAACACCCTCTCAACCAAAGTGCTAACCTCAGCGTTTGACTTACACTGCAAGCATAGTCTGAAACAGCTACATGGTCATGTTAACATCATGTGACCACTTCTCATATTCCCTTTTTTCTGTTGTTTTTACCTGCAGGCTAAACAGGTAAGATTCACTTGCAATGTCGTGGCTGTATGAAATGCGAACATTGTGTGTGTTGTGTAGTGGACCTTGAAAAACATGTTGTCCTTCGTCTCTGGTCTCTGTTTTTGTGCCTGCTTACATGTTTGTGGTCTCGTAAACCTCAGTTGTGTGGCGAAAGCCAAGGGTTGGCCCCCTTAAGACAAAAGGACCCAAAGCTGCCAGCCATTGATGCAGCCAACTGCTGAGTGGCCGCATCCAAAAAGTGCCGAGTCACCACTCTGGCCAGGTCTTCCTCTCTGTGTTGGACCACAGGGCCCCTCTCTGTCCTTTCTCTCTGGCCACCGAGGGACCCGACACAAACAAACACACACATGCTCTCACACACACACACACCGACACACATACACACAGGCACACAAGAGACTGCTGATGCAGGAGAGGATCTTTTTTTGTCTGTGTGTGCAAGTGTGTCCATCAGTCCTGTTTTTACTGGCTACACGTTAGACCCTCGTTTAACTTTCGTGTGTGTGTGTGTTCCTCAATAAGAATAGCCTGGGTGTCAGTTATGGACAAGCCCTCTGAAAGCCCTGGGGCTTACAGCCTACAGCTGCAGAAAGGATAGTTGGGAGCACAAACAAAGCTCTGGCCAGCTGGAATTGACGGTGTACCTGAGACTGGGCATGCTTGCCTAACGAAATAACTGCAGTGTAGCAAAATAGCTCCAACTCAGTGAACCAGTAAAGTATTTACAGTAAAGAGTGTGGATTAATGTGTTCATTGAATTGAAGCATTTCTGACAGCTAAGCCTTAAGAAAATCACTGTACCAGTTTAAAGCACAGACTGGGGGAATAAAGCGAGGAGAATAAGTGAACACATTTTTAGTTGCTCCCCAGTGCTTACAGGCGAAATCGTTCAGGCTTTTCACACCTTAATGTGTGTCTTGGGTGAATGAATAGGTAGAGGACGGCTCCATGTATAAATGTGAATGCAGCCAAGATGCATTGAGAATGTACTAAAAAGTCCCAGGAAATTACATTACGAGCATCAAACATCTTGGGTAATACAGTTTGGCTGAAAGTCACCAAGAAATAGACCCTGTTTTTATCACTCTGATATTGTTCTTTTATTTATTGGTTGACTGGATAAGGGAAGTGCATTATCATCTCCGGACAGTTACAGACAGTGCTTTTCTTCGCGAACGGATATAGATAAACATATTTATTGGCCCACTGAACAGCGAGAAAAGATCAGATCTGCTTCCACTTGTGTTCAAGACACAGGGTACACTTTATTTTATGTCCCTGTTGCAGTGTACACTAGCTGGATCTTGGTGTACAGTGTATCTGCATCTTGAAGTACAGTATAGCAAAGTTTGTGACATTGTAACCGTATGCACTTACACTGTACCTTAGGGTTAGGATAAGGGTTAGGGTTAGTGTTGGGTATGTACAGTGGAGGTACATAATGTTACATGCTGTTGCATTGAAATGCATTGTAAAAGGAACTGTTAAACTAAAGTGGTACCAAGACATGTATTTAAAGGTGTGATGTGTATGATCTTTTAGGTTAAAATATCCTCAAATTATCTGTAAACATCAAAACAATCAGCAGTAAGTGTAGCTATGTCAACGAAATTATGACTATTGAGCTGCTGAGACATGTATCCAACTTGGCACGTTTAATAACTAGCTTCGGTCCATCTAGTGTCATAATACCAGTTTCTGACACTTTGAGGTGGTAACAAACAACACGTTGACCCACCTAAACATTGTACACATAGCTCCTTTAATGCAAGGTGTGAAACGCCACAAACGCATCCTGTGGCCAGACCCAGCTATTCTACAGGGCCCTGCCTTTTCCCAGAGTTTTTCCTCCCTTTATTTCTTCAAACAGACTAGGCAAAACGTGCTCCCCAGAGGCCGTCTTAAGGGCCTATATGCCTCCCAATTAGCTTTGGGGGTCCGTCTCATTGTCATGCTGGCGCGATTCTGGAGATCAGCATTGGAACGCCGCAGTAAGCTGGAGTGAACAACAGTCAGCAATCTGCTCTCAGCCTGTCTTCAAGTCGAAGCGGCCCATTCTAGCTCTTCCTGTCGGCGGGACAGCAGACACATGGACGTTTACAGCCGCAGATCTCAGATGCTCCTGGCAAATTATTAGCCTGGTAAACCAGCCCCTCGTACTTCATTTCATTTTGTACAGAGTCTGGAACAGAGACCGTCTGGAACAGAGACCGTCAGAAACGATTTGTTGGAGCTGTGGACTCTGCTGAATAAAAAAAAAAAAAGTGCCTCTGCCTTTACCCAATCGCTAACGCCTGATCGTCACTTATGCAATTAGCCTACCTATGCACTGCAATTCAAATGTAGCACACAAGGTCAACGTCACGGCTAACAAACACACTGTTCGCTGATTGGATCAGTCTTGCTGGGGCCGATAAAATGACCCTCAAGACATTCCGGTCCAGACCCTCTGTACAAAATGAAATGAAGTACGAGGGGCGGGTTTACCAGGCTAGCAAATTATGGGACTGCTGTTAATTAGTGACATTACACACGCATGCACGTACCGTTTCACTTGGATAGGCGCTAACGTGTTGAGCTTGGGGCTATGAGACATTCTAATCAGCTCTGGGGGTTAAAAGAAAAAGAAACAACCCTGCTATGGCACTGCAGGCTACTGTGAGTCACTAAGTGATGCAGTATTGATTTAACTCGGAAATCAGATCCAGGTCAATGGCTGAGTTTGCTGCCACTGCAGAACTTAAGCTGGCCCAGGAAGACCATACACCCTTTGTGATAATGGCCCCTCGTCCAGATTGTCTGTTCAGTTGGTTACTGTTCGTTAACTGTGGCTAGCCTATGCACTATCAACACTAATGTGTGATGAAGATATGTTGGGAAGATAAGCTACTGTATTCCTTGTGTAGGTTAAGACTGTTACTGTGTGTTGGCATACTACTTGGATTACAGGATGTCTTTGAACATTCTGTACCATTTTGTCACATGTTTAATGCTGTGCAGTGATATATGTGTATGTTATCCAGATAACATGTGTGGTAGCCCACCTGTCTGCGTGAGTGTCTCTTGTCAGTTATTGTGTCCTGCATGGGAATGCTAAAGTTAAATGTTGGATGTTGTGACCAGCTGTTGCCTTGTTGTTATGGAGGTGGTTGTAGACCTGTGTGCTTGTGCCATGTCGGGTTCCTGCTCCTGCTCATTGGTTGAGCAAAGCTGCCATGGCAATGGTGTGAAGCATGTGTGTGATTTGCTGAATGTATGAAAGACTTTGTGAAGGATCTAAAGCTGTGGCTGAGGTAACTAACACCCACTATACACGTGTCTTCATTGAGTGGAAGGGTGCGAGGCAGATATCTTTGGCCCAATTTCTGTTGTTGTGTTGTTATTTGCTGCCGTTTTGCTTTTGTTTTCCTTATTTACTAAGATCCCTCTTACAGCGTAGCTCTTACTATAGTCTTCAGGTCCTTACAGTTACATATCTTCATCTTCAGTCAGGTTTGGCAGGCATCGTTTTGTGTCAATACAAGCCTTGCTGCATTTCTAAGGAAATCTTCTTCAGATGTTTTCGAGTCATTCCTGAATGCTCTGTCAAATTCAGCCACCATTTATTTTTTGAGGAAAAAACTCTGTTGCCAATTTAAAGTGCAGTGACAGAGAGGACTTTATCTGTAATGACATGAGGGAAGTAATTGGCTAGATTCTCAAGAGTGAACTTTACTTTTCTCCTTGTTCTCCTCCTACTCCTCTCCCTCTTTCTTCTGGATTCCTGTAAATGAGCAGTGCTCAGACATAGAAGGAGCAAGACAGAGGGAGCGTCTCATTAAAGGGTAAAAGTTCGGAACCACAGTGGGTTGGACAGAATGAACGAAATACAGCTCAGCCAGGGATCAGTGAGGTCGGTAAACACACATCTTCTGGCCTTCCTCTGCTCCGCCGTTTTACCGCAATCAGACGTGAACTCCAGGCCTGTCCTCAACCTCTGTAGGTTAGGCTGCATGCCAGGGGTATGTGCAACGGATGCTCTGTGATGCTTCCTTTTTTATCCGAACCTCCCTTTCAACCCCCCGTGTTTCTGTCTTCAACCTCAGGCCCACGCCCAAACAGCCGGCGAATGAGAAGAAGGAGCGTCCGGTGAGCACCATGAGTGAGACGTCCAACTACACCGGTGGCTCGGGAGACTACGCCACGCATCCCAGCAGCCCTGCAGGCTCACAGAGAGTAAGGAGATGGGCGTGCATGCTTACACTTGCACACACACACTCACCTGTGCACAGAGAACACACACAGTCTGCTAGCCTTGGCTCTAGCATCCTGTCACTCACCTGTCTCCCTATGGAATGGTCTTGAGAGGTGCTCCTTGATTATTCTTACTGAGCATTTGTAATTTCAGTATGTTGCCTTACCCACCATGAAAGCTTAACCATATTGTTACAACATTGTTCTGCTTTTTGACATTGATGTTTCAGTTATCAGAGTTTGGTGATATGCATTGCTCATGAACTTAAAGTTGTTCTGTCTGTTTTGGGTAATTTGGTCACACTCTGTTTTGCATTTTCCAGCCATCCAGACCTTCTAAAAAAATCCATAATTTTGGCAAGAGGTCAAACTCCATCAAGAGAAACCCAAATGCTCCCGTCATGAAAAGCAACTGGCTTTACAAACAGGTGAGTGGACATCTTCATCTGTTTTAGAGCTGAAGCTGTTATTACCTTTTATTATTACCTTTTATTACCTATTACCTGTTATTACCTATTACCTTAAGGTTATGTAATCATCGCAATCATTGTTAGTTAGAGGCATAACTCAAACAGTTATGGATGGATGTGGATGAAATTTTCAGGGTAGGTTGAAAATGGCCTAACTTAAAAGTGATTAGATTTCGGTGGTGATCTGAGCTGCCCTGCTGGAGGTCTGCGCTCCCTGAGTGCTTTTCTAGCTTGCATTAGTATTCGTATCAGCGCCTTGGCAGACTGTTTTTGTTCTTTTTCCAAAATACACCCACCTCCCTGTTTGCATTGGGCAAGTGTTCTCCAAACTCTGCCATCATTCATTTTGGCCAGTTTGGCCTTGGTTCGGCCCTGGCCCTCCCTCAGTGCGATGCATAATAGAGGCGTTTCACAAAGGCAGAGGGCTTTCCTTCCTTCAGGTCTCATCAGAGTGTTGAAGCTTAGCGGTGTGTGCTCCTAATGCCTCGGCCCTGCTTTGTACTCCTCTGCCGCCGCGCTGGCCCAGCGGCGCTCAATAGGAGAAGCCCCGCCTTACAGCTTCCCAAACCTCGGTCAGGGGCAAGCCGCCCTCTCCTCCTTTAAGTCTTTGTCCTCTTTACGTCATGCTCTTTCTCCAGTTCTTTCTCTCTCTCTCTCTCTCTCTCTCTCTCTCTCTCTCTCTCTCTCTCTCTCTCTCTCTCTCTCTCTCTCCCCTTTCTCTGTCTGTCTCTGCCCTCTCTCTGACTCTCTCCTTTCTCTGACTCTCTCCTCTCTCTGACTCTCTTCTTTCTCTCTCTCTCTCTCTCTCTCTCTCTCTCTCTCTCTCTCTCTCTCTCTCTCTCTCTCTCTCTCTCTCTCTCTCTCTCCTCTTTCTGTCTCTGTCCTTTCTCTGACTCTCTCCTCCCTCTAACTCTCTCCTTTCTCTGACTCTCTCCTCTCTGACTCTTTCTCTCTCTCTCTCTCTCTCTCTCTCTCTCTCTCTCTCTCTCTCTCTCTCTCTCTCTCTCTCTCTCTTTCCTTCTGCAGTGTTGTCCTGTCAAGGAGCTTTTTCTTTTTCAGTTCTGTTGTTTCTCTCTCCTGCTGTCTGTCTTTGCTAGTCTTGCTTGCTTTCTGTCATGCTTGTGCTCTTTCTCTCTTTCTGTCGGTCTGTCTCTCTGTCTGTCTCCCTTTCTATCTGTCTCTCTGTCTGTTTGTCTCTCCTCCACCCAGCAGTAGGCCCGACTCTCCCTTTCTCCTCTTTTCAATTAGGGACGCTGTGGTAGGCTAAAATGAACTGCCCCCCACCCCACTGCATCCTTCCTCTGCCTCAGCAGTTTGTTACCCCCGACGCGTTGATGACTTAATTGCCTGTTATATCATGCACAGAGGGGGAAGCCACAAGCCTCTCTTTCTTTCTTTCTTTTTCTCTCTCTCCGTCTTCCCCCCTCTCTCATTCTCCCACTCTCTCCCTGTCCCTCACACTTTTTGGGGAGAGTGGGTTTGGCCGTGGGCATCCATGTGTGAGAGCGAACCAGATGTTCCCCTCATTCAGCTCCATAGCGGGGAGCAGAGGTCCTCCTGTGTGCATGGCCAGAAGAGACCTCCTTTTCATTTTGAGTGCATTGCTGCCCTCGACCCTTATAGAAACATTCGTGCTATTTGATCGTAGCAGGAGCAAATCTGTTGGCAGGCCAATCATAAATCCATCACCACTGGCTCTGACTGCAATCATGCTGAAAGCACTGCGTGATCAAAGTAAAAAAGCTGTAGAAAGCTCATCTCGTATTTGTATTTTATTTATATATGATATCAATATAATATGTATATATAATATTATATTCATTACATCTAACTAACTCTTGATCTGCAAAGGAAGGAAGGAAGGTTATAAATGGAGCATCTTGTAGCATTGTAACATGGCAGGGATTAGACAGAGGAATTACAGTACCTCTCAGATGTGGTTTGTGTTGCTCTTGGTGATGAAGCCGATTTTGTCAGTTTGTGAATCTGTACTTGTCAGCGTGTGCACATGTGAGCGTGTCTGCTTGTTTGTGTGTGTGTATACATGAGCCTGCATGTGCCCGTGGCTCTGTCCATGTAATGGCAACAGACAGGCCACCAGTGACTTACCCCTGAGGTACGGCTTGGGCTTTTAAAATAGCACGCCTGGACGTCCTTGGACGGCGGCGTCGCTGGATTGAGACGGCCACGTGTGACTCCCTGCGGGAGTGTGCGGATGAACTGTGGCGATAACGCCGCTCACAGTTACCACATGCCTCACCTCTTCTCCCCCCACCCATCACCTCGGTGTCACTGTTCTCTGTCCGAATGAAGCGCTCTGCTCTGGCTCTGCTCTGACTGCGTCTCCCTCTCCTCCCCCTGGCCTATCTCTCCCTGTCTGTATATCTATCTGCAGGACAGCACAGGCATGAAGCTGTGGAAGAAGAGGTGGTTCGTGCTGTCCGACATGTGCCTGTTCTACTACAGAGGTGAGTGGTCTATGTCCCCGTGACAGAAATACACACACACACACACGCACATACATACTCATGTAAACGATTGCCATGCTTGTCTGACCGTGGTGTTGAGTGGAAACAGACTCTTGGTAACGGGGGTATGAGGCTGCTTGTCTCAGGCTTCATCATTCCTGCTCCATCCTGAACGTGCACATCCCCCAGTACCAGTGATTTATGACCACACTGTTATCACCCTCAAACCCAACCCTCCCCTCCCTCTACCCACTTAATTGTGAGGCCCAGAGAGTTTGACGACCCACAGTTCTTTGGGGCGTCTTGACATCTCCCATACGGCGCCTTGCTGATAAACACAAAGCCGTCTCCTCGCAGTGCTTATCAACACACAAAGCCGTCTCCTCGCAGTGCTTATCAACCCAAGTGTCCCGAACATTGCATGGCGATAGTAAAGTTAAATGTGTTGATTCTGTTTACGCAATGGTTGGTTTTGTATGTTATCAGCTAAACATGAAGTGTATTGGAGAGTGCTTTGAACCATTAAGACTTATCACCTTACCTATATGAAGCCAAGGGCTACACACGGCCTCGTGGGTAATAGAGTGCAGTATTCATTATCAGCATCCTAATTGTGGTCTTGTCATAAAATAGAGTAAACAGTCAGGCAGATCGTTATCTTTACAACTTAATTAACACTGGGACTTCTTTTGTGTCATATGAGTAAGAAGCCCAGCTCTTGCAGGGTGACTTTAAAGGGTTATAATTACGGTCTGTAGGTAATGAGCAGCGATTATGATGTCTACAAATGGTGGGAGCCTCCATGATGTATAATGAGCTCAATTGTAAGATTCTGGTTTTAAAAAGGCAGTAGTAACCACTTGAGCTTTTATTATTGCTGGAGAAGATAATGGGGGGACGGTAAAAAGCTTCTCTTTGTTGCAGATCGATTTTATCTTCTTACGAATCTTTATTTGACTGTATTAATTCTGAAAAAGGATAAAGAAAATATGGCAACCCTTTGTTGTTTTTTAAACATGACGTCCCGTCGTGTGAAATGCGATGACCGCTGTCTAGTAAACTTTTGACATCAGACGGAAACATTTGAACCAGTGGCAGTGACCCCAGGTATGCGGGCTGGCCGGCAGCGTGGCGGAGCCTGGCCCGTGTCCCAGCTCGCTCCGCGTTATACGGCGGGACCGGACATGGATGGGGCTTACTCTGGACGTCTGCCCTCCGCTGTCAATTTTTAGACGGGGGATGGTGACGAGCAAACACAACACTAAAGGCCGTTTGGACCGGCCTGATAGAGGGTCACGAACTCCATTCAAACAGCCCATTCCTGCTTCGTTTATTCAAACAGCACGTCCAGCGTATGTTGTGAGCTGTGGTTGTGAGCTGTGTGTGCTTACACAGAGGGAGGGAGAAACACAGATTCAGAGACAGCCACAGTTCAAACGGCCCTTCTGAGCACAGCGGCAGATGTGTCTGCTCCCATCCTCCTGTGTGTTTAAAGGTGCACTGCCTACCATCATCTCAAACATTATGGTCTTTCACGTCATCACATGCAGGGCTCATAGTATTCAGGCACCATGCCTGATTTCAGGCTTAGCTGTGTTTGTCTGCCAGAAAAAAAGCTATAGGTCTACACCAAGAATATTTAATAAGAAAGGCTTGTCAATGCTGGGATGTTGTCACGTTTGAGTCACCCAGAGAGGTCTAATAAGAGGAACCCAGCTTTTTGCTCTTAACCAAAGAAATATTAGGCTAACATCATGCTAGTGTTACACTTCAATAAGGGTGTTAGTTACGTTTATCAAATCTTATTCCAAAAAGTAGTTC
>CM050208.1:7405000-7422500 GCA_027475355.1 Coilia nasus
AAAGCCATCAGCTCTGGCTCGGTGTGGGAGTACTGGACCCACTCATATTGTATTCTCATCCATCAGCAGTTGTATGCAACCGAGTTGACTTTGCAATGCAGGCACAACCGTGTAAACAGCTGGCTTTGTGTTTGCCCTTCCTGCTGTTTGCAGAGCCTTGACAGTGACACACTTATTCTGTTACACAAGTGTCATATTGTTGTGCATTATTCCTAGTCTGTTATCGGCGCTGTCTAAGTTTCTAGGCTTAAGTACAAAACAAAAACCACACTGAATGTTTTTTTTTTTTGTCCTCAGGTAGGGATTAAGGATCAAATACACTGACAATAACATCTCTTCATTTTCTTGTCTCTCCTTTCTTTCCGATCCCTCTTTATTTCTGTCTCTTTTCTTTTACTGTATCCCTCACTTTGTTTGCCTTTGTCTGTCTGCTCCTCTCTTTGTTCTTTCCCCTTCTTACCTTGCAGGTTGCCATTGCTTTGACCCTCTTCTTTCACCAAACCAGGCCACACACCCAAATATGCGCACGTACTACTTCTGCACCGACACAGCCAAAGAGATGGAGTCCTGGATGAAGGTGATGACCGACGCAGCGCTCGTGCACACTGACCCAGTCAAGAGGTACGTGTGCGTGTGCGTGTGTGCATGTGTGTGTGTGTGTTTGCGTGTCTGGGTGTGCTTTTGTGTCTTTGTGTATTGTGCTGACAAAACTTGTTGAGCATGCATTCTTCAGTCAGCCAAGTCGATCAACAGTTGCCCCTTTCGAGGGCAGCGAGGCGTTAAATGTGTTGAAACGTGCCGATTCTGGCCAGACTCCTGTCATCTATGGCTTCCAGCTCATTCCTGCCTAGGGTTAGTTACACTTTTAGTAGAAATGAGAGTGTGATTGTTGCAGGCTCCATGACTGCACTCTTTTATTTTTAGTTCTTACTTTGATTTGAAGCACTATGCACTTTTTACAACACTTCCACTTGTTCAGCCCTAATCTGCCAGGGTGCAGTGCTTTTTGGAGCCAGAGTATTTCATTTAGCTTACCTCGCTGTCCATGGGGTGGAGTGGAGTGGGCCCTTGGTTTTTTGGCACGTCTGCGTACTCCCCTGTGCCAAGAGAGGCTTTTATGCAAACTCATGGACTTCAGCACATCTTACTCTCAAGGGTGTGGAAGAAACGCTTACACTTCACTCTTACATAAGCAGCGCTGCTTGTCGAGGCTGTTAAGGTGTAAATACTGCTTGGTGGAAGAGTGGTGCAGGGGGCGGTAGGGGAGGCTGAGGGTAGCGTAAGATGGTGCTGAGTCGTGCGTGGCTGCTGGAGTGACGGGTGATGCAGCAGGGTGCCACCGTATGCAGATATGTCAGCTGCAGTGAAGGAGACCGGAGCGAAACAACGGTCACCTGGCAACCACTCCTGGATGCTGCTGCCTCATAGACCGGGCGGTTTAAATGTACATTAGGCTGCAGTGCTGCCATCGCTCTCTCTGCGTCATGCTGTCTCTTCATTCCTTTCTCCAGCCCATTCTGTGCATTTTCACTTTCTGTCTCAGTATCTCTCTGCCTCCTTCTCTTTACCCCCTCCCTTTCCTCTCTTTCACTCTCACTTCCTTTTCCTGTCTGTCTCTTAATCCATCTCTCTCTCTGTCTCTCTCTCTCTGTCTCTCTCTCTCTGCCTGTCTCTCCCCCTTCCTCCCTTTTGCTCTCATTTTTGTCCGCTGTCACGAAAGCCGGACGAGTAATTGTCGCTGGAAGCTTAGAGGGGGGACTGATAGTCTGGCTGCCTGCTGGAAACGCTTGTAATTAGCCGGCGGGGCTGAGCGAGCGCCCATGAGCTCATGTGGGTCTGAGGTTTCACTAGGCCCCAGTGCGTCTTTTACGGGCCCTCTGGGACACATGGGAAAGCCATTACCCTCAGCCCCGCACGTGAAAGAGCCCACAGGCGTGCAGACGAGGCTGGGAGAGCGCATGAGAGAGGCTCTGCATGCTTGTGTCCGCCACACGCTTCAGCTCAATCTCTAGTTGAGTCTTTACCATTAACAATCCAAATCTTTTTGCGTGCTTGCAAACAATAAGTAATAAAAAGTGTTTGTTTTTTAATGCAAAAACCTACCGTGAATGTTGCATGAAATACAGAGGAGTGTTTAGGCTGTGTGACTGCCAGTGATGGAAGCATTGCAGAAGCAGAGAAAAGGGATGAGTCCAGAAAGAAAGGATGAATAAAAGAGTGAGCTTGTGGGGCTGGTAGGGAGCCGAGGGAGGAAGAGAGAGCAGGGGTGTTTTTATTAGCAGAGCCTCCTGTCCTGTGCTAATGGTGAATAGCGACAGGTGGAGGGGCATGGGGTCGCCCCTCTGGGGGATCAGGTTGCAGTGTCTCGCTGTCCCCTTGTCTCCGGCGGCAGGAGATAATGGACGTGGTGTGTATGTGTGTGTGTGTGTGTGTGTGTTTTGGGGCGGGTGGAGGAGTATGTGTAGCTTGAGCAATCAGCAGCCCCCCTCCTCCTAGTGGTTAGCTAAATGAAAAAGCAGCTGAGCCGTGGCCCCTGTGAGTGTCTTTAATGAAAGCTGCCGTCTGCTGGATCACGTCCATTCCGCTTTATTGAACTTAAACCGAGCGGCTTGCCGAGGTTTCACAACCTCTCTCTCTCCAGAGAGTGCCTTGATATCTTTCTTTCAATAATTCATTAGTTCCTTACCTCTTAACCCCCCACCTCCCCACCCCGTCTTTCCTCCCACTCCTTCTCTCCTCTCATTTTCATTTTCTTCATCCACCCCCCCCAATCCCCATGTGCTCCAGGCTGGAACGGCTCAAAGTGGAACAGTGCGGACCGCAGGACGTGCTGAATAATGGACCCAACCACCACCCCCCACAGCAGCAGCAGCAGCAGCAGCAATCCCAACCCCAACCCCAGCCCCAGCCTCAGCTCCAACAGCCCCAGTCCCAGCAGAAGCAGCAGCAGGCTCCAACCCAAGACCCTGAGCAGCCCTCGGCCCAGCCGCCACAGAGCGTCGAGCAGGGCAGCAGCGGGGCCGGAAGCCTTGAGCGGGAACGTGAGCACCCTCCCCCAGAGGAGGACCGGCGGAGGCGTGATGGCGAGCGCTACGGCTTCCAGACGGACGGCGGCGACCAGGAGCGGCCACTCACCAAGATCACCGGCGCGCGCATGCATCATCCGTCGCCACAGCAGCACTACCAGCAGCCCCAACCAGCCAACGGAGGACTCCACCAGCAGCCCCTCCACTCCAGCCCGGCCCAGTTCAATGGAGGACCCGGCGCCGGCATGGGGGAGTGCTCCAGCCCCGCGACGGAGCTGGGCAACGGACCCAGCCTGATGGGGCGCGCCCAGACGCCCATGCCGGAGCCCCAGAGGGTCCTGCAGAGGACCAACTCTATGCAGCAGCTGGAGCAGTGGGTGCGCCTGCAGAAGGGGCGCTGCCATGATGACGACACCCGGAGGTGAGGCACGGCCAGAGAGTGGAACTCACGCTCGCCACGCTCGTATTTTGTTCTGTGTGCATAAATTAAATTTGAGGTCCTTTAAATAATAAAAGCTGTCAAGAGTGTTGGGCTGAAAACAGAGAAGCCTTTTCTGTTTTTTTTTTTTTTTTAAAGCAGTACCTTTGAAGCATCCAAGAAAATTTGATGCATCCAAGAAAACTTGTTCTACTTTCGTTTCCGTGAAGCTTAGCTGGCGTTTTGTTCAGGACAGTAGGCAGCATTTCAGATTCTGCAAGGGCTTTCCAGCATGCTGCATGGGCAGGCATAGTAAGTGAAGACTGAGCTCAATAAATGTCTTCTCAATCTGGAGATTGGTGACTGGCTGTTGAGAGACTAAAGCTGATTTATTTTCATTGCTCCAGGCCTGCGTGTCCAAAAACACTGCAAAATGTGATGTTGAGCATTTTTATTTTGTATAATCGGTCTTAATTTAATTCATGCACGTCTCACCTGGTTTTAGCACAAACACTTTGGTGCAGCACTTTTTAAATAAGATTTGTGTGCTGTTTGTTTGAGCCATATCTACTAAACTTTCTTCCCCCAGTGAGGATAGATTTTTTTCCCTGTCTCCTAGTCTGATGAAAGGCTTCTGTGGACTACTAAAGAGTTTTGCCCAGTCTGTAGGGATCCTTATCCACCCTAATGGCATGGCATCAGCTCTCTGTTATTGATATGTAGTGTTTCTTTTTCATACTCAATTTTGTCAAAGTGTAATTTCTTTTCCAACCTATTTTCACCCCTTAATTACAACCTCATTTTACAAACTCGAAACATTTCCACATGTCCCCCATTGCATTGTTATGCAGTAGCACAGCACACCTATTCCCCATTGCTCTGTAGTTCTTCCTGGTTGGCTGATGAGTTCAAATGACCTCACACGGAGCAGCTGCAGCTGTACTGCGTGCTAATCTAACCTTAGTAACTTCCGATGCTTTTGCTTTAAATGAGAACCGCTTCGTCACAGCTAATTTGAATAATTAGCCGCATGCCAAAGAGCGTAATGGAGAGGACGGCAGAAGCTTAACGTGCCACCCAAGTGTGATTGTGGTTAAAAGCATGCGCGAAAGCGAGCTGGCAAGCGAGACGAAGAGACGGTAAACACCCGGAAGTGATGATTATTCCAGTGGCTGCTCCCATCGCTGAATCATTCCAGCCAAAATTATTCTGTGAGACAGCAGCCGCAGCAGCAGTCATTGGAATTCATGGACTCATAGTCCATCACATCACCTTATGTCAGTTAGTGAAGATAAATAAAAATGACTTTGGTTTTGGTTAATCGCTGAACCACAAAGAGCTGTGTTTCACTGTGTTTTTAAGTACTGTTTACTTTTGGTATATTGTTTGTGTTTCAACGTTCAGCATTGTTCTAATCCTTCTACCATTGTCTCTCCAGCATCTCCTCCTACCAGACACTGCCCAGGAACATGCCGAGCCATCGCCCGCCAGTGGCCATGCCCCTCTACGCCGACGGCTACCGCACGCTCCCGCGCAACAGCATGGCGCGGCCGGACAGCGTGTGCAGCATCTCGCCGTCGCTGTACGACCGCGTGCTGGGCCCCGCGCCCCCTGCCGGCGCCGCCACGGGTGGTGCGGGTGACAAGCGGCGCTCCATGCGCGACGACACCATGTGGCAGCTGTACGAGTGGCAGCAGAGGCAGGCCTACACCAGGCACCAGCAGTGGCCGCCACACCAGCCCTACGGTGGCATGCCCAGCCCCAAGACCATGATCAACCTGTCCGAGCACGCCGGGCCCTCCATCCCGCCCTCGCCCTCCCACGGCTCCATCTACCAGGGAGGCTACTCGCCGCTGCACGCCTACAACGCCGGAAGCTCGCGCTCCGAGCTCTCCTCGCCCGTCTACGCCCGCGGAGACCTCAGCATCGACCGCCGCCTACGGAGCCAGATGGCCAAGGTAGAGGCTTCTTTACCCCTCCTCTACCATTTTAGTCGAAAGTCAAAGTGTACTTTATTATCAATTCACTATCTAACAGGCATTACACAGAGGACTGAAATTGCGTTTCATCAGACACCAAATTCGCAATTTAAACTAGAAACACGCACACATACA
Organism: Coilia nasus; assembly: GCA_027475355.1. Taxonomy (NCBI): domain Eukaryota; kingdom Metazoa; phylum Chordata; class Actinopteri; order Clupeiformes; family Engraulidae; genus Coilia; species Coilia nasus. The sequence goes on from CM050208.1 coordinate 7,410,559, forward strand.
CACACACAAACACGCGCACACACACGTACAAACACACAGCTCTCTAGCTCTCTAGAGAGAGGGCAATCGGTCATTGGTTGTTTGTGGCTCTCTGAATCTGGATTTGTATGCAGTCATGCTACTTTCGGTGGTTGTTTAAAAATAATGCTTTATAGACACAGATCAGATGTCTTCCTGGAGTACTCTCATTCGGAAAAGTGCAGGGCTGAAGTTTCAGATATGCTGACAGAAGTATGTTAATGATGATGTTGCAGTCAGATTTTTAATAGAAACTCAACCCGCAGCAGAGTAATATGTGTTTAAACTGGACTTAATGTAATATTTTATGTGGTGACAGCTACAGATATTTTCCTTCCACTCTGAATACTGTGTTTCAAAGAAAGCTGAGTTCGTTTTTCCAGTGAACTTAAAATAAGCTTTCCTCAATAATCTGACAGCAAAAATGATAGCGCTTCACTACTGTATTTTTTACTTGTGCAGTGATACTGTGCATTCAGACTAATCTTGGCATTCTCTCTTTTCCTCTCTCTCTCTCTATCTCTCTCTCTCTCTCTCCTTTCCTTTATTGTAGTATGGTTATCCACCAGATCGTAGATCCATGCCAACAGGAATCCCAGTCCAGAGCATTAGTCCTCAGTCACTGCAAGGGAAAACTGTGAGCCACCTCCCTCACTTCTTCTCTTTGTCATTCTCTCTCCTTCTTTTCTGTATGTCTCTCTCTCTCTTTCTCTCTCTCTCTCTCTCTCTCTCTCTCTCTCTCTCTCTCTCTCTCTCTCTCTCTCTTCCTCTCCCTCTCTCTTTCTTTTTTCTGATCCCCCTGCTCCCACCCCCCACCCCCCTTCTCTCCTCCCTCATTTGTCCTCGTTTGCCCTTGGCCTCCCCACAGCAAATGTTTGCTATACCACCCTGTAATTTCATGCTCGGGCTTGGACACAGGTTTCCATTTGGGTTTAAAAGGGGCTCTTTCCGAGACAGAAACCCCCTGCCTGCCCTACCCTACCCTCAAACTCTTTCTCCTTCTTTCTCTCCCTTCTCTCTTTTGTTTTGTTCTTTCTTTCTCATTCTGTTTTTTTTTTTGTTGCATTCCTTTTTTCTCCCTTTTCCACACATCCCCTGAAGCCTGTCCCCTCTGTGTGTTCTCCATGGAGCCATCATTGGAGGGTGTCTGCGGTGGCAGATTGTGGGAGGGCTTGCGCAGTTGTGGGCCATGTGCGAGGAATTAAAATGTGTTTACTTCATAAGCTCCCTCACACTTCTTTCACAGTTACTAAAGGTTGCCCCATATGTCTAAAGACCTGCTTGATTTCTTCTTACTTAATTGTTAGTAATCTCAACTAAAACTCATCAGTCACCCTCCCCAAATGTTGGTAATGCATAGTCATGGTTATGGATGTTGCTACGGAGTTAGCATTAGCTCATGTTAGCTCAAGTCAGCCATTTCTGTAGAGAGTATTTGTCACTTTTTTTTTTTTTTTTCGATCAACACTCGGCCTCGGCCCATGAGTACGCTGCCACACTCTCAAAAGATGGTCATCCATGAAATGAAACCACATTCAGTGGAGAAATAACTTTATAGCCCTGTATGCCACCACCAGTGAACCAAGACCAAGACTTAAAAACAAGGCCGCCTGTTGTCCCTTTAAGCAGGGAAGACTGATCTCCCCCAACAGTGTTACCAGCAGATGGGTAGGAGTGACTGTGACCCCCCCCCCCCCCTCCCTCTAATCCCGCTGAGATGAGGGCGAGGCGCAGTGGTGGGAGATGGAAGACTGCCAGTGATGGTGTGCCAGTGTGCCAGTCTCAGTCATGGCTACAGTATGCTGTATCACTGGAGTCTGCCTTTAGAAGAACCAAACACACCAGCTGGTCCTTTTGAAACGTCCAACTTTGAAGTAGGTTTGTACTGCTGGTAGTAGTGGTTCAAAAATATTTCTCATAGTTGGGCATAGTGTTCAAAAGACAGCATTACATTGTTTTTTTTGTCACAAGATAATAGTAACACATTCTCTGGGCCAATAGCCTGTTTTTAAAAAAAAATCATCACTTAATTAGTAGCTCACAGATATGCATACAAAATTGAAAAGCACCTAGATTTCAGAATCTTTTCAAAACATAGTGTTTATGTTTTGTCATGGCTGTTACCTAATTATATGCATTATAAGGTGTCATAGAAGAACTGTCAGTTTATACTGGTTGCATGACACCAGTTCTCCTTGCACCAGCTACTGTGTCCTACTGGGTCAGGTTGCCATTTACAAAGCCATACCAGCTGCCGCCAATGCATGAGCATTGTAAGCATCACAGTATGACAGATATTCCAAACAAAATCTTGTTCAAAAATCTAATTGTGCAGCATAATAAAAATAATAAGATTTACTTGTATAGCACTTCCTACCAAGGAACACAGCATAGAGATAAGCTGGCAAGCATAGCACGTCCAGTAGTGCCAGAGAAATGCACCAGGGCACTGTGGAGAGTTCCCAGGGGAGCTCAACTGCCAGGCTGCTAGGGGGAAAGTCTCTGAGTGTTCTAGAAGGGGAGCCCCTCTGCTGTGGGTTTTTTAGGGGGGAGGTATCTGCATCTGTGTCATGGGGCATGACGTAAGGTGACGTGGTGTCCAGAAGGGGAGCCCCTCTGTCGTGGGTTGGTAGGGGGAAGGTCTCTGATTCTGTGTCATGGGGCGTGCCGTAAGGTGACATGGTGTCCCTGCCTCCCTGTGTGACCGCAGCCGGAGGAGCTGACCCTGCTGCTGATCAAACTGCGGCGGCAGCAGGCCGAGCTCACCAACATCCGGCAGCACACGCTAGCACAGCTCATGCAGTTCAACCTCCACGCCGACAACCCAAAGGTCAGCCTGACTGTAGGGGGGCGCTCTCTTGCTCTCCCCCCCTATACTCTCGCCCACGTCGGCTCGCATTTATGAAGTCATGAGATGCGAGATCATGGTGCTCGTGTGTGTTTGATTATTTATGTAATTATTTAATTTTTTTGTTATATTTTGCTTTTTTTACTAAGAGCTTTTTGCTTGAGGTTGATATGTGTTGATATTCTTTGCACCAAGTGGGCCTTAGTGGCTTGTTTGTTTTTGCTTGGCTTCCTCAGATAGCCTCTTTTTGGTTTGGTTTTTGCTGGTTCTTGCACGTTGCAACTGCAATTGCAAGTCGGAGAATGTTGTTGTGAACGAGCCTCATCTGTTTTCACTGCCCTGCTGATTCCGATAACCCTTGAACTGCATCGGTGTCAGAGCCATGATTGACTCCGTTTGTGGCATGCCAAAATAGTTTATCGCCAGAAAGCAGAACACGGCACTCATTTGCCCTCGATATTTAACAGCGGTTTGACGACAATAACAACAGCAAAAGATGTGAGACAGCTGACACTGGGGTTAAGAAAACTCACCAGATGTTAAGCAGGAAATCTGAGTGGAATGGCAATTAGGTGAATGTGTGTGTGGCCTAGGGATGGACGAGGCTTAACTCTATGGCCTGGTCCTAATGAAAGTCATTTGAGGGTTTGTCTCTTTAAGCTGTCCCTTAAGTCTGCAGGCCATGCTTAATTTGTCTGTGGGAATGTAGGGCACCGAGGAGGCTGAGCAGTAAAGAAGCGTTCAAGGGTTAACGGCACCAACGGCATGAAGCAGTTAATGTCAATGCAAGTCTCATTTTGACACGCTCACATTTCACGTCATTGTGCTCTTTTGGGTGTTTCTGCTGGCGTTGTCTTTGGCTTCTATTTTTATCTTGACTTGGATACGCTGGGTTTTGCCATCATTCGAAATTGGGCCTTCCGTGTCTTGCCAAGACGTCTTGGGTGCACGTTTTATTCCGATTGTCCACAGCGTGTGACAGTTGTGCAGACGTTAAGGCTGCACGGTGGTTTGATCTTCATGCCTCGTGGAGATGCTGCGTCTGGTGAAATTGCTGTGCACTGTTCCTTTTGTATTCCGTGAATTTCCCATTCACTGGCACCAGCACAACGCTCATGTCAACATTCAACTAACTCAAGCATAACAGCACATGGTTTCACTTGGTTTCTATGTTTCATATGCAGCAGTAAGCACAGATTGACTCATACTAACGAATAATAGTGATGCATATTGGTACGAACTACTGCGTTTGTTGCATCTGATATTTGTTCAGGCTTTACAGCCATACTTGTACATTTTGCCTGGTCTCATGTACTTCAGCATCTCTGCATTGTCTACCTGTTGCCTGCCCTACTTCTCATTGTTATTCTCTACGCCCCTGTATTGTGTTTCTGCTGTATTGTTCTGTTCTAATGTCTATTCCTTCCTGCCTGTCAGTGTGCTTGATCTGCTGTCTCTCTTAGTCTGTGTTTTCTTCCTCACTCTCTCCTTCTCCCTCTCATCCCCTGTTCTCTTCTCTTCTGCTGCTGCTGATGCCAGAGCGATGTTTTGTCTCACCACCTCCAAAGGAACCTTATGTACCTGGACGAGCAGGTGGGAGTTCCCAGAATCCTTTGCAGGCTTTTTTTTTTTTCTAAGCATGACAGTGCAAGTTCTTTGATTTGACATTTAACACTTTGCTCTGTTTATTGACGTTTCCATCCGCCAAAGAAAGTTCAATGCAACATTATGCCTGGTCTCAAATTCTGCCCGCTTTTCTGTTGGGAGTAGTATGGGAGGGCAAAAGTGCCCATCCCTTCAATATTCAGATTCTGCCCAGGGTCTGAATATTTCACTTATGGATGAGCTTTCCGAGCAAGCATGGTTTGCCTGAGAGCTGCGGCCGTAGACTATTTGCCACACAGCAAAATGAAAAAGTAATAAGCCATGTCATCTAAGGACTCGGGCAGTTTGTTTTTCATGGGGTTGAAGAGATCTCTAAATTCTCTTAAACTCTTTGGTATTTGTGATTTTTTACAGGTTCTCCAGTACATTTAACCCACATATTTTCTCCCTCTCTAACATGCTACATCTGGTTTTATTATTTTATGCCCAACAGCCCAGAATCTCTTTTTTAAAACCCCCGCAATGAAAACAGCACTGACAGTATTGTTAAGTCTCATCACTGACTCTGCATTCTGGATTAATTCTCTACGAGACATCTTGGCTCACTTTGTCATGCAGCTAATTATTCAGTTACCTTGCTGTGAAAAGGTCATTTAGTGTTTACAGTCCTGCAGTAGGAGCATATCGCAGAGAGCTTAAGCTGTTCATTGATTTTGTTCTTTGAAGTATTTGAAATTAATCATGAAGCCAGACAGCAACTCTAGCCTTCTGTCTCAGTGAAACCCTTCACTTCTTCTGTTGATTTTTCAATAGCTTGCCTTACAGATCAAGCAACTGGGGAGTTCCTGTTGTTGGGTTCATCTGAGGAGCAGGCTAATGTCATTGACAGTGCTGTCTCTGCTCTGAACGCAAGGCTTTCCAGTGAAACTGACTCTCACTGTGTTGCTCCCTCCCTCCCCCCCTCCCCTTCCTCGGCCCCCTCGCCACACCTCCTGGCGTGGAACTAGATGAAGGAAAATGACCCCTTAATCCTCACCATTCACACTATGATTGAGAACTCGGCCCCGAGGCCGCAACTCTACCAGCAAGTAAGGTCTCGGCCAGCCGTTGGCATTGCTTCTGTATTTTTCCCCTCCTCCTTCCCCCACCACCACAACCACCACCACCGACCCCACCACCCACCCGCACCACCACGCCCCTCATTCTGGCCAACCCACTCAATGCCCCACCCCCTCCCTCAGATGTCCGGCCCTCATCCTCTCCTCCTCTTCGGCCTCGGTCTTGTGTGTACGGTGTCCCAGTGCATCTCATCCATTGGCTTCTATTATTTCCTGTTGGGAATGTTGTGGTGCTGCCCAGTCGTGAGCATGGCTGCTGTGGTGTAGTGTGGTGGTGGCGTGCACTTGTCAGACGAGGAGGCTCACCTGTGAGAGGGGGGGGGGGGGTTGGCGATGGATGGCGGATAGTGCTGATGGTTTGTGTGTGTGTGTGTGTGTCACATTTCGACCCCACCCCTGTTTACACACACTGTCATGTGTCATGCTGAGGAGAGAATGTGCCAGAGAAAATGCTGACACTCTGAAGCCAGCTTCTTACCACCATCTAAGGTTCAAGTTTGTTTTTTTTTTACTTTTCCCTATCAAGTCAGGTCTCTAGTACAGTTCAGGTCAGAATTGTCAAGGTCTCTAGTATGAGGGATTTAAAAATGTTAACAAGCACAGCAATTCTCAACCGTGGAAACTGTGAAGATGTAGGATATCTATTGATATAGGATGTCTGTGTAAATGTAGAATGTCTGTGTAGATGTAGGATGTCTGTTAGTATAGGATGTCTGTGTAAATATAGAATGTCTGTGTAGATGTAGGATGTCTGTCGTTGGTTGGTCAGGGGTGAGTTACAGCAGATGTTCTGACAGCCGTACTCTGGCCCTCTGAGGCTACCATAATGGACTGCCGTTGAACTTCCTCTCAGAGCTCAGAAGTGTAAACCACTGGCCCCTCTGAGCCCCCTGTTTTTGCCCAGGGCAATTTTCTTTCACTTTCTTATTTCTTTGTTCCCTTATTGTTTCTGGCTCCCCTCTTTTTTTTCAGTGTTCATTGTTTTTCCCTCGGCCGGTGGATATGAATTAAAGCAATGCATAAATGTTTCATGGCTAGAGGCTGCCAAGAACCACAGGAGATGAAAAGCCTGTCTCGTCTCTGATGACCTCTTGAAAAGCCGGATACTTGGCAACTTTGGAGAACTACTGTGCATAGACTTTTTTTTCTCTCTAGAACCAGTGTTTATTTGTGGTCATAGACGTGTGCCCACAAAGGGACATATTTTATTTAAACCATGTGTTCCATATGCAGCCCATACATTCTTAATGATCGGCGGATATTTTTATCTGCTCTTTTCGAAAGGCAGTCGCATTGTTAAATTGATCTGGAGAGACGTTGAGGGGGGTCATGTGGGTTTGTTTTAAATGGGTGTGTTGTCGAATCACACCCTGCCTTGGTGTAAAATAGGCCATCGGTGTGACTTTCGTAACGAAGCTGACCCTGCTCTCCTCTGGCATGTAGGTCAGTGTGTGGCTTGTAGTCAGTGTCCCACAGTGTACTCATGGAGCAAACAGAAGGAAACAGTGTGTGTGTGTGTGTTTGTGTGTTTGTGTGTGTGTGTGTGTGTGTGTGTTTGTGTTTGTGTTTGTGTGTGTGTGTGTGTGTGTGTGTGTGTGTGTGTGTGTGTGTGTGTGTGTGTTGTGTGTGTGTGTGTGTGTGTGTGTGTGTGTGTGTGTGTGTGAGAAAGAGACATCACTTCCTGCCACTTTTGTAACCATGAGTGCCAGGTGTAAAAGTGCTGCTGTTTGCTCCACTCCTCCTGCTCCTCCTCCTTATGTCCCCTCTTCACCATCGGCACAGAGACAGCTGCATCTCCATCCACAGGAAATATGTGTCCCTTCTCTCTCTGTGTCTCTTTCTCCCTCTTTTTCTCTCCCTCTCTCTCTCTCTCTCTCTCTCTATCTCTCTCCCTCCCCCCCCCCCCCCCCCCCCCACTCTCTCTCTCTCTCTCTCTCTCCTGTCCACACAAAGCTCCATCCACAGGAAATATGTGTCCCTTCTCTCTCTCTCTCTCTTTCTCCCTCTTTTTCTCTCTCTCTCTCTCTCTCTCTCTCTCTCTCTCTCTCTCTCTCTCTCTCTCTCTCTCTCTCTCTCTCTCTCTCTCCCTCTCTCTCTCCCTCTTTTTCTCTCTCTCCCCCTCTCTCTCTCTCTCTCTATCTCTCTCCCTCCCTCCCTCTCTCTCTCTCTCTCTCTCTCTCTCTCTCTCTCTCTCCCGTCCACACAAAGCTCGTGCAAGCACAGAGCATCTGCATGCTCAGTGTGGAATGGCTGTCTGCTGCAGCGACACGCTGTATTGGTGTTGTGGTGGAGACTGAGAGCTGTGTCAGTGTACATGAGCTCAGCACATCCTGAGCACTCTGCACTTCTGTTCCATATGGGTGCGTCTGCCTGTGTGTCTATTTTTGATTGCCAAGTGCGAGTGTTTTCATTGCCAGTCCGTGTGAATCTGAAAGTGGTGTATCAGCAAACAACATGTTTACAAAATCCCCAAAATCCAGTGCAGTTTCTGATGGCACACACACACACACACCCTGAGGGCGCAGATGCGCCTCTCCCAGGTGTAATAATGACGCTGAAAGATAAGTGCCTCGGTAATGGGCACTGAAAGAGACTGATGCTAATGGGTTTGGAAGCGAGACGTCTGACAGCGAAGGAAGTGCCACAGAACGTGAGCAGGCAGTGTCGATGTTGGAGGGTGTGTGGTTCAGCTGAGTCCTCTAAAAGGTTTTTTTTTTACACCTACTCACCGCTGTCTGTGCATCGGAAGCTGTGTCCCTCATGTTCATTTATGACCAAGAGCTATACATTTAGATAGTTATTTCAGATTACGGTTAAGGAGTTGATCTTGGGATTGGAGGATCACAGGTTTCAGTCCCATATCAGTCTGAAAAATGTGGGTGAAGTTAGTTAATTCAGCTTACGGTTAAGGAGTTGATCTTGGGATTGGAGGATCACAGGTTTTGGTCCCGTACCAGTCTGAAAAATGTGGGTGAAGAGTGAACGACCAGAGCTCACCTGCATCCTCATCCATCCTTGAGTAAGGCATCTAACCCCACATAATTCCAGTGGGACTGTCCCTGTACCTAATTTGCTGTAAGTCTCTCTGGATACGAGCACCAGCTAAGTGAAATGTAATGCGGTTAAGAAGGACTTCCCCTACAACAGTAAATAGCCCCAGGATGCAGACGTTCTTGTGAGAAGCATAGTGTTTTCATCCTGCAAGCACCATTGAAGCATATATAGTATCTTTATTGTCCCCATGCTTAACTCTGTCCATCCAAGGCAGACATTTAAATGCCAGTTATTTTTAGCTAGTCAGGAGTTTCCAGTCTTATCAGCAGTCCTCAAGCCACCCCGGAGACAGGAACCTTAGCAGATTTCCTGGCATGCCAGAGCCAGGGTGGCAGAACGCTGAGAGGAACTGGCATGCCAGAATCAGGGTGGCAGAACGCTGAGAGGAACTGGCATGCCAGAATCAGGGTGGCAGAACGCTGAGAGGAACTGGCATGCCAGAATCAGGGTGGCAGAACGCTGAGAGGAACTGGCAGGCCAGAGCCAGGGTGGCAGAACGCTGAGAGGAACTGGCATGCCAGAGCCAGGGTGGCAGAACGCTGAGAGGAACTGGCATGCCAGAATCAGGGTGGCAGAACGCTGAGAGGAACTCGCATGCCAGAGCCAGGGTGGCAGAACGCTGAGAGGAACTGGCATGCCAGAGCCAGGGTGGCAGAACGCTGAGAGGAACTGGCATGCCAGAGCCAGGGTGACAGAACGCTGAGAGGAACTGTGGGAGAAAGGTGCTGAAAGGCCCAGCTTTGGTAGACCAGCGGCATGTCATCAGCCAGAGACCTATACTCGCTCTTATTCTCTTCAGGAGACGTGTTTGGCAATTCACTACGTGCAAGTTGTTGTCTTTAGATAGTTTATGTCATTAAAATGGTCTCAGACGTTGCATCTAGTTAGACAATGTTTGCGTTTTCCAAAGTGTAAGATGGGTTACTAGTGTTTGCATGTAGGTCAGGTAGTTTGTGCTTATGGTGATTGATAGTCGTTGTAGTTTCTGTAGGGTCTGCATTCTGCCTTCTGAATTCTGCCATGGAGGGGGATGTGTGTTCCCCTCCGCAGCGGACTCACAGAGCTAAACGCCTGACGGGAGAAGCTGAGTCAGCACTTGTAGATGATTGGGATTAGGTAGTTGCGGTGCGTGTGCTCAGCACTGATTGATTTTGGAGCCAACTTGGATCAGGAGTGTGCCAATGAAACTGCATTAGATATTGTGTGTGTGTGTGTGTGTGTGAATGTGAGTGTGTGTACGTGCACGCCGGAGTGACACAAGCTTTTTCCTCTTTCTCACACCCTGTCCTCTTTGCTCCATTAGATGAGCCCAGACGACTACAGAGAACATGCCTATATGTGCAGACCAGAGGAGCATGATACCGATGTGAGTGAAGCTTTCTCTGCATGTCTGCTTCTGTCCCCTCACACATACACACGTGCAGACGCAGACAATGGAGACACTGTCTTTGGAACTAACATAACACACTTGTCTCTTACATTCTTGGCTGCCTCGGTTTGCACACTCTTGTTCACTGCTGCCTCTTCTGTAACATCTTGGGGTGTGTGTGTGTGTGTGTGTGTGTGTGTGTGTGTGTTTGCCTGCTCACATAATTTAGGAACTAATGGTCCAGTCTACTTCAAATTTACATACAAGGAAGTCACCAAAATCTAAGCCCTACTACATGATCGTCAGGATTGAGATGAAGTTGATCATTCATTCATTCAGTCACTCATTCACACATTAATTTAGTGTCGGTTAACATTGAGATGGGAGCGAGGGTCTGCAGTCACCTGACTGCTTTTTTTCTTTTGTTTCTCATGCGCTTTTCTCATTTTCCTTCTGGTGGAATGAGAAGCATAATTAGCTGGTCCTTGTCAATGACAAAACGGTGCGGTTTGAATAGTGTGGTTGGAATTATAATTACGCTGCACATCGGTGTCACATCACCACATTTTCTTTGCAGACCAAGTTGAGCAGACTGTGTGAACAGGACAAGGTGGTTCGCGCTCAAGAGGAGAAGCTGCAGCAGCTGCATAGAGAGAAGGTAACTCTCCACGCACACACACACACACACATTTTGCTTCTTTATTTGTGTCCACAATTCAAAATAAATACACAAAGACCAAATTTGGCAGTTGCAAAAGTTGCATATGCATGCTGCACGTGAAAATATACTTCTAACCTGATTGCCTCCATTAGTCAGTGAAAGAAATTAGGTGGAAAAATTAGTGAATAAGTAAAAGGCCAACAAAGTGACGTAGATTTGTAAATTAGAAAAAGCTATGCCACAGTTGTGATTACTGGAGAATATTTGTTGCAGCACTTGCAGAAGTATAGGTAAGTATGCGTTTTTGTGTAGAACGTTTACATGTTCTATTTGGTTCGCTATGACCGAATGGGCTGCAAATGATTAGCATGTGACTAGCATAGCCGAGAACCTGTCTTTCTCCCTGCTCTATCTCCTCCACCAAACTACAACAGCCTGAAACAGAAGCACTAAAGCATTTTTTTTCACCAAAACCGGCTCACAGGGCATTCATTAATACTAGAGACCACCGCAAAATGAATGAAAACACGATGGAAATACACCTTTTAAAGCATGTTTGATGTCTGAGCCTGAGGTAGGTATGCCACAGCTTCAGCCCTGTGGCCCTCACCCCCCAGTCTCTGCCCTGAGGCCCTCTCCCCCCAGCCTCTGCTCTGTGGCCCTCTCCCCCCAGCCTCAGCCCTGTGGCCCTCTCCCCCAGACTCAGCCCTGTGGCCCTCTCCCCCAGACTCAGCCCTGTGGCCCTCTCCCTCAGACTTAGCCCTATGGCCCTCTCCCCCAGTCTCTGTCTCCGAGGCTGCCATCAGAGCCCTGTGGGTGCCTGGGGCTGGGTGTGTTAGATTGCAGCCGTGTGCAGGGCGTATATGTGGTGGTGCCATGTGCGTATCTTTGTGTGTGTCTTTGTGTCTGTTCATGCCTGTGTGCATGAATGTGTGTGTATGTGTGTGCAAGCTGATATGCCTTGTACCTGTATTGCGTGAATGTGTGTATGTGTGTGTCTGTCTGTGTGTGCCAGTGACCATGAATGTGGTTGTATCTGTTGTGTGTATGTGTATGCAGATGTGGTTTTAAGTGTGTGTGTGTGTGTGTGTTTAGCACACTCTAGAGACGGCGTTGCTGTCGGCCAGCCAGGAGATTGAGATGAGTGCAGACAACCCAGTGGCCGTGCAGAGCGTCATCCAGCAGAGAGACCTGCTCCAGAGCGGCCTGCTTAGCACATGCCGGGAGCTAACTCGCATCAACACTGTGAGTCCCAGCTCTCACACACAC
>CM050208.1:7427500-7447500 GCA_027475355.1 Coilia nasus
TATTGTTACTTCTGGGTGTAAAGAACAGCGCAAATTGTTCCCTAAGGGTTGTGTTTCTTAATTCTGATCGTTTAGCAAGTATACATAAACAGAATAAAAGAGTTGAGGATTTTGTACCAGGTCATTAGTGCTCCTGAGGAAGTCAGTCCTAAAAAATCTGCAATGATGTATTAAGCCACTTACTAAGCCTGCCTTCATCACCTGCACCTCCTGAGTCATCTGTTCAGGCATGTGGCGCAGTATGCTGGGCAGAGCTTGAGTCATTTCCCAGCACGGGTCTGCTCTGCAGCGCCATCTGCAGGCTGAATGAGTCATCACAGCGCCTCTGTGTCTTTGCCCACTGCCCCCCGGCATGGCCCCTTTGGGTGGCCCCCTCAGGAGGACCCAGTGCCCCCGCGGCCTCCCCTGCCAACCTCCTACAACCCCAGCGAGCGACCCCCGGTCGTGCCCCCCCTGCCCTCGCCGGGCAGTGCCCGCACCACGCCCCACCGGCCCGAGGACCGCAAGGCGGCGCAGCGGAATGGAGCGCACAGCGTAAGCGGCCCACGTCACCGCCAGAGTCACCCCCCTTCTTCTCGCTTCATTTCCAACGCCATCCCTCACGTCAGCTCCTCAGTTTGGTTTCCCCCCGCTGGATTTATTTATTTATTTGTTTATGGTTTGTTCATTTGTTTATTGGATTTTGCTCAGTATCTCCCAAAGTCAACTTTCCGTTGAGTTGCTTTTGTCATCACCTGCCATTGTGCATTGGCTTCCCCTCGTGTTTGTTTCTGGGGTCTGTGGCATGGCTGTTGTATTATTTGGTCACCATTCATCATTATTCTATCAGAGTCTGTGGAACCTGTGTTGCTGTATAGTGTTGTGTTTTATTTGAGTTTTGTTGATTTAGGCCAAAACACCCTGGATATTGTTATGATGCATAACAAGGGATTGAATATTTTGAGTAAAAGTCATGTGATCATTTGAGGTCATGGTCTGCAATGCTTGGAAAGAAGGGTGTTTTGAAATGAAATGCAAATCCACATGTGTATATGTGTTTGTGTTTCGTTTGGTTTGTGTCTGCATCCTTGTGTTGTGTTTCCATAGCCTTGCATAATCTGTGTGTGGATGTGCAAACTAAATGCAATCTGGACCGTCCGCAGGGCCCAGACTACCGTCTGTACAAGAGCGAGCCGGAGCTGACCACTGTTGCCGAGGTGGACGAGTCGAATGGAGAGGACCGTTCCGAGCACGCCTCAGACAGGGACCCCTCCGGTGCCAGAGGTACCATGAAAGCCAGACTGGCTCACTGACTCACCTCACAAACAACACATTATTTTCTGCAGGGTCCTTAACTAAAGCATTTACTCTGCCCCTTTACTCTCTCGGCTTAGTTAGTCCTATTGACTGCTTTAATTTGTCAGCCGGAGTTAATTAGAGCAGATCTGATGCTGGAGGGGTAACAGCCTCTTAAGACTCGTGTGTGTGTGTGTGTGGGTAGGGGGTGGTGGTTGGGGGTCAGTCTTTCTTTGCTCACTCTATTTGCTTTGAAATGCAGGCATGTCCTACCCTGTGGGAATAGTGCCTCCCAGAACCAAATCGCCCATGCCGGAGTCCTCCTCGATAGCCTCCTACGTGACCCTGAGGAAGAACAAGAAGCCCGACCCCAGAGCGGTAAGAGTTTCCCTGCGCAGCCCGCAATGAGTCAGGCCTCAGCCTACAGTGTTTACCACACAAGTCTGACTGAAGTTTTATCGTTTATCCAGTCATCCTTATGTCACTGAGGACAGCAGTTTAAACACAAACTTCAGTACAGCAGTGCACCACATCAGACAGCAGTGAAGATGCACAGTTGTGAAGGCCAACTCCAACTGCACAACCGTTTAGTCCTGAAAAGCATACACAAACACCGGTTGCCAGCTTCAATTACATTACCATGCAACTCACGCCCGTCAAAACATCATTCTGGACATGGGCTCATAAAACGAGCCATGCTAATTGTGGACCGAGTGGTGGCCTATGGTGTGTGTGTGTGCGCGCGTGTGTGTGTGTGTGTGTGTGTGTGTGTGTGTGACTGAGTGGCTTACGTCACCGTTGCTGTTTATCACGGCCCCTGAGAGGGTGTGGTGGCCAGGGCGCACGCTTCTGCGGTAGGGGCGTTTATTTCTGGAGTGGTGCTTGTGTGCTTTAGTCTGCTGACGTGGGAGGCGGAGGAGAGGGCTGCTTCACATGTGTATCCCTGGAGTGACTCATCCTCTCCACAGAACCTTTTTTTTTATTAACAAGTAAGGGGGAACTAGCAGCCTTTACTTAGAAACTCTGTAGTGTGTAATTATGGCGGTCCAAAGCCCAAGTTCCTCGCAATCACTTTTTTTTTATTCATTGTTTTTCTTAGAATACTGTCAGGCAGATTGTGTCCTTTGGTTGGGCAATTTGCATGTTCTTACTTGACATTTCTTTGCCCTATAATAAAGAACCATGAAATGGCCCTCAATGTTTAATGGGTTTCTTTGGGTTTTTTTAATATATATATTCCAGGGAGATTTGTTGTAGGCCACACAAAGGGCATATTCCAGCCAGCCTATATTGCTATTACTCATCATAGTGGTGTGTGTTTGTGTGTTTTTTTTTTTTGTATGTGTGTATGTACATATGTGTGTGTGTATCTTTTTCAGGTTGTGTGTGAATAGAATTGAATAATCTTCATTGTCATTGTACCGTGTAGAAACGAAACGTGTGAGTGTGTGTTGTATGTACTCAGGAGCGTCCTCGCAGCGCAGTGGAGCAGCTGTGTGCGGCAGAGGCGGGCGGGCGGCCGCGCATGAGCGTGGAGGAGCAGATGGAGCGCATCCGGCGCCACCAGCAGGGGGCGCTGAGGGAGAAGAAGAAGAACCTGGCCGTGCTGGGGGGTGGCACCGCTGGCCAGGAGAACTCCCCCTCGCGCAGCCCGTCCTTCTCCAAAGAAAACCCCTTCCGGACCATGGCCATGCAGGTACACCTATACATGCGCCTATGGGCTGTCTGTTTCAAAGGTGGTTGATAAGAGAGACAATTCATAGTGACTCTCTCCCGTTACTACTGTGATGTGGGGTTCGCCACTGCCACACCTTTTGTTGGGAGACTAGCAGAGATCTAAACGATCTTTCTTTGTGTCTTAAAACAGAGGTGTGTGAGGTGTAGTTTCTGTAAGTAAAATTCTCTTTGTGTCTGCAGTCTGTCCTTCCCTGATATACAGCTCTGGAAAAAATTAATAGTTCACTGCACATTTCCCTAAAATCAGCATCTCTATATGTATGACAGCCATTCCTTTCCAGTGTCAGTTAAATTTGGAATTTGGGATAAATGTTGTCAGTAGTTTACAGAATAAAACAAAAATGTTCATATTACTCACACATATACATATACATTAAATTTACGTTAAATACAAGAAACTGATGATTTTACAGTGGTCTCTTAATTTCTTCCGGAGCTGTATGCATTAGTCAAGGTGTTGTTGATTGGCTATTTTGTGTAACATTAGCTGTAGTCATAGTCTGATGTAGTGGCAGGTATGAATAGCAGCCAGAATGTCGTCCCCCAAACCAAGGTCAGGCAGGTGCGGTAGCTCAAGTAGAACACGAAGAATAACTTACACAGAGAGAATCTTTAGGTGTTAGACCATCTGAAGATCTCATCCATTTAACACAAATCACCCATAATCCACCCTGAGTGACTATTATTTCTCCTCCTTTCTCTCTCTCAGCCTTCTCAGAGTCGGCGGCGGGACGAGGGCTTCTGCAGTGACTTGCAGGAGCTGGAGGCGTCGCTAAGAGAGCAGGAGGTGGTGCAGGAGCACGAGAGTCCAGCGGAGGAGATCGCCCGGCTCAAGGAGGCTGTGGACACAGAGCACTTCAACATGGACCGCGAGGTAGGAGCCCAGGCAGGCAGCCAACAGCCACGGGGCGTCACAAAGCCAGTACTTTCTCAGAGTTATTGTTCCCCCACCCCTCTCTCCATCCTCCGCTCTCCCTTATCTCTTCATTTTTTTTCTTTCTGCACATCCTCCCTCTCTCCCTCTCACTGACGCTGTTCTCTTCGTTTGTCCTTTTCCTCTCTTTTGCAGCTGTCTAAGCCAGAGAAGGTGATGATACCGGAGCGGTACATGGAGCCGGACTCCGAGGAGGTCCTGAGCCCCGAGCAGGAGGCAGACAAGCGGAAGAAGGTGGACCGCATCAAGGCCCTCATCGCCAAGAACAGGTGAGCTTCCATTATTGCTGCAAACACACATGGTTTGTAGCAGATAGCCCACCTGAGCTCACCTTCTACACAGGTCAGGCCTTCACCTATTGCTGCAAACACATGGTTTTTATCACATGGCCCACCTGAGCTCACCGTATACACAGGTCATACTTTCACCTATCGCTGCAAGCGTATGGATTTTTTCCAGATAACTCAAGCCAATATTGTGTTATTATTTATATAGAGCTTACAAGCTGAGAGCAAAGTGTGCCCCTGACCATGCTTAAATGAAGGGCCTATCCATTGAGCAGTCACCCTGAGGCCTCCATGGGCCTTAGATGGGCAGAGGCAGATGGCCCATGCAGCTCAAACTCAGGAGAGGGCTCATTAACCCAGGCTGGAGGTGACGGCTCTGAGCAGACAGCAGCACCAGACCCATGCAGAGAGCCTCTGCTGAAAGCTATAATAGTGAGAGTTATGGGGCGCGAGAGAGCGCTTTGACGGAGGATTCTATTAGCAGAGCATGAAAAGACCAGGATGAAGGGAAAGACATGAGACTCTCCTTTCCTCTCCTTTCCTCGTCCTTCCTTCCTGAGGCTTTGCCTGCACCTGAAGGGAGGATGTGGCTGAAAGGAGGATGCGATTTGGCCCAGAGCAGAGCAAACCCAGAGTTGGTGTCGTCGTGACATTTGCAATGGCAATCTGAATGCCAGTGAAGGATGTGTGACTTTCTAAAAGCAACTTTGAAACGCTGGCTGATTATTGCGAGCCCTGCATTTCTGAAGCATCTGAGAAATACTACATATGATTGTCTGTTCATGACACATAGCTGTCACACAGACATACTTTTGCACGCACACAGACAGGATTCTCTCAAATGTATCACATCGGTGTCTGCACTGTGTGGAGAAGAAGTGTGTAAATGATTTCTCTCCGTCTTTCTGTTTGTGTAGATAGTGTCAATTAAAAAAAAAGTCTCTCTGGCATTTCTGTTTTTAGTGCTATAGGTCACAGGTATGTGTTGCTGTTGCCTTGTCTCTGTATGCCTTTGTAGATGTTTTACAATGTGTAAATGTGTGTGTGTGTGTGTGTGTGTGACTTGTGTGTGTTAACGGCCTGTGGTGTTTGTGTGTCAGCATGCAGAACATTCTCCCTGGCATGGCTGTGAGCCCGGAGGAGGTGGCTGAGGAGGAGGGCACGTCCCAGTCGCAGGAGAAGATCATCAACATCTCCTACGAGCTAGCAGCAGAGGCCTCCAAGCGCTCCAAGCTCGTGGCCGGTGAGGCAACACAGCACCACACACACTAGTAGGGTTGTCCAGACACTGGATAGATACACCACAGCACCACACACACTAGATACACCACAGCACCACACACACTAGATACACCACAGCACCACACACACTAGATACACCACAGCACCACACACACTAGATACACCACAGCACCACACACACTAGTAGGGCCGTTCAGACACTGGATAGATACACCACAGCACCACACACACTAGATACACCACAGCACCACACACACTAGTAGGGTTGTCCAGACACTGGATAGATACATCACAGCACCACACACACTAGATACACCACAGCACCACACACACTAAATACACCACAGCACCACACACACTAGTAGGGTTGTCCAGACACTGGATAGATACACCACAGCACCACACACACTAGATACACCACAGCACCACACACACTAGTAGGGTTGTCCAGACACTGGATAGATACATCACAGCACCACACACACTAGATACACCACAGCACCACACACACTAGATACACCACAGCACCACACACACTAGTAGGGTTGTCCAGACACTGGATAGATACAACACACACACTAGATACACCACAGCACCACACACACTAGTAGGGTTGTCCAGACACTGGATAGATACAACACACACACTAGATACACCACAGCACCACACACACTAATAGGGTTGTCCAGACACTGGATAGATACAACACAGCACCACACACACTTGTAGGGCCGTCCAGACACTGGACAGATACACCACAGCTCTGCAAACACTAGTAGGGTTGTCTAGACACTAGCCAGACACAGAGAGTGAGGAAATGGATGGGATGATTGAGTTTACTAATAAGCTGTTTTTTAATGACTTCCTTATATATTTATTTGAAAGGCTTGCCACATTTTTTCCTCATTAGAGGCGCCGTGCGTGTTTCTAAAGGCATCATTAACCAAGCTGAAATTCATTAGACTTCACAGGTTTTAGTTTCTGCTCATTCATCCCTCCAAATCCTCTATTCTTTTAGCGCTTGGTCAGTCCTCACTAAATCCCCAATAATCACCACTCACAGAAGCAGCAGTGCAATCTGAAGTGTCACAATGACCCTGTTTATGTTTAGTTCTTTTCAACTTAGTTGATCTTTGAGCACATTCTAACTTCTGAGTTGAATTTTGTCTGAACGTAATCTGTGTATTTATGCAACTAAATGGATATTGCACTGCACATCTGCATTCTCAGCATATTTTCTTAGATGTGCCAGGAAGTGCCAAGTCGTTTATTTCTCCCCTCATGCTCATCAACGTTTCTTAAAATTGACTTTCAAATTGATGTGGGATGAGGATGAGGATGTGTGTTTATGTTATTGTTTCGCTGACTGTCAGCGCTTTGTGTTTGTGAAGTGCTCAGAGGTCCTGGTCTTGTCCTAGGTGTGTCTGTGTGTTTGTCATCACAGTCATTTCCTGTTTTAGCACTGTGTCACGTTCACTGGACCTTTCGGAGGAAGACATTGACATTGCTGATTGCCTTTGTGTGTTTCGTGTTTGTGTTTATGTTTGTGTGTGTGTGTGCATTTGTGTCGTTTGCAGCAAAAAGTCTCCCATCCTCCCCCCAGTCCCCTGTGCCCCCTGCATCACACAATCCCCTGCAGCTCACTGACGGAACGCACTTCATGTGTGTGTAGTGCCGTAGCCCACAGTAAGAGCCCGAGATATCGCCATCTTATGCTCTCCTCTCCTCTCCTGTTCCTTCTGCTCTTTCCTCTTCGCCCCACAGACACACACACACACACACACACATACACACACACACTCTTAACTACAATGTTACTTTCTGCTTCGCCATTTTATGACACTCGTGCTTGCTGGCTGTCCTGGGATCTGTGTTGTGTGTGTGTGTGCGTGTGTGCGTGTGTGGAAAACATGGGTGGGACGCTCCTCTCTTCTCTTCCTTCACTGTGTACGTGTGTGTGGGTGTGTCTGTGTGCACGTGTGTGTGTGGAAAACATGGGTGGATGGCTCATTCCTTCCCTTCCTTTACTGTGCGTGTGTGTGTGCGTGTGTGTGTGCGTGTGTGTGTGTGTGTGCGCGCACTTGCGTTTTCCTAAATTAAGGGTGTCTTCTTCAAACAAGCCTACTCTGATGCACTGTTCTGGTCTCTCTTGCATGGGGTTAACATTTCTTCTCTGTAATCTTTCATTGCAATGCTGTAATCTACAATTGCAATGCTAAATGCAAGGCTTTGTTAAGAAAATGTGTTTGTGGGAAGGGTGGAGGGGGGTTGGGGGAATGAATCGTGTACACATCAATACTTGAGTTTGCAGGGGGTAAAAAATGCCTTCAGGCTAAGAAAACCCAAACAGCTTTGACAAAACTTGTATGTTTATACCCAGAATAGGAAGGAAGTATTACTGCCTGTGCAGCAGCAGGTCAGCTCAGATCATCTATTCTATCACAGCTCATAACAGAGTGTTTGCACTCGTGTCTGAAGGACACCCAACATCAGTGTAGTGTATTCCAGCGCATGCCTGTCTCCGTGTTTAGAAACTCTGTGCTGCTGTGCACAATTGGAGATCCATAAAGAAGCTTGCCAACATTTCAGTAGTTGAGCAACTGTTTGTATCTTGGGTGGACCAGGGACTATGGAGCTGATGTTCCTGCTCCCTCAGACACAGGCTGGGAAGTGAGCGGGTGCATGCACTATCCGAAGGGTAAAGCCACGCAGGCCATTACTCTCTGTTAAAGTAGTCTGGCTTTTACACAGCCAATCTCATGACAAGTCCAACACGGGCTGTTATTCACGTTCCCGAAATACTGCATCACAGAATGACTCATAGGTCGTTATTAGGTTTGCATTTGTTCTGTTTCTTTTCTTGTTCTTAGTTGCTTTGCTACGAACAAGCACAGCTTTCACTGAAGTCTATAACATTGTATATGCATGATATTTTTTTTACCAGAAACAATAAGGGTCTAGCTTTTGTAGAAATGAAAAGCGTTGCCTGCTGCCCCAAGCTGTTGTGCTCACAGCCCTGTCTCTTTTGGTCCGCAGCACAAGCCCTGGCCTCGGTGAAAAGCTACACATAAGACTGGT
This sequence comes from Coilia nasus, assembly GCA_027475355.1. Classification (NCBI taxonomy): domain Eukaryota; kingdom Metazoa; phylum Chordata; class Actinopteri; order Clupeiformes; family Engraulidae; genus Coilia; species Coilia nasus. The sequence goes on from CM050208.1 coordinate 7,436,054, forward strand.
GACTCGGAGCGCGACCCCAACAGCACACGGTGTCCCCAGCAGCCAGACCGCTACTCTCCAGGCTTTAAATAACTCCAAAAAGAACCATTTCTGCACTGTGACATCACTTCCTCCTTCTACGCCGCTGCCTGTCCCTTTCTTATAGTGGTCTAGATGTTAATCTTTCACCAGTGCATCAGGCCTGACACACACACACACACACTGGGCTTGCCATACAGACAGAGTGAGAACATATTCCATCAGTTCTGCTGTTGGTGTGTTTGCGTCATACTGGACACACTAAACTCAACACAGTTCAATGCCAATGTCAGCTACAGTAAGATGAAAGGACTGCTTCTTGAAACGGGACAACTTCAGACTTGTTTTTTTTTAATAGTTTTATTACGTTCTGTTAAGTTATTTTTGGAATTTTTAACACATTTTAGCTGTTTTTATCATTTTTAATCTCATATATTTTACACTACACAACACTGCATTCTACAGTATTTAAATGCATAAACCACATTGTTTTATATGTAAAGATATATAGATTATACATTAGATTATTTCCTAATCCATATGGTGCCACTTTATTGCTGCATTTAGAGAGAGTATTTTTCCCTTGGGTCGCAATTATTTATGTCTAATCGCTTGCAGTTCATGTCACAGTTGCCGACACACACATGAATGTTCTGGCTTTAAATATGCTTAATGTCTTTTTTTCCCTTCTTTTTTCTTTCTTTTTAAAATGATATTTAAATAGAAATGTTTTCTGGAATTCAATTTATTTTCCTGGTTGGTTTGGAATTCTGGACATAGAGAAGGGACTAGCACATGTAAAATAAGCAATAAGTAAAGTTTGTAATTCCAGGATTGCAGAGTATTTTTTGTATAAAATGTAATTAAAAGAGGATCCTTGTGTATATACTGTACACAGAACAGTGAACAGAGCTGGTGTATAGGAGACCACTTACTGGAGTCGTATGCAAATGCTCATATCCCATCTGATTTATATCATGTTAAATAAATGTTGATGTTCTTACCAAGTTGTTGAGTGTGCTGAATGTGAGATACCTCACCCTAACTGTAAGTTCATGAGATAATATTTGTCTGTCTGACTGCTCTAGAAATAGCCCCGCAAGGCTTTGTGCTTTCTGGTGCTCAGTGATTGCAAATGCTCAGGGCTCCACGACTTCACAGCATACACAACTACAGAAAAATAACTATTACCAAAGTCCCCACTACCAAGGCATTTGTGCCCTCAGTCACACTACTACGTTGACCTGTAGTTTCATTTTAACTTCAAGTTACACGCAAGTTACAAACAAGCTTGTTGCTTCCTGGTTTAAATACATTTCAGATGACCTAGGGCACTTGTACACCTAAATGTGTGCTTTTGGGCCAGATTTTAGGTAAAGTAAAAAATGTGTATGTTGTAGAAAATGTATACTGAAGCATTGACGAGTTCTCTGAAGAGATTAATTCCTAGTGTTGTATCATTTAGCTGCATCCCATTTGAAAACCATGCAGGTAGGAATTACCAATGGAGACTTGGGAGAACAGTAGATCAACTTAACCCTAAACTAACACAGGAAATAACAGGTTTGAAATGACAATAAACAGACTCTGTGAACAGAAACAAGTGCTAACAGTAGTTTTTAAAAGGGGAGGAGAAACATTAACATCCTAATTCAGAGCATTTACCTAAATTTAGTTCACTTGGTTCAACAAATGTAGCATAAAGAGAACCTCGTAACCTTCCTTATAACCCTGTGTGCCAAACGGCCGTCACCAAACTCCTGTCCTCAATTACCCAGGCCCTTAAAATAAACCTCTGATGGGCAGTCAGGCAGTAAGCCATTGGATATAATGGCTGCCTGTCGCTGACCTGCAGGTAAGGAGCAGAAGTGTTGCAATATTTCCTCTGCTCCAGGTTTGAATTCATTTCCAGCTGAGTCAATGTTTTAAGGGATGTAACCCTGTCACAGTGGGGCATATGGTAATTGTTTGCTGAATCAGTTTTTTTTTTTTTTTTTTTTTGGAGGGAGGAGGGGTCTGAGGTCGGCTGTCTCTCCTCCATCCTGTCACCTCCGCCTCCAACCTGGCCTTCACCTCTACTGCTCTATCTTTTTCTCTAGCTAGTCTTTTTCTCCTGTAGTTTTACTGGCCAATTTCTCCACATTCTGCATTTTGCTTTTCATAACCCTGCCCGCTTGTGTCCTCTCCCTGTTTTGTTTTTCTCTTAACTTCCCTCTCTCTCAACATTTTCTTCTTTCTGTCTTTCTTCTTGCTTCTGTCTTCTCTCTTTCTTAACTTTTTTCTTCTGTCTTTCTCTCTATTAATTGCCTTCTCATATATCTCTCCTGGTAAAGTGTATTAAAACTGTTTATGCTGGAATTATACTTCCCCCACCAAGTAATATGCATCTTTGATGTTTTGTTGTTGTGCCGAGTTTATGTAGGGCCTAAATAATATATAAAATATGGTGCGTTTCATAAAACATGCTACATATTAATGGGCAATATAAGGCCTTCATAATGAGATACAACAGTAGGCTATTATAACATGGCACTGTAAATGTAGGTATTTTCTGCTAAAACAGGCATGGATAACAGGCTGTATAATGGGCTTCAGCAAGACCCTGCCCTGGACAGTGCCATTCAGCGGCAGGAAGGCCTTGCTCCGTGCCAGTGCAGTGACCTTGTGTGGGGGCCTTGCTCCGTGCCAGTGCAGTGACCTTGTGTGTGGGGGGGGGGGCCGTGGGCAGTGCAGTTCCTTCCTCCATCAAGCCCCTGCCCAGGGACAGTACAGTGTCCTTGCTGCATTCCAAACAAATAAAACCGGACTGCCCACAGTTCATCTGGCCAAGAGCTTGTAAATGCCACAAGTCAAAACTTGGCATGAAAAGCCAGTCTGATTTACCAGTACTGTATACTTAGATGTTTTTTTATTTTCTGACGGGCTCCTGCAGTTTCAAAGCAACACCTATACATCTATGTTGATGATGTTCATGTCAGGAGCTGTGCCTCCTTTTATGCCATCTAGCACAAACACATGGATACCCATCAGTGTACTTGATCTACTTGCACAAGATGCTCTATTCCACGGCTAAAACTGTAGCAAGAGCAGAAGGAGTTTACATTTTCAACTTTAATGCAAGGCCTTTGCATTATAGAGCCGAACCCCTAACAATGTGTTTATTATATGTTAAAGAGCACAAAATAAGCTAAAGATGACATATGATATCTGCCTATTACAAAGACAGAAATGGTATACAAATACTCAGTAGTTTACATAGTCACTACTGTACAAAAATAGAATTCTCCGGATTATACGTATCTTTATTCATAAAGAAAAAGGCTTTTCCACTCTGATGCACAGATCCATTAAAGTACTTCTGTATGTCTATATGCAATATGATGCGGGATTGCGGGATTGGACAAAACATGAACTGCTGAGTAACTGGTTTCTTGGATAGAACTATATCGCCATCGTGTGGCAGAATAAGGCAATAATGTATAGTTCAAGACAAACCCGGAAAGACATTTTGTCACCGTCTAGCTCAGCATGCTTGCAAATACACAGTGGTGCTCAATGTCAGAGTTCTTCTTGCTTGTAAACTCGGAGTACATGAAGTCGAACCCAGGGCATAGGATCAGGTCGGAATCCGACTTCCGCGTTGTTCAGAACACATCATAACTGGACAACGTGTCAAAGGGTAAAGAAGATTATGAAATATAGGCTATAGTATAGACATCATATCCTGGTCACATATAAAAGGTTTTTTTTTACACCTTTTTACTCAGACACCAAGATTGTTTGCATGTGGACAGGCCTATTTAAGTTAGGATACATCAGAAAACAATCAGCATGTGCGCATTTTAGCCTATTCATGTCTCTCTGACTTTTTAACTCATAACAATTTTAGGAAAGCTTTGTTTGTTTTAGATCAGAATATAATGCATTTTATTGTCACGAGGCTGTATACAATGAGATTAAAAGCAGGTCCTTCTTCAGTGCAGACATGTAGAATATCACAACAAACAAACAAACAAATAAATAAATAAATAAATATATAAATAAATAAATGGGTAAGGTTCTGAGGCGCTATATACATTTGCAAAAATATGCAGTCTGATGTGCAGTGAGTTACTGTACAGTAATGATGGTAATATGCAATGCGTGGTGAATATTGGATAATGAGAGTAATGATTTTGTATAGTATATTGTATGTATTGTATATTGACAGTATATTTAGTACTACACGTCAATAACATTAAATGTTAAATATTGCACAGTAGGTGGATAGAAGTTCAGGGGTTGGGGGGGGGGGGGGGGGGGGGTAGACTATGGAGTCAGTGGATGTGTGTGTTCAGTGTTTCGTGTGTGTGTGTGTGTGTGTGTGTGTGGGTGGGGGTGTTCTTGAGTCTATTGGTCCTCGATTAGATGCAGCGGATGTAGCGCCTACCTCCACGCTCGCCGTTGATATAAAGGGGGCTAAGTGGGTGCCGTGCCTTCTGAAGTTGACAATGATTTCCTTAGTTTTCTCAGTGTTCAGAGCCAGGTTATTCTCTGAACACCAGGCTGCCAACTTCATAACCTCTTCTCTGTAGGCTGTTTCGTCTCCCTTTGAGACGAGTCCAACCATTGTGGTATCGCCAGCAAACTACTACTACTTTTACTACTTTTTAAAATGATTTTTAAGATTGACATACAGAAGTCCAATAAGGTGTACCTAACTAACAGTTCAACATTAAATAAATGCAAGCGGCGTTTTCAAGTTCATGTTTGCGCTTGAACATACCCCTTGAGCGGCATTACGTCAGTATGTCTACGCCCCTAGCGTCAGTTTTGGATCATCCCATCACTACCTGGTAGTAAGTCGGTGTACTGTAGCTAGCTATGGCGATCATCAAGTGATTATTTATGTGAAGGTGTTCGGGCTATTGAGCTACGGCCAAAGTACAGTTTACGCTGACACAATGGCCTCAACACCAGCTGACAGTAATGGCGAAGATTCCCCAGCTGTCGACGACCAGAGTGGCGAGCAACGCTTAGAGTTGGTTAAAGGGGTTTCGGGCCTGATATCAAACGAGACGTCGTGCGTCACGGTGGACGAGGAAAGAGTTGAAGCTGATGGCGGGCAAGAGAAAAATGAGGTTGACAAGGAAGCCTCGCCGATGTGTGCTGTCATTAAAGACGAACAGGCAGCAGTGGACTGCAGTAGTGAAGTATCAGCAGCTGTCAATGATGGCGAAAGCAATGCTTCGACAGCGGTAGAAAATGACAGCACTGGTCCTGAACGTGAAGATGCGACAGTAAAGGCAGTGAAACAGGAACAGATATCTGCAGATGAAAATGACTCCCCTGCAAATAAACAATGCACTGGATGTAAACCAAACGAGGAAAGTACAGATAAAACTGTGAACGAAGGCAGCGAAGATGACAACAAGAGGCGAGTAAGCATAGAAATGTCGTCCTCTGATGGAGAGCCACTCAGTCGCATGGACTCCGAAGACAGGTTGGTAAACGTGGTCCTGATCAGATCATTAGTCGCCAAACGACATTATGGTTGAATACTGATGTGATGATTGAATTTGCTGAGTACGTTTTATGCTGAACGTCACTGCAGTTAAATTGTGATGTAAAGTAATGGGCGTGAACGTTTTGAGAGATTCTTGTACCATCATTTCATAGTTGGACCAATGTCAGACCTAATGAAGACCTAATGCACATGACCTAATGACATGTGTCATTAAAGTATTGTGGAAGTTTCATCATGGTTACATGCAAACTACGGTGTCTCTAAAACTCAAGCTTTGTATGAAGCTGACAGCCAGTGAGCACACCTGGTCGCCCTGCGGTCAGGAGAGAAACATACGAGATCTTTAACATTAGTGCTGTGTGGAGGGGAATTCCCAAGTTTGGCACGTTGCCCCATTTCATAGTCTTGAGCGAATAAAGCCCTCAGGCCCTCAGCTCACCTACATGTTTGAGTGGAATGATGTCAGTCAGTCAGTCAGTCAGTCAGTGGCCTGACAAGTAGCTTGCACATCCACAACTCTTTTCTAAGCCTAAGAACTTAAACTACTGCTGCCTTTGACCCCACCTATGACCCCCACCCATCTCTCTCTCTCTCTCTCTCTCTCTCTCTCTCTCTCTCTTCAGCATCAGCAGCACACTGATGGACATGGAGAGCACGGCGTCCAGCGGCCGCTCCACGCCGGCCATGATGAACGGCCAGGGCAGCATGGCTCCCTCGTCGGCCAAGAGCGTGGTGTACGCCTGCTGCTGGGACCACTGCCCCAAGTGCTTCAGCTCCAGCCCCGACCTCGCCGAGCACATCCGCACTGTCCACGTGGACGACCAGCAGGGCGGCGTGAGTCCTACACAAACACACACACACACACACACACACACACACACACACACACACACACAGTCACATGCAAAGGATTTATTCGTCCTCCTCACACAGCCTGAAGTGAGACAATTGGCAAATGAAGGCTCAAGCTAGCTTGTGGTGAGTGTTCTAGCATAATGGCCGCTGTGCATCACCCAGGTGGGTGGTATCCACTGGTGGGGGTTAGTGATCAGTTCACTCATCCTGAAGTTTAGAGAGCAGAGGCTACTAGGCTTGGGCGGTATCCAATTTTTCGTACCTAGATATTTTCCTGATATAATACTCCAGTATGCCAGCCAGTATGTCATATATGTGTCAGTAGTTATGGCCTGTTTTATTCGTCATGAATCAGATAACTAGTGTAGTACACTGGAGGATTTACTATACTATACAACTTTTCATATGGAATGCAAGAAACTGTTTTTTTTGTATTAGTCAAAGCATTTCTCTACCTTTCTGAACTAATTCAGTATGTCTAATTCTGACCTGTGGGAGGCCACGGTATTAGAAATTATACCTGTGGTATTTGAAAACACCCCGCTCTGTGGTATTTTCAAAATACCGCCCAAGCCTAGAAGCTACTATGAAAGTGTGAAAGAGTGTTACATGTGTGAAATAGCTTTCAGCACCGTTATACTTCATCTGGACAAAGCCACCGTGGTATTACATAAGGCTAAATCTCAGTGCAATTCTATAGGGCAATGAAAAGAACAACACGGGTTGACCCTTCAGAACTAGCAAACCTTGTTTGTCATGTATGTCAAGAAAAGGCTCAATGTGTAGCAGAATACTAGTAGAGTTTGTTCTATAAACAAATAATAATAATATAAAAATACTAAAATTATATGAATTAATACACATAAAGCTAGTGTAGCCATCATGGTATTACTGGGGCTGCTCAAAGAGTTTGCTTCATGGCTTCATAGCTGAAAACTAACTAATATTACTTGATTACAATGCTATCCATTTCTCCTACAGCTATAAAACAACAGTCCATGCCTTTCTTAAAAGGTTTTCACCACTAGCATATGCATTGATTGTGTTGTGCTTACGCTGTTCTGCGCTGTCTCCTTCCTTCTACACACAGGAGTTCAGGTGTTTGTGGAAAGGCTGCAAAGTGTACAACACGCCATCCACCAGTCAGAGCTGGCTACAGAGACACATGCTGACCCACAGCGGAGACAAGCCTTTCAAAGTAAGACCCGGCTCTGTTGGACATTGTCCATACTTCGGTGTAAACTTAATTAAGCCACTTACTAGACATATTTGCATGGACTCCATAAGGTTTTCGGCTTTGTGATAGTTACATTACATTACATTACACTTTGCTGACGCTCTTATCCAGAGCGACTTACAGATATTTACAGGGTTTCAGTTACAGTCCCTGGAGCAGTGTGGGGTTAGATGCCTTGCTCAAGGGCATCTCAACCATGGGTAGGGCAGGATTCGAACTAGCAACCTTCCGATTGCGAGGCCAACTCCCTAACCACTAGGCCACAGCTGCCCTAGTTTGTGACACTCGCTCAACCTTCCGATTGCGAGGCCAACTCCCTAACCACTACGCCACAGCTGCCCTAGTTTGTGAAACTCGCTCATACCTCAAACATACTCTAGATGTAGGTATGATTCTCTCTCTCTTTTCTGTCTCTTTCTCCGTGGCCCATAGTGTGTGGTAGGCGGCTGCAATGCGAGCTTTGCCTCCCAGGGCGGGCTGGCGAGGCATGTGCCCACACACTTCAGCCAGCAGAGCTCCTCCAAGCTGTCCAGCCAGGCCAAGCTGAAGGAGGAGTCCCCATCCAAGGCAGGCATCAACAAGAGGCGGAAACTGAAAAACAAACGGCGGAGATCTCTGCGTATGTATCAAGCGGTCCTCTGAGTGTGTGTGTGTGTGTGTGTGTGTGTGTGTGTGTGTGTGTGTGTGTGTGAGATATACACGAGTATACACTTGGTTCTACACACACACACACACACACACACATCCATGCACACACAATACAGTCCCTTTAATAGTGACCACATATATACATTCAGCATCTTTCCCTGGATTTGAATCTCATTTCACTGGGATTAACCTTGAAAACAACATCACAAAAGTACCTTCCACTCTGTAGTGACCATTGGTGCTCATTCTTCTGCCAGTTTATTTCTTGTTGTTTCAGTGAATTATCTTTGGGATTGGGATTGGGATTGAGATCACTTGTACAGACCTAAGATCATGTTCAAACACACTTATAGGTTGTCCTCTCAACAACTTTGTTTTCTTTGCCCTCTGGTAAGCAAAGTATTAAAGGAGGATCTCTCCACTGGGTCAGCCTCAGCATGCATCCTAATGAAAAGGTATATAATAGGCCCAAGCATAGCAGTGGTGGTACTGGGAGGCTTAGTGTAAAGCCCATGCGCCCTCATGGATGCCTCTAAAACCAGCCAAAACTTTAGTAAATCTGCTCCCTGTGATTCCCGTCCGTGTAAAAATCACTGATGTAGCAAGAACTATTTCATGATTAGTACTTACTCCCTTAACCAAGTATGTCGGAATATTTTCTGCGGGCCCCGGTATATCCCCACTTCTCTTTAGAGATTGGTCTGGGCTGACAAAATACCAGACAGCTGATCGCATAATTCATGGGTATACAGTAAGCAGAAGTTCGGATTCATTTTAGGCTTGTCGGCATTGATTGGATTGTCTTTGTGGACGCCATGCCTTCTGTGATTGCTGTCATAAACTGTGAAAAGCTTTGGGTATGATTAAATGGCTTTCCTGACGCTGCAGAAAGTTCCGGGCCTTGTGTCTAGACGGGGGCGTAACTCTATCTGTCATGTGATAGCCCCAGACACCCACAAGCACACATGGGGCCGCACTAAAAGCTTTTTTTATTTTTATATTTTACCTGAATAGTTTCCTTCTCTTCATGTTTGTTGTTATGTGTTGCTAAATGGAGCTTTTTGTGGGATGTTGATGTAAATTTTCAGCTGTGAAAAGATGCATTCCACTTAATATCTGGGAGGCAATTGTTAACTGTGTATGACGTCCACAGTAAGGGGAATCCAGTTTTAGTGAGCATGTTTTAGTAGTCTGCATTCTCTTTAGTGTCTTGAGTCATTTATGTTACTTGTGAGGTGAATAGTTAGACGTTACCCTTGTGATGTTTGGATAGGCTAAATACTGGCTAACATGGCTTCATTGTTTTATTGACAGCAGTTGGTTAAAACTGGCAAATGAAACAAAATAGTGTGTGTTTTTATGTGTGTGTATGTTTTAGTGTGTGTGTTTCACAAAAAAGTTTTCTTAGACTGCCAAACCATACTAATTTATTACATTATGGCAAAGCTTATAAAATCCTTTTCACAGATCATCATGGGCTTTGAGCCTCTCTCCACTGTCTCACATGAGAGCAGGGCCTACAGGGACATTGGAAGCATTAAAAGCATAACTCAGCCTTGCATGGACGAGCCTCGTAATGGGGAACAGACCACAGAGTCAGCCTGGAGCAGAGTCAGAGATTGTCATCTGGACTCAGCAGTTGAAACTGTCGTCTCTGGACTCTGAAGCTACTCCTTATTTGCGTCACTTCTTGGTTGTCCATTTTATTTCTCGCCAGATAGTGTTGTCGTTTGTTCCCTTCTTTCTCCACGTCTGACGCTTACCCCTCATCTCTCTCTCTCTCTCTCTCTCTCTCTCTGTCTCTCTCTTTCTATCTCTCTCCCTCTCTCTCTCTCTTTCTCTCTCTCTCTCTCATTCTCTCTTTCTCTCTACCCAGCGCGACCGCACGACTTCTTCGACGCGCAGACCATGGACACCATCCGGCACCGTGCCATCTGCTTCAATCTGGCGACCCACATCGAGAGCATGGGCAACGGGCACAGTGTGGTGTTCCACAGCACTGTGAGTATGCGCGCCTGGCAGCCGCGCAGTCGCCTGTGGGCGCGATCCTCCCCTCTCTCTCCGGCTTGCCCGCTCATCCGCCCTCCCCCTCTCCCCCTCTGCCCCTCTCCGCCTCGCCCCCTCTCCCCCTCGGGGCTTTCCGTGGTCGGCCACAGCCGCAACCACGCAGCCCTCTCGGCCCTGGGTGAAAGCAAAAGTGAGAGTTTCACATTGGACGGGCGCCTCTGCACGTTACACATAACAACTCGTGTTAGGCGTGTAGCAGGGGTTGAATGGGCCTCTTCCAACCTGAAGGAATTGCGAAGGGTTGCAACACTGCATTACTGCTGCAGCTGGTAAACACCCTGCTTGTTTTATATCTGTGTCAGTGGTGTAGTGTGGCGCTCCATGTCTACTTTGATGCTCAGAGTTCTTGGCAGTCAGTGTATCTTTTTTTAAAAGAGTATTAAGTCCTTAAGCAGGAATGTATTTCTTTTGTCAAACAGCAGGTGTCATCTATGTTGGATAGACCACTGTGGCGGTATGTTAATCTGTAATCAACGCATATCAAAACCCCTTTGACATTAACAGCCACTGTCACTTTGTTATGAAACTAATCTGCTCCCTGGGTTCTCCCATGTGTGAAATTCAGTTACAGCACACTAGTGTTCTGAGTCAGCAAATTCTACCCTTGGTTTGGCAAAGGCATTTATGCATGTCAAGTGGATAAAACACAAACTTCTGAATTTACGCATTTTCTACTCTTGACTTAGATGAATGTCAGCAACACACTTTGGCCGATGTAAGCCAGACATCATGGGGAAATGCTATATTGCGTGTGATGTAAACAGCAGGCCCTTTAACGACATAATTATGCATGTACAGATAACATTACATGATCACTTTATATTTAAAGTGAAAGTACTGAATTTGCTTTGGCCTGCATTTCTATTATGACTGTATGTTATATAGCATATTAGGTCATATTATACTAGGCTATCAAAAATTGATCACATGTTCTTGGAAAGAAACACTATACATAATTTTTAGTTTAATAACAGTTAAACCAGCCCTGATTTGTGATGTAGACTGCTCTTTATACAAAAAACTTCCCCGTAAAATAATTCACAAGTATGTTGATTCACTATTCTACATTCCATTCCGTTACATTCTGATTGCTACCTCCTGGAATAACACAATCTT
>CM050208.1:7452500-7465000 GCA_027475355.1 Coilia nasus
AAAGAAATCCAGGAAGATAAAGCTTTGGGAAGAGGTTAAGAGAGGTAACCGAGGTAGCCGCAGTGCTTGGCCAGGAAGAAAGGAGAGGAGGAGGAGGAGGAGAAAGAGGAGGAGGAGGGGCAGCATGCCAGAGGAGGGTCGCGATCAGGTGAAGTCTGAAGGTGAGCGATTGGTCAGGTGATAAGAAAGGATGGAAGCACCTCCCCCTGCCCCCACCCCTGTATATAGTACAAGTGGCTTCCCCTTAAGCCGTCAGCTGTTGGCGAGGCTGATAAGGAAGCTGTTAATTTTGTGCTCCATGGAGATATATTCAGCCAGGGGCAAAATGGGCATAGGTGGGGGTAGTTGCTGCTGCTGTTGTTATTGGTTGTCTTCTTCTTTTTCTCCTCCTCTTCCTCCTCCTCCTCTTCTTCCTTCTCCTCCTCCTCCTCTTTCTCCTCTTCTTCTTCTTCTTCTTTTGTTATTGCTCTTTCCTGTCTAAAGCATTCTGACTAATAATAATAATAATAATAATAATAATAATAATAATAATAATAATAATAATAATCTTGTATAGCACAATTCATACATACAAGATGCAACTCAAAGTGCTTTACAGTTTGGCAAGGTCACCACAAGTGCAATAATGCAGTTATGCCTTTCCTTCTGTTTCTTTCCTTTAGTTTCTGTTTCTTCTTCTCCTCCCTTCCTCTTCTTCTCCTCCTCCTCCTCCTCCTCCTCCTCCTGCTTCTTCTTCTCCTTCTCCTTCTCCTTCTCCTTCTCCTTCTCCTTCTCCTTCTCCTTCTCCTTCTCCTCCTCCTGCTGCTGCTGCTAATGCTGCTGCTGCTGCTGCTTTATCTTCTGCTTTTTCTTCCGCTGCCTGTTCCAGGAGCCAGCCAATCCACTTCATAGGATGAGGGGAGGATGAGGGGAGGGTGAGGGAAGGATGAGGGGAGGATGAGGGAAGGATGAGGGGAGGGTGAGGGGAGGGTGAGGGGAGGATGAGGGGAGGGTGCGGTGAAGCTGCTCTTGCTTCTGACAGTTTGCCCAAGTGCGTCATCATCACGCTCTCGCCTGTCACAGTGCCAGCGCCCCTATTTAGAAATGTTTCATCTGTTACCTGCACCCCCCTACCCACAGTGGCAGCGCCCCCATTTGGAAATGTTTCATCTTTTATCTGCACCCTATCCACCTAATGCAGTCTTTTTTTCTAATCGTCTCGCTACATCTGTCTGCCTTTTATTGTAATATTTATTTATTTACTATTTTATTTATTTTGTTTCACTTTTCAAAACACGGTGCCTTTGATGTGCTGAAGTGTTATGACATCTCATTCATTGGAGGCTCCAGGCAACCTCAGCTCACCCCTCCCCACCCCCCGCCCAACCCCCGCCCACCCAGCCAGATTTATCTGCAGAGGCTCAGACAACCAGCAGTTACGTTATGTGTTCCCCATTCAAACTCAGTATTTGGCCTACCCTAAACCATCTGCATGACTGTGTGTGTGTGTGTGTGTGTGTGTGTGTGTGTGTGGGTGTGGTAGCAGCATGGTGAACTTACATCATCACACGCACGGCGTGTCATAGATGTCACTCATGTCTACACCTGGTCTCTTCGTGACCTGCATTACCCAGTAGATGCATGTATGTAACATCATCCAAATTCAGTGCTCTGTAGCTACGCCTGCCCTCACTGCGCTGCACACAGACAGCATCAGTGCTAGTTTGCACAGACAGACCATCTGTCACATCTGGGCCTCACCACCAACACGCTCCGCTGGGCCATCTGACGTCCTGTGAACCAGAGTCTCAACCAAACTGGGCTGACAGGATGGAGGACGGGGAATGGGGAATGGGGGAAAGGAGGGAGGGGGACTCACTGTGCCTTCCTCTCTGGGTGTGGCTTTGCCCCTTTAAGGGCATGGCAGTGGATGCAGATTAGCAGGCAGCTCTGGGCCCCCCTCCCCTTGGCTAGACGCGGCCTCCCAGGCCTCTCTAATTAAAAGGCCTGCGGAGCAGCTGCCAGCGTGCTGCAGCCCAGCTGCAGGCTGCTGACGTACGAGCCGGGGTCGGGGTGCTGCCGGGCCTGTTGTTCTTGGCCGGCCGCGCCAAACAGACCTCCTCTCTTCCTCTCCTCTCCTCTCCGCACATAGCTGGAGTTCCTCGGCGCTGTAGCAAAACACAGAGAAGTGGGAGGACTCGAGCGAGAGGGGTAACCGCCGCGAGAGCCGCCCGACCCAAGCTAAACACACTTCGTTCTGACAGGAGGAGACGGCGAGCGAGAGGGGGAGAGAAGGAAAGAGGAGGGAGAAGGAAAGAGAAGGTGCTAGAGAGAGAGCTGGACGACAGGAAATGCGTTTGTTATTGATGGGGTATCAGAAAGATATTCTCCTCTTCACAAAAAGAAAGTGTGCTCCAGTATGCAATCAGCAGTTACAGAATACCACACCCCCCAACCCCCCCATCCTGTTTATACAACACATATTTGGATGGGAGAAATCCCAGGCTTGTGTGTTTATTTGCTTTTTTAAAAGTCTGAATGAATGCCTCCTCCCACATGTCATGCAGTGGTTTGATACCTCATCCATCAGTCCCAGAATGCACCCTGGCACCACGACAGGTCGTCAGGAAATGTGGCAGGTCGGATAAGTGCTCCATGCCATGCCAGGGGCTGCGTGAACAATGTCTCTGATGGACTGATTAGCTCTAAAGCGATGGATCACCATCTGTAGTGGAGAGTATGTGTTGTAAACCGTATTTATTGCCCGGTCAAATAGAATGCTGTTTTCTGATTGGCTGGCAGGGTATGCACTAATTCCGTTGAACCGTTCAACGATAGAAAGTAGTTCTAAAATTCTGGCATAAATTTGGTCACCGTTCCATATCAGTGCCCCATATAATGGTAACTATAACAACCATATAGGCTAATTTAACGGTTGCTTTCTGCTCTACTTTTTAATGACAGGTTGCATTAAGCAACAGACAATGATTCCTAATTGTAACAAAATTCTTTAATTTAATTTAATGTTCCGGCATAAAGTTTTGAATGTTCCTTAAATTCCCGAGTGTATAAAGCGGGACATAAGTTATCCGGGTCCGCCGGATGACTTCAGTTATCTCTTACATGTTGAGACCACTATACATCCTGGTCTTTACCCAGAATTGTGACTGTGATTAGGCGTTCAGCAGTGTTTACAGAGACAGTGCTGGCACTCTGGCTTTTCTTTCTTTCTTTCTTTCTTTCTTAATTTCTTCTTTCTTTCTTTCTTTCTTTCTTTCTTTCTTTCTTTCTTTCTTTCTTTCTTTCTTTCTTCTTTTCTCCCTTTATCCCTTGTATTCTCTCTTTGCTCTAAATCTTTCTCTTACTTCTATTCGCTTAAATTTTTTTCTTTCAGCATGTATGGCTGAAATGACTTATAAAAAGTTGAAGGCATGAAGTCCATTTGTGTAATATGGGAGGCAAATATATCCCCTCCATTTCATATGCAGACTTCTTTTCTGTGTTTTTCTGGGTATATTAATGATAGTGAGCAAGAACTGTGCTGGATATAATTATATGCTGTTGTGTCCTATCTGCTCCATAGCCAGACGTTATTATGAGTCTGAGGAGAATTGCTTCTCGCAATCATCTAAATCCTGCAGTAACTGAAAACAAGCACATGGCATATGTAACACTTGGAACCCACACAGTTGAGTCCCTTATACAAGAGTGATGTTTGTTGTTTTAGGCTTAAGTTCTTAAAGCGCTTTGCTCATGTGTTTTGTCTGGGTACTTAGGGTTGTTACATTGTGTGCGAGTTGACGTATGCTTGTTCACATTGTGCGTGCACTCCTAAAAAGCATGAAAGAGGCTGTTCATTATTCACTGGCTTAGGGATCCGAACAAAACCAGAAGCACTTGCAGTCAAGTATTTAGTTATCATGAGCTGCCTTCTCAGATTGGCAACTGTTCTGTCACTTTTGCAGGTGATGTGTACTGTTACCAGTGATGCCTCCGTGTGAATGTATTTTATTGCTTTCAGACAAATTCTGCACATATGTATGCTATCCTTAAACCACATCAGATTTTTCATATTTTAGTAATAGCACTCTTGTCGTAGTTCTCTTCGGGTGCATGACCATGAGAAAATATGTGTTTAGAAATATTTATTTGTGGTGCATTGAGATGGGCAATACGTGGTTTTACACCTAACATATGTTAAAGTGCATAATGCCCATATATGGCAACTTTGACCATGTTTATGTCACTGGAAAGACTATGTTGTAACAAACAGATGCAGTAAAAATAAAGTCTTACACAGTACCCTAAAAAAAATAGAGTATTAAGATATTAAACTTGCAGTATATGTTTTGTAGTAAAATGAGCCCACAACTACCTTTTAAAGCCTTGATATCTCAGAAACTTAAGAAGTTGCTATTGGTGTGTATGAACACTGTGAACATGAACTTGAGCAAGGGCAACTTTAAGAGTTGCATAGTGTACTACATCCTAATTAAATTCATTGAGATCCTACTGAGCTCCAGGGCAATGGTTTGCCTGCATGAATTTCTCACCATCACTAAAGATTACGCTCATAATACTTTAATGCTGTACTTCTAATACTTGACTGGCCTGTTTCTAATACCTGTGTCATTTTAAATCCAGTGTGCCGGGGCGCATACCTTTACTCAGTTTGGCAGCGGCTGGCACACCCTTTCTCTTTGAAAGTTTTTGAAATTCCCCGTTTATCCTGAAACTTGTCCCTGAACCAACTTTGCTTTATTGCAGGTAACAGCAAGGCGGAAAGAGGACTCTGGCAAGGTGAAAGTCTTACTGCACTGGACACCAGAGGACATGTGAGTTCTGCTCTTTTTTGGGGGGAGGGGGTTGGGGACAGCCACCTCACGTCGACTGTCTGTGTTCTCTAAATGCTAGGCCTTGCCCAAGTCTCTGCTTCGTTTCTGCATGAGTGCGTCTGGCTATGAGTACTGTGGTTTTGATAGTGGAAGGCTCTTCAGTGCCTTTGGTTTGACTGATAGTTGCAGGGTTTGTACACAACATAGAAATACTTCTTCCACACTCAGTATCACTTGATAGTCTGGACTGTATTTTCTAACCGCCACATCTAATGGCTAACAGCTGACCAGGGAATGTGATATTCTTGTGTCCTACTCCCTTGTCAAGGGGGAAACATGCCTGTAGTTCTGCCGACTCTGCAGGTGACACAGATTCCATGATCCTCTGCACAGGGTCAAATGCGTTTGTTCATAGTCCTTGGTGCAGCAGCGAAGTTTTGTATGTATGGTCACATGTGCAATGACGACGATGAGGATAGTCTACATCAGCAGAAAAAGCATATACCCATATATACCTTACCTACCATGTCCACAAAAACATACTTTCGCCCTTTGTGAAGGTTACAGCGCAAGACTGTTGTGGAGTCTTCCTGGAGATAGCAATAAAATGCATCAGTGTGACTACAATGGTCGTCAGTTGTTTGGTGGAAACAGACAAGGAGGAGTCAGGTGGAAATGGCTATGAACCGTTCACATCATCTGTTGCATTTGACATGACAAGCCCCTGATCTCCTCCACATAACCCCATAATCCTACTCTTGTCTCCTGCCAGCCTTTTTCATCCACAGTTGTGCAAATGTTTGTAATGGACGAGACCCCAGTCTGCAGGGCCCGGCCACTGTTTCTCTTGCGTGTGAATGAGGTTTGTAGACTCCTGACCCGGTTCCTCGTGCCAGAACCCATTTTCCCCGCATGCTGCGATCATGCTGCCGGTGTCGTTTTCCTCAGATCACATTTTCCCTCCGACTCGCGACTGTTATCCCAACCCAGACAAGCTGGGGCGTTGTCACACTGGCCGCTAGCCAACCAAACGTATCTTACTGGGGTCGGTGTCAAATTGGCTTCCCCACCTGTCTGGTGAGTTTAGACCATTTCAGGTTTCAGCACCCGCACCTTCACATTAAGTGGAGGGGGACTGTGGAGACTGTAGCGCAGCTTACTACAGCCGAGCTATAACAGCTTTAACAGCGTATTCACACAGCATGCCACCTACATATGTTAAAACAGTAACATTTTAATATTTTAATAAACATTCAAAATGTGCAAAATGTCACGAGCTAAAGAAGGAGAAGTGGAAAAGTGCTTGAGTCTGCACTAGCCATTGTGGACGGCTCTGGACAGGGTTGGTCTGAGCAACCCTGACAGAGGCACTCTAATGAGATTGCCCTGCAGCCAATATGGAGAACCAGCTCTGCTGAAACACACTTCTGTAGCAGGGGGGGGTGGGCGGGGGTTATTCCTCCTCCATGACGCTACTAAAGAAACACCTACACCCCCCCATCTCTTCTTTCGTGAGGCAAGGAGAAAGATGAATCGAAGGACGGAGTTCTTTATTTCTTCCCACAGAAACCGATCTTCTCTCTGGAGGGAAAGAGCAGAGGTTGATACAGCATGAGCTGTATCGCACCTGACAGCTTCCGATGAATGGATGAGTCCACACTGCTTAATGTTGTTCTGTGCTCTGTGTCTCTCTCTATCTCTCTCTCTCTATCTCTCACCCACACCTCAAACCCCCGCCCATCCTTTTCCGTCCCCTTCCTCCCTAATTAGAAGAGATGAACTGTGGGCTGAGAGAGAGAGAGAGAGAGAGAGAGAGAGAGAGAGAGAGAGAGAGAGAGAGAGAGAGAGAGAGAGAGAGAGATGGTATGCTATGATGGAGAGAAAGCTGTTTGCACTGATGTAGAAAGTCACAGATCAAAATGATGTCAGTCACTGTTAAATTTCAAGAAGGAAGTCACCAGCGCTTGCTTTGACATTGCCATTATGAAGACAGAGTAAAGGCATCCGTGGGATTGGCCATTGACTACGTAAGACCAGACCTTTCTCTAGACATAAGAGAAAACAGCATGTGTTGAAATCACTTAGTCAGGAGAGTGTTCTGCTTGACAGATGGCTATAAAACAGAGGAGCCAGCCAGTCAGTGGCACAAGAATGGGAGTTCAAAAACCAGGGGCAACAGAAAGGTCTTGGCTCTCAAAAGGGGTTGTGTGGACGTCAAGTCAAATTGTTATTGCAGTGTAATTATTTGTGGGAGTAGGTGTATCAAGAGTGTTGAGAACATACTTTCCCTTGGCCTAGCACAAAACTGTCTTTACAAACAGTTACCTTAATTGGTCAATAAAGGCTACTGCTTTCGAAATAAAGTTGGCTAGTCACCAGATTGTAGCTAGGTCAACAGCATGCTAATTTGTAGAAAAGAGAAAGGAGAGACTGCAGATTATTTGGCGCATGATCAAAATGAGGAACAAACATCTACAGTACAATCAGTTGTAAGTAGTTGCATTAAAACTTTAGTACTAAGTATCAAACCTAACGCAGTAATTTATTCGGCCAATATTTGACATGCAAAGATTTTCAGTCTTCTCGGCTAGCATTCCCAGTCAAGATGGAAATGATTGAAGAGCTTAGTGTTTGTAGTACTATTTGGAAGAAGGAAGAGGTACACTGTTAAAATTGTGAAAAAGATTTAGTCTGACTCACAACCTCATTCCCTGGAAATGCCTTGCATTCCTGATCTTCATGGAAACCCAGCAGTATGTGTTAAAAGCTCAGTCAAATTTCCTGTGTTGATGGATGTGCCATTCATTCATATGTGACATCCCCTTGCTAATAGGTGGTGTTGGCGCCTGTTTAGCATCTCACTGTCCCTTCCTGATCCCTCTGTTCCTGCGTCGAGCCTTGCAAATGGTGCTAGTGGAAAGGAAGGCTTGTATTATTCGAGCAGCCAGACTACGCCGCTGAATCAGTAAGAATAATGTTTGGACTGGCGTACGTCGCTGGCGTTACCTTTTCTCAGCCTGCCAAGGCAGATACGGTAAGACAACTGAAACAAACTATCTTAGATGTTGCCTGTTGCACATCTAAGGATTAACACAGGGTTCAGTCTCACTTTGAAACACAGAAGACCCTCTGAACCCTGGTTGTGATATTTAAAAAAATCTTTCAAGTCTAGTTGCTTCTACATGAAGCAGGCCCTCTGTTTTCTTTCTTCACTTCTTGGCCTACTGGGTAACAGTCAGTGAAGGTGGTAATGACTGTGTTAAGATTTATGTCGCTCTGTCGACTGCAGCACCATTCCTGGATGCTCTTCTAACCGTACTCCGTGTGATCTCCTTGACTGCTGCCAGTCTGACGGTGGAATTTTCCACTTCTCTCCACCCCCCACCTCACCTCACCTCACCTCACCTTCACCGCTCCGCTCTTTCCATCAGCTGTCATTTTATTTGGACGTGATAATGACAAGGTGTTCAAATGAGGCTTGTACATGAAAGAAAATCCGCCTGGGTGCCCATTAACTAGAGTGTTGTCACAAGATCAGAAATGACGATGGCCTGTTGACCCAGTTCTCAGTGCTCCAGTGTCGGCTCAATCAGCTTTTTGTACCGCACGCTTTTTCAGCTCAGTCTGTAACGCAGGTATGAGTGACAGGGAGGGAAACGCTTGTGAATCTGTAGAACCCCCAGAAAATGTGGAGGAATCCCCCAAAACACGTTATGCCTTTCCTGCAGCGAAAGCTCCTTGCCCTTTGCAAAGATCACTGTAGTATCCCACACACACTTTATACTGGAAAGTGTAAAACTCTCGATGCCGGAGCAGAGCTGTTGCGTGCTCTTCTGGGACGAGGCCAAAAGTTTTGTGCATTTCCAAGCAAAGTCAGGAAAGAGCACTCCACTGCTGGTGCCCATTCATCATCGGGATCTATATTTGGGCAGGCTACCCCTCCGACCCCAAACAGGCTTTCTGCGCAGGGGAGCTTGTTGGGTGGGGGTGGTGGGGTAGAGGTGGGGGGTAATGTTCCACAATGTTTTGCCTCTTTGCAGAGCCTTTTGTTTGGGGAGAACAGGGAAAAGGAGAAGAAGGCAGATACGACTGTGGTGTTCCTGTTCCCCAACGTCTCATCTGGAAAATTTCTTCTGGCACGGATTGATCCACGCTGGTTTTTAAGGAATGGTGTGTCAGAAATGTTGGGCTGTTTTTGAGTCTATTGAGACACACAGTCACACTTGCACAGTGCAGTCAGAGCATGGTGTTTTATTGTGTGTGACTGTGTGTGTGTGTGTGTGTGTGTCTATGTCTGTGTGTGTGTGTGTGTGTGTCTATGTCTGTGTGTGTGTGTGTGTGTATGTCTGTGTGTGTGTGTGTGTGTGTGTGTGTATGTCTGTGTGTATATAGTGTACTGTATGTGTGTATCTGAGAGAGAGAGTTTTGTGTTTGTGAGAGTGGTAAGAGTGTATGTGTGTGTATGAGTGGGAAGAGTGTATGTGTGTGTATGTGTGTGTATGAGCGTGCATGTGGTTTGGAGAGAGCAGAATCCAGATGAGCCGTCTGTTGCTGGCGCTCCATCAAAGATATGGATGTCTGCTTTGGTGAGCGCTTGCTTGCTGGTTTGGATGTTGCTCACCGAAACCTGCTGTTCTGCGCTGCGTATGAGTGCGGTCCTGCTATCAGCCTCTCCGGGGGCCTGCCTGCCTCAGTCTGCCTCAGTCTGGCCAGCTCTGCCTCAGTCTGCCTCAGCCTGCCTCAGTCTGCCTCAGTCTGCCTCAGTCTGGCCAGCTCTGCCTCAGTCTGCCTCAGTCTGCCTCAGTCTGGCCAGCTCTGCCTCAGTCTGCCTCAGTCTGGCCAGCTCTGCCTCAGTCTGCCTCAGTCTGCCTCAGTCTGGCCAGCTCTGCCTCAGCCTGCCTCAGTCTGCCTCAGTCTGGCCAGCTCTGCCTTAGTCTGCCTCAGTCTGCCTCAGTCTGGCCTGCCTGCCTCAGTCTGCCTCAGTCTGGCCTGCCTGCCTCAGTCTGCCTCAGTCTGCCTCAGTCTGGCCAGCTCTGCTCTGGGACTCCAGTGAATGTGCTCCAGCATCCAGTGGCAAACCAGAGTGTGCAATCTGTTTATTATGACACATTCGAAACAGATGAGGTGTCTGTGTGTGTCTGTGTCTGTGTCTGTGTCTGTGTCCGTGTGTGTGTGTGTGTTTGTGTATGTCTGCATATGTAAGTGTGTATGTGTGTGGGAATTGTTGGAGCGTGACGCCTACTGCTCCTCTAAACACACACTCTTATTCCCAAACGTCTTGTCTCCCCTCTCTTTTTTTCAGTGGCCTCCTATTTTCCCATGACAGCATCTAAACAGCCAAACCACTCTGGCTGGGTCACCTCAGAAATTCATATGAAAGAGCGGCGTGTATTTACTGTACGGCTCTGAGCCGTTGGCTTAATCTCATGGTCTCTCTTACTTAGAAACAACAATTCATTAACCCCCCCCCCCCCCCCTGCATAATTACTGTGTGGTGAGGCAAGTGTTTGACATCAGTGCTGTCACATTTGATGGAGGGAGAGAATCGAGTTGGCCCAGATCTGTTGGCGATTTTCTGCTGTTTTAATCACCATTAGCTGCTACGTACGTACGTGCGTGTGTGGATGGGGAGCGGTGCAGGGAGGATTAGCAGCAGAGGTGTTAGACCAGTGTTGTTTTTTTAATTAACGCACAGTGTACAGCCAGATCCAGCGGCGACCCGCAGGGGGACTCTGTGGCGGTCTCGCTCCGACAGTCTGTCACCACCCCATGTGCCACCACACTCGCTCCCGTGTCTCTCACACACACACACACACACACACACTGATGGTTTGGAGAAGCGGACGAGTCGAGAGCTTCGCAGCCCGCAGCCGCCACTCTATGGTTTGCGTAATGGCACAGGATGCGGCTGTGGCACTCCATGACGATAGCGTAGCGTGTTTGTGGTGCTGAACTGCGACAGTAGCCAATGCAAAGACAAGGCTGGCTTCTCATATAAAACACTTCGCAGATTAACACTGTTTTTTATTAGAATGACAGCTTGGCCTTCTGCCATTGGTGCATCTAGGATGTTTATTAAGGATTTTTAACCTGTTCGCTGCCATTGATGTATTCCTTTAGGAACCACCATGGGTACAGACACACAAGCAAATTAAACCTACTGTCTGTCTGTACCCAAACCCCAGTGTTTAAACCAGACCGGAGAGGGTTTGACTAAATGTCAAAATTCATATTTTGTCAGTTACACACACGTAATAGTTACAAAATTATCCATTTCTATATGTTGAAATCTTGTGTATAAAGGTGAATGCAAGACAGTGTTTGGAATAGTGTTTGTGCCCCCACTCTTTTGTTTGTTTTCTAAAGCATACACGAGGAGACACTCATCCTGTCTCTGGTAGTAGTAGTCTGAAATAGCAAAGGGAAACAGTCCAAGTGTTTGTTGGCCAACACAGGTAAACTCTGCTGGTATCTCTGCACAGTGGAGATGGTAGAGGACTCCTTGTCAGATCTCCACCATTGTGCATTCAGAACACGTTTACGCAATTTAAACTCCATTTTTCATGTGATTTGATTAGTTGGCGAGAGAGTGTGTGTGTCCAAGTGTAAACTACGGGCCTGCTAACGTGTGCGTGTGCTTTGTGTGAGAAACACACACACTGGTTTGGTTTTGTTGAACTTGTGCTGTGTTTGTGTGTGTACGGGCGTGTGTGTGTGTGTGGGTTTGTGTTTGTGTGCGTGCACGGGCGTGTGTGTGGGTCTGTGTGTGCGTGTGGGTTTGTGTTTGTGTCACACACACAAGAGTGTCACTATTTCTGTGCACAAAGCCACACCAATTAGGGAATACCCCATGACAGTCAACAGTCAATTAATTTTGCCCAAGAATTCTCCAGACTTTGTCACCCGATTAAGCACATTATTTATGGCCTTGCTCCCCCCCGCAGTCTCTCAGCAGTGCTCAATTCACAAATGAGCATTTACACTCAGAGACAGCGCAGTTAAAGTCCAATCACCGTTATATTTTCTTTAACAGTATGATTTGGGTCATACTGTGCACTGGCTGCGGCTTTTTATGTGATTAACTTTGAACAGAACAAAAAATGACAAACACTGACTGTCATGGCATTAACAAACAGAAGTCATAACCAGGGGAGCACAGCTGAACAACACAGAAGCAGAGAGCAGAAGAGGATGAGCAGCATTAAGTAAATAAGAGGATACACAAGACTAATGGTAACAAAGTTACAGATATGCATTACAAGGCTGCTGTTTGAGGGGCATGGTAGAGTGTAATGACGATTAGGAATGGTGAGAAAACTCTGCAACCCTGCAGTTCTCAGGAAATGGTTAACACAATCACACAAAGGTAAACATGGCTGCATCTGAGCCCAACAACCTGTGTAATGTGCAATATTTTAAGGCTTCATGACTCTATTTACGGTTTGAGTACAGTCTAGAACTGGTGTTGACAAAATGAAACAATATATTATGGCTATATTGAGATTAGTGTACAGTAGAGTTTGCTAACTGATGTTATTTAAGCATTTTAAGCATAAAATGTATGTACGTCAACAGCAGCCTGGCTGGATCTAGACAATTGTTGACATCTGGAGATAAAGGTTAATGGCTGTTTTTAGTAATTGATCGGTCTGGTCATTACATATTCATTTATTTGATTAATCAGTG
>CM050208.1:7470000-7490000 GCA_027475355.1 Coilia nasus
GGCCCCAGTGCAGCGAGTCTTAGTGTGGCAGCATGGTAACCCTAATGCGCAAACTGCCGTACCTCTTCTCTGTCAACTCACAAAGCGGATCGCAGTTGAAGTAATGAAGAGATATGATTGGACTACGTGCCGTGCATGCCACAGCTCTCGTCACGCTGCAGGTGACGGTCTTCAGCCCTTGGTCTCCCATAACATTGCATCACTAAATAAAGCTAACTGCAAATCATACCGCAAATCAAGAGCCCCTGCAGTAATGCAGCGTGTGTGTGTGTGTGTGTGCGTGTGTGTGTGTGCGTGTGTGTGTGTGTGTGTGTGTGTGTGTGTGTGTGTGTGTGTGTGTGTGTGTGTGTGTGTTGTGCGCTGGTTGTGTTTAGCCTTCCAGATGTGTGGGTGAATGAGACGGAGAGAGGCCAGCTGAAGACCAAAGCGGTGCACTTATCCCAGCTGCCCCAGGACACAGCCGTGCTGCTGGACCCCAACATCTACCGGTGAGTGAGTGGACCACCCACAGCCCTAACAGCAATCACACACACACACACACACTCACACTCACAAACACACACACACACACACACACACTCACAAACTCACACACTCACACACACACACTGAACCACACTCACCCACACTCACCCACACACACACACAGACATGCACACACACACACTGGAACACATATAGACAACATTTTGGAAAGGCTTGGGCAGTACTGGGTTGTCTACCTTTCATCTGCCGGTAGGTTGGTTTTGGCAGAGCAGACTGAGAGTGGGCTCCATAAAGATCCGTGCCTTGGAAAAACAAGAGTGGCCGACACGCTTACACCTGCAGCAGAAACCTGTGTGCCGTATGCAAAAACTCTCAGTGTGCCTCTCAGAAAGCTCCTGCTCCTCAGACCAATCTACAAGACTATTCCAAAGCATTTTATCTTAATGCTATCATTGTGTTTGATTACAAGGTGTATTAACTGTGCACAGCTGCACAAAATTCCTTGCTAATCATTGCATCATCGCTGTCAAACAGTAAAGGGGGGAAAAAGACTCCCATCTCCATTTACGCCCTCATTCCTCTCTTCCCTTGTGTCTGATGATTAAAACAGTGAGCTGGCCACTAATTGACAGCTGGCGCAACCCACTAATTAAACCAATCAGCAGGCAATTGCTGCAAGCGCATACAGTAAGTAAGACACACATGGTCATTTCAAATGTCCATGTGGGACTCATAAGTCCACAGACCAGAAATTCTTAAAACAGCGTCACCGTTAGCACTTTGAAGTGTGTACCACCCATTAAACTTTCAATACATCCTGATGTCCACCTTAGTGTACTAGTCAGTCTTATAACTCCATGATTGAAGATTTTCACATACCAAAGCACAATTGGTAAATTTGTTTGATGGGCAGAAAAGTTCACATACAGAAATTAAAACTTGTGGGAATATCTCCGTAAATTGAAACAGAGTTCATTGCTAATTTAGCGGGGGAACATGGTAACCCTGTGTTTCAGTATCCCAGCAAAAGACCAATCAGCATTTTATTGATCTGCCAGCAATTTCTGTGATAAATGTTTAATGTTTACAGTAAAAAAAAAAAATAGTGCACAGCATGAAGATGAAATTCAGTCAGATGGAATGAAATGGCCTTTCTTTAAAAAAGAAGAAGAAGAAGAAAGAAAGAAAAAGAAAAAAAAACGTAACCCCGTCAGGAGTTGTGAAAGCCGACGTCCAGGCTGTGCGCGCCCCGGCCAGGGTCCGGGGGAGAGACGGGCGCGCTCCGAAGAGCAGCAGCCGCTCCGAGCCATTTGTACCGCGCTGCAGCGTGAGAAAGCACGTCGGCCCGAAGAACACAGGCATTTCAACATCCAGCTAATAAATGTCAAAGACTTCCTTATCCAGGAAATGAGAAAATGAATGCGAATACCTTGGCTTCTGCCGCAAGTCCATTGTGGCGGTGTGCGGTGGGGGGGACAGGGCTCGGGGGGCGGGGAGGGCAGGGCTCGGGGCCTCACGATGGGGGCACAGAGGTTGGGAGCGTCGACACCAAGGAAGAGGAGTAGAGACGTGGAGGAGGAGAGTGTGAAGGAATGGAAGAGTGTGTGTGTGTGTTTGTGGATTGGGGTAGAGATTAGGGGGTTAGGAAATAGGATGGGGAGGGGGATCTGAGAGTGCCCATTTACGCCACTGTCTTCGTTCGTTTGGAGGAAGGGAGTGATGAAGAGAGCAGGGGAGAAGGAGAGAAAGAAAGGAAGAGAGAGAGCAGTGAAGAGAGAGAAAGTGAGAGAGCGATGAAGTGAGCAGGGGAGAGAGTGGTAGAAAGATAGAGAGTGACTAAGAGGATGGAGCTGTGACAGATGATGATGATGCCCCAGAGAGATGTTTTTGGCACATCTACAGTGCAGCCTCTGGCCTCATGGACCATTACGCAAACGCCTTTTGCTGTGTGTGTGTGTGTGTGTGTGTGTGTGTGTGTGTGTGTGTGTGTGTGTGTGTGTGTGTGTGTGTGTGTGTGTGTGTGCGCGTGTGTGTGTGTGCGCGCGCGCGCGTGTGTGTGTGCGCGTGTGCGTGTGTGTGTGCGCGTGTGTGGGGGTGGAGGGTGAAGGTGTTGGAAGGACTCCCAGCCCCATGCGAGTGCACTTGTGTCTGTGAGTCACGGGCTCCCAGCGACGCTGCTCTGTTGCTGCTTGTGCTGTAGGCCAGGAGCAGAGCTCGCACAGGCACAGGCACAGGCACAGGCACAGGCACAGGCACAGGCACAGGCTGCTGAAGTGAGTGCTCAGATTGCTCTGTTGCTGCTTGTGCTGTAGGCCAGGAGCAGAGCTCGCACAGGCAGAGGCTGCTCAAGTCGGTGCTCAGATTGACAATCTCTGTTTCCCTTCTTCAGGGTTTTTATTTTTGTCCGGTTATACAAACTCAGTCACTTAGTTGTGACTGTCACGCACAGACGCAGACACACACATACACAGACACAGACAGGCAGACACCAAACACACACACACACACACATACAGTACACACACAGACACACACACACACACAGACTCAGACTCTCTCTTCATGGCCCCTTGTCTATTGTGTCTTCTCAGCACCCTACCCCAGACACACACACACACACACACACACACACACACACACACACACACACACACACACACAGACTCAGACTCTCTCTTCATGGCCACTTGTCTATTGTGTCTTCTCAGCACCCTACCCCAGACACACACAGACACACACAGACACACACACACACACACACACACACACACACACACAGACTCAGACTCTCTCTTCATGGCCACTTGTCTATTGTGTCTTCTCAGCACCCTACCCCAGACACACACAGACACACACACACACACACACACACACACACACACACACACACAGACTCAGACTCTCTTCATGGCCACTTGTCTATTGTGTCTTCTCAGCACCCTACCCCAGACACACACAGACACACACACAGACACACACACACACACACACACACACAGACTCAGACTCTCTTCATGGCCACTTGTCTATTGTGTCTTCTCAGCACCCTACCCCAGAAGCGACTGAAGCAGAGGTAGGTGAAGCCTCAGCCCACGGCTGCACATCCCCGCCTTTCTAACTCACTGTCACTTCCTTACTACTGTGCTCTCTCTCTCTCTCTTTTTTCTTTATCACTCTCTCTCTCTCTCTCTCTCTCTCTCTCTCTCTCTCTCTCTCTTTTTCTTTATCACTCTCTCTCTCTCTCTCACTCTGTCTCTCTGTCTTTCTCGCTTTCTCTTTCTCTCCCAGTCTCTCTCCGTTCTCTCTCTCTCTTCCTATTTATCTCTCTGTCTCTCTTTCTCTTGTTCTCTATTTCTGTCTCTCGCTTTCTCTTGCTCTGTCTATTTCTGTCTGTCTGTCTGTCTGTCTGTCTATCTCTATCCCTCCCTCCCTCGCTTTCTCTCTCTGTCTCTTTTTCTTCCTGGCTCTCCCTCTTTTGCACTCTTTCTTCAATGCCCTCTGTGGTACTTCAGTTCAATGCAGTTCACCTGAAAACTGCCTGATCAGCATGACTTCCCATGCAGTCTGAAAGCTGCATATCTCTAGTGCCTCCTCTTCCACCGCCTCTGTCACACAGCAGTAGTACCAAGCCCTCCTGCACACACACACACACACACACACACACACACACACACACACACACAGATCTGCACCTACAGGGCAATAATCACTTTAGACTAAGAGGTGCTAATCAGACACAATCTTTCACCATATTGTGCTCCGTAGAGTTGTTTAATTATCTGGCGAGCTATTGAGGCCATATTGTGAAAGGCCCAGAGGAAAACATGTTTCCTGGACATGGTCAACAAGCAAACAAAAGAGCCACACAAGGCAAAGTAAGGAGTGCAAATCCTATAATGGCAACTTTTTAACAGAATAAATTCCGAAAGCTAAGGAAGCGCTTGCTGATCTGTGTGGAAAGAAATAAGCAATTGGATGTGTGGATCAAGCAACAGATGAGACAAAGTTAAGCAGACCTTTTAGAACTAAAAACATCAATATAATGATTTTATATTGATGTTTTTCATTTTTATGGCAAATCATGTAATGTACAGTACAGGCCAAAAGTTTGGACACACCTTCTTATTCAATGCATTTTCTTTATTTTCATGACTAGAATATAAGACATGTTTTAAGTTATTTCACACTTTTTTGTTAAGTACATAATTACCTCCAAGGAGGTTATGTTTTTGCCTGCATTGGTTGGTTTGTTTGTCTGTCCGTTAGTTAGTTTGTTTGTTTGTTTGTTTTTTTTGTTTGTTAATAGCGTAACTCAGAAAGTTCTGGACGGATTTCGACAAGATTTTTAGGATAGATCAGAAGTTGGCTAACTTACAACTGATTAGTTTTTGGTGATGATCCGGATCACCATCTGGATAAATGATTTTTTTTTTAAAGGATTTTTCACCATTGTGTGAGAGGGCCAATTTGGACATTTTTGCTCATAACTCTACAAATAATGCTCAGAATGCTCGTTTACCCACCCAACATGTATTCATTCACAGTTTTGATGCTTTCAGTGAGAATCTACAATGTAAATAGTCATGAAAATAAAGAAAACGCATGAGAAGGTGTGTCCAAACTTTTGGCCTGTACTGTACATTACAACAAAAATATTTGAATGTTACCACAGTATCTTTGCACAACCATCAGTATACAAAATCAGTCTTTCATGTATGAAGAAAGAAGGGTGTGATTTATCCCTACGTAACTAAACTTGGCAATGACAATCTAGTCATACAACATATAGTACATAGAACAGACTTATAAACAGAGTAGCATTTGCAAGGTCCAGAAGCAGCCTTTTTTGGGGGGGGGGGGGATTTGTGTGTACGTTGGTGCTTAAAATGGCACGGCTGAAGTGGGATACAGGTTGGGATTTAAAGCTGAACAACTCATCTGTTTCCAGGATGCTTCTGTAGCCTGAGGAGGCCCCTGTATCAGCTTGCTCCAGCCTTCACCTACACCGGATATGGGGAGAGCTCTTCTAAAACCTCCTGTCTTTCCTCCAATACATTATCCAGGATGGATTTTCAGAATATGAAAGTCGCATTTTTTAGAATAATAATATAATATTGTTTTTTTTTTAATATTGTTTTTTTTTTCCTTCTTCATTTTGGTATACCATCACCTGTACTGTGCTTCAATATGTATGTGATTGAATCAGTGGGTTTTTGTTTCATAAAAGCATTTATAAAATGCGTTGCGTATGAACGTTTAAAAAAAATGTATGGCTTAATTTATTTTTCTAACTGGGAACTTTACTGATTCTAAAATGTAAACTTTCATGTTCATAAGATAGCTGCTCTTTATAGTTAACAAGGGCTTATGGGAAGCCTAACTATAGCCTTGGGGCACTTAGAGGGCTCTTCATGGTGCTCGCCTGCTTAATAATAATGATGGTGATGGTGATGGTGATGATAACAGCAATGGCATCAGTGTTGAAGATGAAAATGACGATTTAAAAGAGATACTTACAGTGTCTTTGTTGGTGTCCAGGAGGGTTACTGGTATCATCACGTCCTTGAGGAAATCGATCTCTGTTTTAACAAGACTAAAAGCATCTGCCTTGTGTGATGTTGTGGCGGATGCTTTGAACAGCCTCCAGGGACTGTGAGAAGGGAGGGTGTTGTCTATCAGCTGTGCTAGAAATGTCAGTCGGCTGTCCATGCAAGTTTAAATATGCGCTATATACTCTGTACAGAAGACAGATCTCCTTATCTATGTGAATGTTAATGTTCTACGGTTAAACCACAGCAAAGCTGCCTTATACCCGAGCAGTTGCGGTGTGCAACCTCACATCTCAGCACACTGATGTTGTCAGGAAGAGGGGAGAAAGGACATAGCTAAACCTATGTTTAGAAAGAGTTACTCGTTATTTATATAATTTTGAATGTTGAAATAATTATAGCACTGCTATGTGAATGATAAAAAAAGTTTTTTTTTTTACAATTCCTCTCAATTTGAAAATAGTTTTATTAACCCTACTAACAAGTGACCAAGAATGGATAAATGGTCAAACAAAAAACAGCCACTTTCAGTTTTGTCATGACAGCAAAAAATATATATACATAGAGAAGTTATGTCATACTACTGATTTATGAGAAGAAACATTTGAAGGCAAGATGAGATGTTTTGCACTAACAGCGACGATATGTTGGTTGTCCAAAACCAGCAGAATACCTGTGTCCTTTTTTTTTTTTGGAAACTTTTTGCTGAATTACTGAAAGGAGCAAAGTTTGCTCCTCTTTTCAGTTACAAGGTATGTGGCTTCACTGTGCATCAAATGCACCAACGGGAACCATGTTTAAGTATATGACTTAATAACGTCTGTAATTGCGATAAGATCGAATAAAAATTGACAAGTCAAGTTGTACAACCTTTGTGTGTCTGTGGATCTTGTGGTTGAGCAGCTCAGTCGTGCAGAAGTTTAAAAAGTAAACTATAATCCTAAAATGTAATTTTTTTTACTTACATGTTACATGTCTGATGTGTAGGAAAAAATACATAATTGCTGCTGTAAATGTCAGCAAAAATCACTTTTATAGCTAAAAACACCATTTTGTGGCATTTTAGAGCTTAATATAGCTTTCTGCACCCTTTACAGTTTCAAATGTGCCACGGCATATTATGGCAGTTGATGACAACTCTGTGTGCAGACTACACAGACACATCATACCGGATACCCAAATAAAGAGTGATGCCTACCTCTAATTACAGGTGGCCAGACCTACTTCCACAACTCACCAATTGAAGTGCTCTGCACTAGATGGCAATGCCTCCAACGCTGGCGGTCAGGATGTGGCTGGTTAATTTAGGCCAATTAGCAAGGGGCTTCCCTGTCGCCATATTCCAGATATTGCATCATATTACATCACCGTCCATTTTTGAAATTCATTCAAATTTGGCTCAATTTACTAACCTAGTATTTCCTATTGAAGTAATTGGGGGAGGGACGTCCTCACCTCCAGTTAATGTAATACCTCCATGCTCCAACATCCCCATCCTTTCCTCAGCCTCTCCACTTTAGCCTCCTGCCTCCCCACCCATTTCAGACGCTCTTTTTAAACATGTGAAGGAGATGTAGTTACGAGATGCAGTTACTCTTTCACAATATAAAGTAATTTTCTGTTGCAGCCTTACATGGCCAAGTCCGAAAAGCATATCCATGGAACACTCAAACATCACATTACACACACACACACACACACACACAAAGGCCTGGTGGAGGAGAAGAAAAAGAGAGCGCTCGAGGTGACTCCAGGCAGGCAGGCAGGCAGTAGTCTCCCCCACACTATGCTAATTGCCCAGTCTTCCATGGATGCTGGTGGCGTGTGTCTGAGAGCCGCCCTTCCTCCACCAGAGCTGGGGTTACAGTGTCCGGCCATCTGGCTGGCTGACTGGCGGGCGGGCAGCACACAGTTCCCTAATCAACCCATGAAGGAGACAGTGAAGTCCTGCCAGCACTGAAGGCCTTCACTTTCAGCTGTCTGCTTCCTAATCCTTCAGAAACAACGCTGCCTGGAAAACATGCTGCCAGGGCTGCTTTGCCCTTCCAAAATGTGGCCAGGAAAGAAAAGTCGTTTTTAAAAATCCATTAAAGCTTTTTTTTTTAAATTACAGTAATTGAGGTGCTCCACATTCAGCAGTAATGTACACATCGCTTAGAGTTTACTTTGCTTACAATCAAGTCATTAAACTTGTGTTGTGTTAGTGGTCATTGATGGTCATTTATATGATTGTCATATCTCTGATATTCATAGTTGCCATTGTATTCACTGATATATGAGCTATCTCTGTGTTGAGAAAGCAGGAGCTGTTTGAGAGTTTTATGGTACAACATGTACTACAGTATGAGGCATCCAAACTGTGCCACCTCTGTACAGTCACTCAAGCGATAGTTTTGATCACTGGAAATATCATATATGTCTTGAGTACAACACAGGTTTGCATAAGAATATGCTTTAAGTGCAATTCTAAGAATATGAAGATCATCACATAGCCTCTGTTTCTGTTGAGGCAGTCGTCCTTTCGTTTCAAAATTCACTTCAGCCTCGCAGCATTGCTTTTATTTCGAATGCTCTCATGAGCTACCTGCGTTGAATTAACGTCTCTAAATATACCTAATGTGTTTTTGGAAACTGCAGTTGTGCAGGAACTAATGTGTGAGCGTGAAGAGGCCTAGAAGTGTAGTCACCTTTTCCAAATAGCAGTTATACTTATCCCTACAAGTAAGTAGTGCATTATCTTCACAGTGTGCTATGGCTTGAACAAAGACCATACTGTAAGATGCCTGCTGTTTGAGAAAGGAATAATTTAATAGCACCATTAACCCACGTGTGATGCTATTATTCAAAGCTGGGTTAATCGCAGCCCATGGTTATTCAAGGAACAGTACGAAATCTATGCTGCTTTCAAACCTCAGATTGTTATCACCCTCAAAGGAGGGAGAGCAGCATTGCATTTCAAGCCAGGCGCGAGCCCAGTTTGTGGAAAATGTAGAGCGTCACAGCACTGCAAGCTTTGTTTGGGGCACACAGCTGGAACTTTCCAAAGCAAAAGTGGGGTCATGGCCCAAGTCATAGTCATTGCTTCAGGGAAAAGACTGAGCCACAACCCCCCCTCCCCCACCCCCCGTCCCCACAACACACACACACACACACTGCTCCCAACATTCTGTGTGTGTGTGTGTGTGTATGTGTGTGTATGTGCACTCACTGTAGATTTTGGTTCCCAGTCACAGGAAAGGGCAAGCACAGGCACCCAGCTTGACCACTGGGATGAGAGTAGCAGACATTATTAGCAGCATTTGCGGTCATTTGAAAAGCTGTGTGTGTTAAACTATAAGCCATGTGATGTGTCAAGATAGCTTGTGAGTTTATAGTCATCTAGAACTGGGCTGTAACATGTGCAAATGCTGGTTATAGCACAAATGTGACCAAATCATCATATCATCTACACCTCAAAGCAATATATTAATTAGGCTTTTAATGGTGACAACCGAGGCCTTCACTTGTCTAGTCACCACCAGCAAACAGGTATTGCAAAACAGATGATTGCATCCAGGGGTACATCAGTGTAAGGATTGTTAAGAGATTATTCAGAGATTATGAAACAGTGAGATTGTGCAAAAAGGCCTCTATGTCAATGATAACGCTGATTGTCTTATTAATATTTAACTGATGACGAATTAGTAAATGTCTCAAATGCTCTTGGTGATTTCTCATTGCAAATCTGAGTCTCCCTTGCATGTCACCATACTGTGTGCCCATGGCTTCCGACCGGGCTCCTCCATCTATGAAGTTTAAATCCTTATGTTCATGTTCGTGCATTATTCATGCAAAGAATGATTTATTCACATGGTTGCAAGTTTGGCACAAACATGTTTCGACAGTGTGTTCTCATCCATTATGGCTGTCCCTGCTCCGAACTATAGGTCAGTGGTCTTTCTTAAGCATGTTCCCAGAGGCACTTACAGTGGTCTCTCTGCTAATGGTTCTCGCACAGATCCTCGCCTGAGCTGACCTACCCTAGACATGGAGATGGACGTAACTGAACTAGATGTTGTTATGCACCTCATACTGTCTTGTCAGTAGGAATGATAAAAATCAAAAAGAAGAAATTCCTGGCAGCTCACACTGGAGCATCAGTGGCGTTTGGTTGGACCTTTTGTGCGCTGTGTGTTGGATGGGTTTTGTATAAGACTGGGCGAAGCAGTTATGGATTGCATACACTGGTCACATTCATAATCCAGCTAGCATATTTCTACAATGGGGGCGTGAACATACAGTCACTGGGTTATGGAGCAAACATTTGCAGCTGTAAAAAAAAAAATATGCGCAGACACGCCACTCTACTCTATTAAAAGTGCAGAGTTTCATGAAGCACATTTTCAAAAGGAGCACATTTGGAGGTGCCAGATTTAAGAGGCCTTTCATGTCACACAGAGTTGCGGTTTAGTTTCTTGCCATCTTCTTGATGTCATTTTCCATGGGGGCATGAACGGGATATGTGAATATATAAAGAGTGCAGGCCTGTTTATCTGGAAGCGTTGCAGAATCAGTGTTTACCAGGGTGACTTTACATATTCGTGGTTAAGCATCTCATTGGCCAAATAAAGTAGTGACGTCATTGCTAATAACTGCTACGTTGTCTTTCCTTAATCTCTTTCTGTGATTCAGCTTTATAATTAAATCATTTTAGCTATCTTTAGACTTGGAACTCACAGCAAGTGTGCAGCAAGGTTTGTAGCTATTGTTGATGTTGAGACATCAGTAAAATGCTTCCCCAGCTTGTTTAGTTTTCAATTTGTGGTGTATATTTAGATATAATATCTGCCTAGTAAGTTTCAAATTGTGCAAACAGTGTTTTATTGTGATAAGCCTAATAAATGAATAAATAATATTGGTCAGGTATCCAAATATTTTGTTACTTCAACCTCACTATTCCAGAAAATTCCCTTGGGTTCCAATTACCGGTAGAGACCAAATGAAATTGCTGAACATGGTCAATAGAACAAGACAAAAAAAAAAAAAAAAAACACCAAACAAGGTGCTGTGTCTGAACTTGCTTTATCAGCCAAGCCAGTCAAGCTTGGATTGTTCCTCTAATGCTGAAAAAAAATTATGTTGTTGACAAGACAAATAATATCCAGAGTTTGCAACCCCAAAATAGATCAGTGGCTAATGCATGGCTAACACCAGGGCAGAAGGGCAGAGGATGCTGTAACTATGGCTGCAGGCCGCCAGAGAGAAGCATGGTCAAAACCAGCATTTTCTGTATCTCTGAACATACAATTTAAGCTTTAAAATATGTTCACATATATATATATATATATGTGTGTGTGTGTGTGTGTGTGTGTGTGTGTGTGTGTGTGTGTGTGTGTGTGTGTGTGTGTGTGTGTGTGTTCTTATAATTGCTAATCAGTTTTATCCTCTATGTTATGAATCCCACCAAATCAGGGAAGGCAAATGAAGGAGAGAGAAACACACAAACAAAAAAAGAAACAAACCTGAAGGCCAAGATCAAAATATTGGTCTTACAACAGAGATGAGCCAGTGATGAAGAAAGCGCAGGAATGAGAGAGCATGCCCAGGAAAAGAGGAGTAGGAGGGCAGAGAGGTGTCAGAGCCACCACATCCACATTTGGAGAGGCAGACCTGGGGAGCCTGGCTAGTTACCCTCTGTGGAGTGGCAGCACACTAGAGGGGATAGCCTCAGCAGCTCCCTTACAACTCAGAGGTTATTGGTGGCTAATAAAGGGAATGTAAGCTTCCTGGGGCTGATGGTGGTTTAGGAGGTAAAGCAGTTGGCTGGAAATCAGAAGGTTGCTGGTTTGAATCCCACTCCTCCTGACCACTGTAGGTTGAAGTGTCCTTGAGCAAGAGACTGAACTCCAATCTGCTCTCGGTGAGCAGGGTAGCGTCATGCATGGTGGCTTCTGGCCACTGGTGGATAAATGGGAGGCTTTACTGTACTGTGCTGTATAAATGCAGTCCATTTACCATTTATATATCTCTCTGGAGGTTATCAGCTATAGTAACTGTCCTGACAGGAGGTCCAGCTGATTG
Organism: Coilia nasus; assembly: GCA_027475355.1. Taxonomy (NCBI): domain Eukaryota; kingdom Metazoa; phylum Chordata; class Actinopteri; order Clupeiformes; family Engraulidae; genus Coilia; species Coilia nasus. The sequence continues at coordinate 7,482,096 of CM050208.1, forward strand.
CATAAGGAAAGGAGTTTTCTATTCAGCAGTTTAGGCTACTTCCAAAAAAGGGTTTTGGGAAATCTGATGTGGAACGACAGGAACGACGTGCAGGTGTTAAGAGAGGAAAAAGAAAAGTGTTTATTGAGGGCTGTAGTATGCATGTTGCCTTTAAAGTTCCTGCATGTAGCTGAGATTAGCTAAATGACTCTTGGCACCGCACTGGATCCTTAAGCAGCTGAGAGAATATCAAAACCCTCAGGTCAAATTAGATAAACCATTTCCAACGTAAAGAAAGATCATTGACACGATACCTCGCCCCAGGCTTCCTTTTAATAATAAACATTACTTACCAGTTAGTTAGTTAGTTAGTTAGTTAGTTAGTTAGTTAGTTTATTGAGGAATGGGGAAAGTTGTTTTCACAGTCCCTTTCCATTTTAGATCTCATTTTAGATAAATCCCACACATCATGCCACACAACCTACAGTAATAGCTCCTCTGTCTTAACATGATGACTAGATTCTACCAGTTGATTATTTTACTCATTTATTGTTTATATTTCATCTCATGTATTATTTAATTTCATATTGATAATACAGCTATTTGTAGCCATTTGTTAAAAGCATGTCATCTAGCTGTCTGCACTCTGGAATGCGTCACGTCATTGTCTCTTGTTAAGAGAACCATCTAAGCACATTTCATTTAATATAAAACCTCAGCAAGGTCTCATCTCTTCTATTTCTCTCAAGGTAATGGGGTAGAGAGGAACATCGGTCTCCTTTTCTTTGTTCATACTCCAGCAAAGTATTAGAATTGCCTCTAATATAGAGGAAAAGTGTAGTACTGCAGTTCAAGATCTCATTCACTCCAGCTGCTGTTGATGTACCAATGTAAGGTTAGGGCCAGCGTGGTGTAATGTATGAGTTCTGAGCTTATTCTGTGTACATGAGGTTGTGTGTGTGTGTGTGTGTGTGTGTGTGTCTGTGTGTGTGTGTGTGTGTGTGTGTGTGTGTGTGTGCGCGCATGAGGGCTGGGAGGTAGGAGTGGTGACCTTAGAGAAAAAATATCTTTATGCTGTGTGCGTGTGTGCGTGTGTGCGTGTGTGTGTGTGTGTGTGTGTGCGCATGAGGGCTGGGAGGTAGGAGTGGTGACCTTAGAGAAAAAATATCTTTATGCTGTGTATGTGTGTTTGTGCGTGCGTGTGTGTGTGTGTGTGTGTGTGTGTGTGTGGGTGTGTGTGTGTGTGTGTGCTGTGTGGGGTTTGGACTGTGTGCCTGGTCTTCAGTGGGAATGAGCTGGACATACCGTGCTAACCGCTACTATAGCAACAGCCCCCTTCCTTCTTCCATGTCACACTTGCTGTTTGTCCTTTTCCTCCACAGTGGCACTGGGGACAGCACCTCTATACTATCCCTGCATCCGAAACCTTAGTAGGCACTGCGTTCTATGCAGTGCTTACCACTCGACCGTTACAGTAGTAGCTTCTACGTAGAAAACTAGCCAGTAGCAGGTACAATTCGGACGTACTACGACATCGCCATCTTGCCCGTCCTTTGACCCGGATGTTTACATTAACGTCATGATTTTGCCAGCTTATAGTAAACGGTTAGCTGCATTTTATCAGATAACCTCAACATTTATGTGCATTTGTGACGTGAACTATTTACATGGCTTTTATTTACTGAAGTGCACATTTGTACACTGTCAGACAAGCGACCGGAGTCTCCGCCATCTTGGTTACTTTTAATGAGCGGGAAGTTTTTGGTTCTTCTTCTACGGTTTTCAACCTCCCGGTGACTTTTGGGATAGCGTAGTGTAGTTCGCTTGCACACTGCAAAATACTACCAGAAATAGCAAGCCATCCGGGTACTTTTGGCCCGGCTTCGCCTACTACTGAAAGCTTACTAAGGTATTCGGATATTCTAGGTCGTGGCTTCCTCATTTTTGGCTACTATGCAGGCGGCTAGTAAGGGTATTCGGATGCAGGGTATGTCTTCACATGGGGTTTTCATTATTACATTCAGGTGTCACTCAGTTGTGCTGAAACTACTGTGTCATGTCTGAAACATGAGTACCTGACTGGTTGCGTGCGTCTTTGAAACACTATCAAATGCTCTACCTGTAAGTCTGGAGCAGCGTCCGTACCCTCTCCTAAGACAAAGCGAGGTCACTCCAAACTTTTCTTGGTTGTTGTCCCTCAGTGGTGGAACAACCTACCAGTCGCTACAAGAGCAGCAACATCCCTCTCGACCTTCAAAAAGCTTGTGAAGGCCTCTCTCTTCCGAGACTGCTTTCCTTCCTAATAAAACTAATTTCTACTAACTATCTCTTTACATAGGTACCTTCGATGTTCTCTACACATCTTTTAGCTATTATGTCCACCTTTTGTAAGTCGCTTTGGATAAAAGCATCAGCTAAGTGTACTGTAATGTAATAATGTAATGTAATGTAATGTAAAAAGGTCAGGCCCTACAGATAATGACAAACAAGGCCCCTTTCAGAATACATGGTCTCTTCAATGAGACGCCTAACTGACCCTACAAGACCGTGTCCTTGGTTGCTGTGTATGACGGACCCTTCTGGTCCTCAGAGTGCATCTCTCTATGTGAATAACAGTAACTGACAACTCACCATAGGCAAGCACTTATGACAAGTGGAAGTAGCAGCTGCACATTAAACATCTCTTTAAATGAAGATAAGCTGTAAAATGTGAATATTAGATATTGGTGCTAAGATTTTTTTATGTAAGATTTTATTTAAACAAGCTTATTTCCAATTGTAGTGGTGCATACAGTACATGACAAGCTTGTGCTTGATTGGTTTATACATTTGCACTTCGACCCCTGTACAGTTATTTTCATCAAGTGAGTACACTTGTTATTGTTATATAACAGGCTATATAAAGACACTTCATAATTTGCCAAAGAATCGTAGCCATGCATTCGTGATCACTGTCTGTTTAAGAGAACAAAACATCTTTTTCTTTCAGATGCTTCTTGCTGTTTTGACATGTGGGGGAGGGTAATAGCTGTTCTGGCTATATAGGCTATAGCTGTTCTGCACAGTATACTGTATTTACAGGCAGAACATGTAATGGAGATAATAGCCTGTGGGAATGGGTGACCTCATATCCCCATGTACAGCATCAGCAACTGCTCGCCTTAGTCATCCATACTTAGGATTTGCATTCAACAAAGGCCATGTCATCTTATTAGAACCGTTTTGACTAATGAGATAAAGCATTTGAATATTTTCTCTTTCTTGTGATCTCTCACTAACCTGAACTTACAATACCCTCCACAGATGCACACAGCTACAATTATTTTGCTTCTGAAGACAAAAAGTTGATCTTCATAAAGATATGTTAATAGTTTTACGATCCATCTCAGATAAGTGATGCTCTTTATATCTGATAGCCATCTGATCTATACGGCGATGTATACAGATATGTTATTAAAGCACATCTAAAACTTAATACGTTAATACGTTGATATTAGCTAGATATGTATCACCCTTGCGGCAACTTGTTCTCCACCATACAGTTCATCTCATACAGTTACTAGACAACACAAGACAGACAGCTCACTACTAGACAAGACAAGATAGACAGTTTTAGCCCCCCAGCTGTCTTACCCCCAAAAAATCAAGATAAAACACATAAACCCCTACACATCATAAATAGAATGGTAAAGTGCAATTGCGATGCTTTATTGTTATTATTATTATTATTATAATTATTATTATTATACATTACACTTAGCAGACGCTTTTATCTAAAGCGACTTACAAAAGAAGGACATAATAAGCTAACAGATATGTAGAGAACATCGAAGGAACCTATATAAAGAGATGGTTAGTAGAGATTAGTTTTGTAAGGAAGGGAAGTAGTTTTGTTAGGAAGGGAACCCAGAGCAGAACAGGAATTTAGAGATGGTTAGTAGAGATTAGTTTTGTTAGGAAGGGAATTAGTTGTGTTAGGAAGGGAACCCAGAGCAGAACAGCAATTTAGAGGCAAGCGCCACAGCCACCAGAGTCCCTGCAAGAGGCGTGTTACACAGCTCCAGCTCCTGTGCTACCAGCAGGAGCGATGTGCGGCCTGTCCCAGGTCAGGCCCCGCCTGCGTTATTAATGTGGCATTTGTGGGCGTGCCGCCGGGCCCCTGTCTCAAGCTGTTCTCCTCGCCCCCCTCCTCTTGTCGCTGGCTCATAATTGATGAGCCGGGTGAATAAGACATGAGAGACGTACAGCAGCAGCAGCAGCAGCGACGAAGAGCTTCTCCTCATGACTGTCTGCTGGGCTGATGTGAACAGATGGAAGATCTTCATCATGACGGTTCATCTCTTCAATGAAGGAGCCTGGCGGGAGGGTTCCTGTTGGTGTCTTCCCCACCCCTCCACCCCCACTGCCCAGAGGAGGGTGCCCAAGGGCATGCTGATAGAGTGGGTGAGTGGGTGAGGTAGGGGAAAGGATGAGGGGACACCATAGTTGCAAGCGACTGATAGAGAGACAGACACGGGCACGGGCAGATAACATGTCAAACATAATTTGTCATGGACTGTACATTTTGAGCGGAAACAAAAAATTCTCATTAAAACAATATAGATGTAGGTGCTATAAGTATGGAAATGAACTGAGCAGCAATTGAAAAAGCACAGTGCTGGAAGCCCATGGTCCACATTTTGCATGCATTATACTTCTACATTCTTCTACTCTCGTGTATGTCTGATGCGTCGATATTGTAAAATAATTTCCAAAGCAACCCATATCTGCAGAAAGATATTTAGGATTGGCTGTCATGCTAGCTAACATCATATTATCAAGTTAGCAAACCTGTATGACTTCTTATATTGATAGTGTTATCATCTGTTTTATACAACATGACATAACATTTAATTACCATATCTGATCTAATAACATTTGTGGAGTAATTTGCTAGCTGTTTGCTATATGCTATATATAAAATGTATTTACCTCAGTCTAGGCTACATTACTTTTGAAGTATCAGTTCAAAATCCCTGCACCCATTCACACATGCAGGTCAGTATGTAATATTATACTGATAGAGTAAGTACAGTTACACTTTTACCTTAAAATAGTGATGCCTCAGGCACTGTATGTCAGTTAAGGGACGATGACTGGCACTGCCTTTGGGTAGCAGTAATGCATGTTGGGCATGCTAATGCAGATGTTTTACCTCAAAATGTTCAAATTTCTGTCAGCTGCATCCAGTGAAGTCTGCTGTACAAGTGTTGCCACATTTACACATTATTTTGTTCATTTGTAATTTCCACATTGTTTAAAGCTAGCCTATATTAATGTTTGCAACATTAAACTTTCACAACAGCAAGTTACCTTGAGGTCAATACAGCAACAGTATTTGCTGGTAAATATGTTCCCAATTTTTTGCAGTTTTTATTGTTTTGTTTTATTGTTTTGTTGTATGTATTTTTTATGTATGTTTTTGTATGTAGGCTGTAACTTGCTGTCAGTCTGTCCATAAATGTTTTACTTGTATTGTTACTTTAAACTTAACAGTGAACTTAAGATATATCACAGTCAAAAAATGAAAGTGGGCCTAGTTCATCGGTGTGGAAGTACAAAAGTTAATTGATTTTCTAAAACACGTGACAATAGAGGATTCGACCAATCCATGGTTAACATCATAGATCATCTGACATCTAACACATCTTACATTAATTATTCTGGAATATCATTGCATTTTAAACTGCAGCCCAGGATCATGATCTGTCTTTTTTTAATGAGCTTTTTGTCTGCAGGATGAAAATTAATGACAGCCAACACACACACACACACCACACCACATCACACCACAGACACACATACCCCTGTCAAATATTTTAATTCATAAATGCTTCAAGCCAGTGCAGCCATTTCTATTTAACGCAGTGCAATGGACAAAAGAAGACCAGCACGAGTCTCTTGATGACACCTACTGTGGATTGCTACCCCTGCAATTACAGAGGTTATCCACAAGCCTGTTTTAACGTGCTAAACCATTTTAAGCCAAGGTCAGCACTCCTCTGCTCAGACTGGCTGATGCTATTTCTAGGGATGCCCAATGCCCATCTGATAACACTGAGAATGATAAATAAGGAAATAAGGGCCTCCAAAGATGAAAAAAAGATAAAGGGTCGTGGATTTAAAAAAATCTATTATGCTAACCTCTGTGGGTTAAGGCAGACATAACGCATTCATCTCCTGAACCCTCTCAGGGAGACTGGAAATATTAATGATCCTCAAAGGTAGGGCCAGAGAAAAAAATCCAGATAGAATTGGGTCTGCTTCGAGTATAGTTGATACAGAGGTCCACAGAGATGGAAGATATTGCTTTCTCTCTCTGTCTCTTTCTGTCACGCTCTCTCTCTCTCTTTCTTTCTCTATCCCTCCCTCTCTCTATCAAGTGAGCTTCTTTGAGTATCATCTTTCACTCAGCTGGGCTTCAGGGAGATGCCTGGTTTGGAAGGATTTATTTGTTTAAGCCAGTGGTTGAAGCTAAATTCTTAGCACATGATATTTAAATATCATAGAAATTCAAAACATTCAGAAAAAAAGTGTGCGTCAATGTGTCTGAGTTCATCGTAGTCTGGACATGAGAAAATTGAATAAAGCTGTGTAACTCTAAAAGAAAACAAAGTGAGACTGAAGAAGTTTAGTGACAAACTCAGCAGGACTGAGCATTGTTTTCAAAAGAAGACAAATCGCATCGATCATTTGTACCACCTGTTCTGTAAATGAGGTTGTCCTTGTCAAGGCCATAGTTCATGCAATATGCGACACACCTAGGCCAATCAGTATTCTTCCGCCTGTGTTGTATAATCTTAATGAGTAGCTGACTCCCCTGATGCAGACTTCAAATGAGTAATAGGTCAGATGTACAAAACAGAGACGAATCCCCTGGAGGTATTTCATATTTATGTTCAAGACCCACCATGACTTGAATGAAATAGTTTTGGCAGAGCTTTGAAAGTAGGTTCTGCACATGATGGCAGCCCTTTGTTATCTGCCACTGCCGATGCTTTGAGAAGTTTTAATGACCACGGGAGGCAAACCAGTGCAGAGCCACAGTTTTAACAACCCTTTAAAGAATGGCTTCTAACAGCATCTTTAAAGGAGGGCATGCAAAGTACTGTAGACTGAAGTGCTGAGAAAATTGTCTTTTGCTTTATTTTTTTGCAATTTGGTAAGCAGGTAATTAACAATCAGTGAACATTTTATGATGCACTTCTGTGATTGTATACTTATTGTTGTTTTCTACACTGTCCGTTTGTGAACTGTTTGTAAGGTCATAGCTTTTATCCCATTACAGTTAGCAGTTGCATGCTGTAGCTTCTCCTCTTACCCATGAGGCAAGCAGCTACACTCAGATATCACCCCAGTTGCCTTGTACTCACTGAGCTTTCCATATTTCATTTGTGCTTGTTTCTCATGTATGGGGGTCAAATGCTAGCAGGTATCCCACTGCCATAACAACAAAAGTAAATATCCCATTTCAGTTGAACTCTTTATGACTTTATGACATGCCGACATGGATATTCTGGAGTGTTTGCCGTCATTCTATGAGAGCCACAGTTGCATGTTGCACAGTTGGTTTAAAACTTTCATGAAAAAAAAAGCTCATGAAAAAGTCTGGTTTTCAGTTATTGAAAAATAACCTTTTTAAATGTATCATAAAAAATTAATATCCTAACATCAGTAAGTGCAGTGCCTCAAACCAGAATATTGCATAATATATTAGCATAGTAAGGTCCAAACTGACATCACGGTTTGGATGATACTAACTGGATTATATTTGTGTTGGTCTTTTTTATAAGCTATAATGTCACTCTTACAACTGGAAGGCACATCAGGAAGACCAGCCTTTAATCCCCAGATACACTCCTATGTTGTGCAATCCCTCATGTTGCA
>CM050208.1:7495000-7532500 GCA_027475355.1 Coilia nasus
TTGGGTCCACTTTAAAGGGTAATTAACTTAAAGCCCAGTGCTCTGAGGGGGTTTATTTCTCCTGCCTGCCCCAGCTTCACCTTTACGTGTTGTCCGGGACAGAAACAACATTCCTCAGGTGCCACACTTCCAGGCAGTCATGGGGCACAATCACACAGCTACTTTCAAAATGTGGTGGGCACACACCAGATTTCTGTCTGATCTCGTATGCATAGCACTGTCAGCATATCTTATGGTCTGACATGGCATGAGTCCAAGATGGAAAGGAAGCTGCCATCTCTTGGCTGGGTTCCTACTATGACACACACAGAGGACAACCTGCCCATTATTTCAAACAAGGGGGGCAGATAGCGGGGGGTAAACCTGTCCTTTATTGGTGTCTAAAACAAGCTTCTAGCTAAGATTTAAAACGTTTCTGAAATGTCCAGGCTCTTCCAAACAGTCTTCATTTTAAAATGTCCATTTAAACGGAATGTAGGGGCTGTCACAGCACAATAGAAACTATTACTTCCTGTTAGATTAGCTATAAATATTGGCAGTACAAAGTATTACCATTAGGTAGCTAGTCGAGGATTAACTTATTTATAGTACTGACATGTCTGTAAGAGTTATGGACTGTAGTTGCAGAGGGATGATGTAGATCTACAGTATATGTTGAAATTGCCTTAAAAATGTGGGATAATGGGTTGTATTGTGGTCAAAAAAGTGTAATAGTGTCTATAAAATGCAGGCTGCCACGGTAACCTGGGGACTAATGAGTCCTCATTCGTCAGGTCTGTCAGTGTTGGCCATGTTGGCACAGCAGATCTTGGTGAGCACAGGGAATGACATTTAGAGACAGATAGAGATGGTCATTTAGTCACCTAAGCACACACTTCAGGCCTGAAGGCCTGAAAACAGGGAAGGTACTGTAGCATGAAGTGTAACCCCAGATCATATATCAAGTTCAGTGTTCACCGTAATCAGTAGTAGAGTAGGAAGATGCCATGTTGACCCCTCCTGCTCACAGCTGTACAGCGTGTCTGTGTGTCCAAGTAGTGTATGTTACGCTGTAAAAATTAAAACGAAAAAATTCAGCTTAGTTGAAAAGTTAGTGGAAAAGCATTGCCCCAAGTAAATGTAACTATCCAATTTCAAGTTATGTATAGATGTCAGTAACAGAATTTTAAAAATAGAATAGTTTAGTTAAGTCATTTGTAGTGACCAATTTTTTAAGTAAGCTTGACTTAATCTTTTTTAAAGTGTACGTACACAAATCGCTTTTTGTTTTATTTTTTAGGTCTAATCATTAGACGCAGTGTGTGTTTTTTATTCAGTGTGGTGATGCTTCTGTTGCATTGTAAATACCTTGACAACATAATATGTACGTGCATGACAGAAGCTAACATATAAGCCTTCAGTGTTTGTCTGGCTACTTCCTTGTTAGCACATTGCACCTGGGGAAAGGTGAGCTTTAACTTCTCCTTTCACACCATTTACAGCTCTCTTTGCTAAGCATACACAGCCTGCCTTCCTCGAGTAACCAAGTACCTGGATATCAGCGTTAAAACATCCACACTAAAATCAATGTAAAAACAATGTATTCTTCCTCACCAGTCCTTATCACAGTGGGCTGAGATTAGGTGCCACTTGTTGGTGCTAATGAGGCATACAGAAGAACCCTCTGCCTCATTAGTCTGTTTACTGACTGACTAACCGATCCCAAAAAAATACATCTATTATTCAGATTGACCTGGATGTTTACAATCTGTTTCTCTGGATTTACACCCTTTTAGTCCCATTAGTGACTACGCTTTCTTTGTACTCGGTTTCTCTTTAGCTTTTACCAGTCCCCGTATATCTCGCTCTCTCCCTCCCTCTCTCTCTCTCTCTCTCTCTCTCTCTGTATCTCTCTCCCTCTCTCTCTCTCTCTCTCTCTCTCTCTGTTACTCTCTCCCTCTCTCTCTCTCTCTCTCTGTATCTCTCTCCCTCTCTCTCTCTCTCTGTATCTCTCTCTCTCTGTATCTCTCTCTCTCTCTCTCTCTCTGTTTCTCTCTCCCTCTCTCTCTCTCTGTATCTCTCTCTCTCTCTGTATCTCTCTCTCTCTGTATCTCTCTCTCTCTCTCTGTATCTCTCTCTGTATCTCTCTCTCTCTATCCTCCCTCCTCACTCGCCACACTGGCCCTTGGTCTCCTTATCTGCTTCTACTTCGCACCCCTCATTAAGAAGCCCATTCTCTGATGAGCCTCTGAGGTCGGTTGGCCCTAATCCCACTGTAAATGGTCTCGGGCCACCTGGAGGCATTTCTGCCCTGCGTGAGCGTGACGCATGGGCCTGCTGCGTGTGAGAGATAGCGGGCCGGGACCAAGCCGTGACGTCGGAGGTTATCTCTCCCCCATCCCTCCTCTCCGGAACCCAAAGCTCCTGCCACCGATGTGCCAGGGCAAGCTGACTGCCAGCCTGTATGTGTGTGTTTGTGTATGTGTGTGTGCGCATACTGTACGTGTGTGTGTGTTTGGGGGGTGGGGGGGTGGGGGCTGTGTGTGTGTTTGTGTTTGTGTGTGTGTGTGTGTGTGTGTGTATGTGTGTGTGTGTTATGCATGTGTGTATGTGTGTGTGTGTGTGTGTGTGTGTGTGTGTTATGCATGTGTGTATGTGTGTGGGTGTGTGCGTGTGTGCGTGTGTCCATGTGTGTGTGTGCGTACACGTGTGCGTGTGTAAGTGCAGCTGGAACCCATCTCTCCTGCCCATACGTCATAGCCAGAAAAAAAGACATGTTGTCTGTCGGACGTGATTTGGGCCGGGTGACCTTGTGCAATGGCTGCATGTTGCCAGTGGGCTGATACATTTGTTTGAACATGCCTGAGCTTCGTGCATCTTTCACCACCGTTGAAATGGGACGTTTCGGTGCATTCCAGTGTAGCATTCCGAGAGGGCATTTGACTGCATTAATTGGACTAAGTCCCACATGTCCCCAACTCACTGTTCTACCTTAGATTTTTTCCCCACAAAGAAATGAAAATATATGTTATGTGTGTCTACATTGACAGAGTCCTATAACAACATTGCTGTAGGTCACAAAAATAGTATTTAGCTGTTTGCTGCAAGACAAGAGTCCAGAGCTAACAAGGCCACCTGCATAGCTAGTCAATTAACAGATGCTTGGAGATATATAAATTACTAGATGTTCTCCATCTGGAAGTCAGTCCAAATAGACAGTGACTTAAAAAAAACTAGTCTTGTCAACAGTCTTAATATTTCTCCTGAAGAATTAACTTAACTTACCTCTGAAAACCCTGCAGTCTGCATATTAAATTAAAAGAGGACACAGTTTATCTATTTCACAGCTGTGCGCTCAAATGTTGAGCTGAGCAATTCCAAGAGAAGCATTTGGGGGCCAAGCACAGGAGCTGTGAAGACAGCCATGGTGTTTCTACTGTTTCTTCCTGTTACTACTATTATTATTATCTTCCTTCTTCCTCTGCCATTTGAGTCTACGACAGTCTTTTGATTGGTGTGGTAAAAGCTTTTGGCATTTGCCACACTTGTTAGCCCATGGTTGTCTTCACCAAGTCTCATGTGTGTGCTCTGAGTGGTCCATTGGGGCTATTATTTGTTTCAATCACTTAACAGACCAAGCATTTATTTGAGACCAGGCGGCTATTTGGGACAGGCGATTAATTCTTTCCTCACAAAAATCTTGCTCAACAAAACTGGGAAAATATGGTACTCAAATTCTTTTATTCAATACGACTATAGCTTTCAGTGTTTTAAATTAATTAACTAAATAACAATATTGTGACCACAAAATAATAATTAAAATAAACAAATACAAAATACACAATAATTCAAAATAATTTTCATTAACCAAAAAGCCTCATGTGCATAATAAAATACCCGTTTCCCATTCACCATAAAAACACCCCTATCATAATAGTTCAAACTCCCCCATATCCAGCCTGTGGTACAGTCCCTCGGTTTCTCCACGGACACCAGGAAGTTCGGAGAGTTTGCATGGTGGTGAGTAACAGAAATACAGTTGTGCGTTTAAAATGCTAAAAAAAAAATACACTTTGATGTTTAAAACAGTCAGTGTATGTATAATGGTGTTTCTTTGCTAGTAGATGTGCTTAAAACAGATGAGAGATGAAAATGATTATGACTATGAAATGTGCATTGTACACTTGAGATTGACAAACAATTTATTGTTACTTCGGAATGGCCGTAGGCCTTTACCTGCACCCCTCCTAACATTGCTATATGAATGAAAGGTCATTGCAAATGATGGTTTACAACTAAACTATTTTGATAGCATGATCTGGATGAATGATCATCTTCTGACATATTTCTCCTGATTGTGTAGTGAAGACTTACTGAAAAAAACCGCTAATATTACGCTAATATTACAAGGTGCAACATATTATCATATAACAACATATTATCAACATCATTTGACATCTTGAAGAAGCAAAAAAAGAAGTAAAAGTTGTGTTTTTCTTAAAACAAAGTTTTTGTGCATGCTAATCAGTCAGTAAGAGGACTCGTGTCAACAGGGTTGTTGTAGCCACCATTTTTTATTTTATTAAAAATCACATAGGAGACAATTTTGGGCAATTTTGTAAAATGTAGCTGCTTTCTTAGCAAACAGGTAGTGAGCACAGATTTGAGTCAGATAGCCTGCGGCTTTCCGAGAGTGCTTGCCGCATAGCCGTGCCTTTAACATAATGACATCCTATGTAAATGACAACTCTGCTCAACTGCTTGGGCCCCTCATTGCTGCTTGAAACTATATCAAACACACTTTTGTATTTTGTGTTCCTACTTTTATATTAATACCTAGTGCTGGTCTGTACCTCATGGGAAGAGTGCTAAAACTGAGGTGCTAGCCCATGCATGAAAAGAAAATGTTTCAAGTTGAAAAATAAGCACGTATCCAAACAAGGGAATTGTTTGGAGTGGGAGAGTGAGGATGCGAGAGCAGAGCTGTCTGTTTAACCACTTCCCACTCAGGCTTTCATTAATTCCAGAACTTGGATGATTGGCGCCAAAAAAGCTGGGGCCAAATCTTAGAAGTGCTACTGCGCTCTTGGTTGAACTGGCCAGGGCTGCAAACACAAACTCCTATGTCTGTTAATGTCCTCATGGAGACACGGACTGCCACTCTGAAGCAGGCTGCCTGGTTCCACAGGTCTAAATGCTTTAATGGCTTGTGACTCTGACTGTGGGCCATCCATTAGTCTGATGGCTTTTTCAGCTCTCTGTGTGGACACTGGCACAACGAGGGCTGTTCAAATTCTCTCTTCACTTTCTGCCAGCACATGACAACTTATGACTGTCACAATTATCAATTATTTGTCTGAATGCAATCAGTTGAGTTTTTTGTGGAATTTTATATAATAGCCAAACTCCTCTGTATACAAACCCGCTGGAAAAAAAAAGTATCGATCATTATGTCCGCAGCTTCTTGCTGTCTGCCCCTTCAAGTGAAAGGTTATCCTCTCACCTACACGAGTGTCATATGTAATGCAGTGTTGTCATGTGGATATAGACAAAGCTGAAAATGCAGTTCTGTGGACACAAATCTTTTTGTAAAAATGCAAGGAGGAAATCTGGGGTTTTTTTATTTTTAAGAAAAAAAATCATGCCCAAATCAGGAACCTCTTTGAGGTGATCCATCACAGCCACAAAGTAAAACACCATTTTTGTGTTTAGCTTAAAACTTCAGGTTCTCACGTTGTTTTTTTTGGACATGTAAATGGAAAAAGATTTGCGGATTTGCAATGCATTTTAATTCTTTCTTAAAAGAAGTACAGTTAGTTGCTCCTGGAAAACTGTCACTGCTTTTTATTGATCATGCTCTTCTCCTTAAAATAGACGTAAGCACGTTAGTCACACCTCAGGTTCTCAATCCTCTCTTTTTAATGTTGTTTTTCATGGCTTTTTGGCTTTCATGGTTTTGGGAAATAACTGTTATCTGTACCTCAGTACTACCTTTATTTTAGCAGCTTTTTAAATGTCTGGCTACATTTATACATTTATCAAAGGCATGTTCCTCAAATTGAATAATTTATGTACCAGTTATTACCAGTTATTTACTGTAAATCATATACTAAAAAAATATTGTCATTCAAGTTTTTTGCTTTCCTGTTGCTGCATTGTAATATGTAGGCAGGGTATTGTATGTACTGCATGTGATTCCAGAGTCCCACTGATACTTGTTGTGACACCGGTGCCAGCACAATGTGTTACACTTCGGCAGTGTTCCTCCCAGGCTCTGGGGATGGTAGGGGAATGATATTCACATTATAACCAATGCAAATGTGGAAGTCGCTGAAACGGAGAGACTTCAAAGACGAGGGAACTTCTGAGATGGTGTTTGATGTTTCAGGGCTCCTTCTTTCATGGGAGTTCACCACACAGAGAGGTGAGTCATGGCTGGATGTTGCTTCCACGAGTTCACACAGAGCTTAAGGAAACAAAGATAAAAAAAAAACCTGTTTTGTACTGTAAGTTTACTTCAGTAGGCAGCAACTCAACATGATCTTTTATGTAGTTTGACTAATACTGCCTAAGCAGTTTTAATTAGGCAGTCTTGATGCATGTAGCTGTGCAATTATTATAACTTTAAATTGTTTGAAACTATGTGCACTGAAGTGAACTAATAGGAATCCACAACCATCATCTCATTAAAGAGGGCTGGCGAGGGCCAATTATGTCTTCACAGAGGGAAGTTTCTGAGGGATGAAACGCAGCCTATCCGCTTGTGTTTAAATGTCATGGTTAGAGATGTGAAAATGAGGCGTTCTTCGGCCACTCTCTGGAGGCCCGGTTGTGATTTGCTGAAAAACCTGGTGAGTTTTCAGCACAGAAACATCACAGCGCACTTTCATTTGATCTTTCATAACACAAAATGAGTGCGGCTACCAACCCCTAGTCCAACTGTGTTAAATAGAGGAGGGAAGAGATTAATGAAATCAGGAGAGAGAGAGAGAGAACGAGAGAGAGAGAGAACGAGAGAGAGAGAGAGAGAGAAGGACAGAAGGAAGCCTTTGCTTCACATCAAATGGGTTGCTTGGCGTCGTACAGTGCTTGAGCAGACATATCAAAGGGGTCAGTGAGCAGTTAGCAGCAAGGCCTTAAATACCCTGCCAGTTCTGAGACATTTAAGGTCCTGAGAGGCAGAGATTGGGCCGCTGTGGCCGCAGTGTTTCCCCCTGGTTAAGCTTCCTCATCTGCATGAACACTGTCATTAACATGCCTCGTACAATAGGAGGGGGCATAGAGCAGAGGCAGAGATGTGTTGTTCATCTGTTCGAGCAGGATGAACCAGTGACGGTCGCCATAGTTTTTTTTTGTTTTTTTGTTTTTTTTCACTTTTGTCTTTTTTTCCTGTAGGTTTAATTTGATAAACATGGTTAGACTGCATTTGTATCAGGTGCAGCATTCTTTTTGACATGCTAGATTATACAGTTCAGGCTGTAGTTGTTTCCAGGCCACGGAGATGAATCATAGTCCATCAAGTCATACTGAAGCGTCTTAAACTCTCGTGTTCTAGTCTGAATTGACCAAGCTGATGTACATTTTGAAGATGGGCTTCATTAATATTTGATTTTAAGGTAGCTTGATTTGAGCCACTCTAAATGGCTATGTAAGTAAGTATCCTTATGACTGCAGACTAACTGAATGAATGAATCTTGATGACTGGGCTTGATTTAGACACGCCAAGTCTCAGCGCACAGCACATTTTTAAACCACGCATCCCCGTCATCTTCATCAGGTTTCCAAAATTTAGCAGGTTTTGCTCCATGCTTCATGACAAAAATAGGGTTTATGTTGTTGATCTTCTTGTTAGTAATCTGCCGAAGCTGTGGTGCACAGGACTCACCTAAATCACAAACAAACCTCTCTTGCGATTAATTATGCGAGTAAGGACCAGGTACAGGCGCAAGACAGACCTGAAATAATGAGACGGCCCCCCCCCCTGACAGGGCACTCATTTGAACTTTTACTCATTTGGGTCAACCGGTATTTATTAATTTGTTATTTTGGCATTGACAGTATCTTTGAACCCCGTTTTTGTGGTTCATTATGGGACTCAGCGGGAGAGGGCCTTTGGTTTGTTTGTTTGTTTTTCTTTTCAGACGGAGCTACCTCGCTGAGTGCTGCTTTCCTGTTTTCTGACTCTGTCATCCAACACACACATCCGCTGAATAAAGTTGGACTACTAGGCTTTATTAAATGAGGGAAACTCACAAAATATTCAACATACACACAGCTACAAGCCTAATATGTCTTATACATTTAAGCATTTAGGACAAAAGATCATGTCATGACAATCATGAATCCTCCTAAGTTTAAGATGGAGGAAAAATGTTTTTTATATATTTTATACGTTTTAAAAGTAATTTATCTCCAGAGCACAACGCAAAAGTGAAGCTGGGTGTTAAGCCCGCTGCATGATATTTATGGAATGTAGGTGAGACCTTCATCTGTGTAATCTTCATCTGTGTAACGGATTATCAGGAACCTACTCTTTG
Organism: Coilia nasus; assembly: GCA_027475355.1. NCBI lineage: Eukaryota > Metazoa > Chordata > Actinopteri > Clupeiformes > Engraulidae > Coilia > Coilia nasus. The sequence goes on from CM050208.1 coordinate 7,503,517, forward strand.
ATATGATCTTAGGTGCATATCAGAGGTCATGGATATAAAACTGAGTGCTCCTTTCACTCCGCTATATGGCTAAATGTGTCATCTCATTTTAGTTACATTTGCCATCAAAAACAAAGGGATGAATTTGGCCTGATGTTTCGTTCAAGACCGTCAAATTTGATCTAACTAAGAAAACCCCAAAAGTTTAGTTAGTACTCCTTGTGCAGTTTCATCATGTCAATGTTGATCAATACTACTACCCATCTTCTCCCTGTCAGACAGAAGTTCCCCTACAAAGCTTCTTATCACTTTTATCAGGGATTTATAGCCAGTGAATGCTGGTGTCCTTGAGAGAGATGGTGAAAGCATCTAGGGAGGTCATGCCACAGCAGAGAGCACTGTGCCATTTTATGACCTCTTTGTGTGTGTGTGGTGGTGTGTGATAGGACAGAGTGATAGGACACTCGTGTGGTGCTTCTTATCTCCTCAATGTATTAACTTCTGCCGCTTCAGGTCAATAAATGACTGAAATGCCCATGATGTGACCTTTGAGGGTTTACGCGGATATCTGTCTAGTTAAGATTGCTTCAGCACAATTCATATAAGTTGAGCAAATATGTCTGACACAATAGATAATAATTGATAAGGGCGGGGGGACAAAGGAATTGCTATGATCTGCAACTCATACCAGGAAAGAGGAGTGACCATTGCTGTCTGGCAGAAAGCACTGTCATATGAGGACTCCATATGACAAGAACTCACTGAAAATAAATGAATCAAAACACTGAGTCAAAACACTGAGTATTCCCCATTTTAAACATAAAAACTGACCATAAGAGGCATAGGTATCGCTAAGTAACGCTCATTGTGATGTCAGATTTTGAGGAAACAAGGAAAGAAGCATGGGCAATCAGTTCCTAGACCCCCATGTCTGTGTGTGTGTGTGTGTGTGTGTGTGTGTGTGTGTGTGTGTGTGTGTGTGTGTGTGTGTGTGTGTGTATAGGTGTGTTTGTGTGTGTGTATGTGAACATTTGTGTGTGTGAGTGTGAACATGCGTGTGTGTGTGTGTCTATATGCTTGTGTTTGCGTGTTTGTGTGTATGTACAACTGTACAAGCACCGATGTGTATCCTTGTGAAGGTGTTTTCATGCGAGCTGAGGAAGTGCTTTGTGGGGCCTTGGTGGAGGGGGGAGGGGGGGGGGGGCAGGCCATAAGGGAGGCGCTGTGTGTGTAACATGTGTCTGAGCTCCACTCTGTCACTTCCCAGCAGCATCACGGGTACTCTTGGGGTCAGGGGGAACACGCTTCCCCTTCTGTGGACACGCGCCGCGCGGCATGTCAGAGGGCACTGCTGTCTGCTCCCACTCATCCTTTGCCAGGGATGCACACTAACTGGCAGCTGTGACCCGAGCACGGGCCGCTGAGGGCAAGAGCAGAGTCCGACCGACTGGAAACATCAAAAAAAAAACCAAGTCTGGGAATTTTGTTGTCAAGTGCTTTCTATTTCATACAACAAATTTCACCTAACAATGAATTACGAAAATGTTCCTCCCCATGATTGTGTGTACAAAAGGAAGAAAAACTCTGATTCTGTTTCAAGTTCAGTTTTGTTTTTAAATGCATAAAACTTTTCAGACAGCACATATTAGACATATGTTGTACAGTAAATGGCCAAATACAAAATGTTGTGTATTTTGCTGCATAATATTTATTTTAGGTAACACTTTATTTTACATTTCTTTTTTTAGTGTAATGTAACAACATGTAATATTATGTACTCATGCTGTACATACCTACCTTCCTGTCTTGCAACAATACATAGTTTAAAGTACAAAATCTGATCATATGAATTCAGTTGAGCTGAACACAAAGAAACTTTACTCCTGAAGCCTGAAAAGGAAGGCATAATAAGGACACACAGTGGTGTTTTTATTGTACAGTGGTTCTAGAACTTTCAATAATCTACTGCTACCTACTCCCCTTACTCGTTTCCCCTCCTTTCATTCTCAAAATATAGTAGAGATTAAATATAAGCAGGAAGCAGGCCATTTTAGTTCTTTAATAAATATTTCATAAATGTAACAATTACAATGGGACAAAGCCGATTGCTTGTTTTTAATAGAGGTCAGAGATATTCACATTTTTTTTCAAACCTTAAAGATCACCAAATCTGCACTGATACAAACATTTGCTTTGAAATCAGTTTTATAGGCGATGAGAAGCATTTAATCTTTTCATTAGTTTATTTGGCTACTTCACAGCACCTATCATACTCCTGTTTGTTGGCCGGTCTCCTGATTATGTGTAGCATAGCAGAATGTGTCAATAGCCTCTTTCGAGTTTAAAACCGGTCTGTCTGCGTCTGTCTGCATACGTCAACGAGAGGGTCACTTCCACAAGGGAGACCAGCACTTTGTAACAGTATAACATATTTTGCACATTGCAATCTCTGCCAGCAATCTCTGCCTTTCTATATTTCTGTTGTTCTGGACACGCATTACCTCAGTCTCACTGTGTTTTGACCACAAACTGCCCGAGGGGCTGAATGCTTTGAGAATATGATGAAGTGGGGATGGCAAAAACACTGCTGCCAGGAGAGGTTGTAGGGCATGTGTCACTGCAGCTAAGATTACCTAGTGAGTTATCTCTAGGGTATATACTGTTTAAGGGGTTGGAAAGGGAGAGGAGAAAACATTAGCCCTTGCGAGACTGGCCTATTGGGAAAATTCCCAAACTTCCTGCCTGCCAGTCCTTGCCTGGCTGAAGGTGATATGTTCTCTCTCTCTCTCTCTCTCTCTCTCTCAATTCAATTCAATTCAATTCAAGTGAACTTTATTGGCACGACAAATAGTTCATTGCATTGCCAAAGCGTGACATCCAAACTCTCTCTCTCTCTCTCTCTCTCTCTCTCTCTCTCTCTCTCTCTCTCTCTCTCTCTCTCTCTCTCACAGTGTAGTGTATGTGTTACTTTGTTGTCACTTCTTTGTCTGTTCCTCCATCTCTCCAGTCCTACACTGGAATCTCACCGTCCAGTTCCAGGTTAGGTTGACCCCGGTGTGATGGGTCAAGCACCAGTATGTGTGGGACACCCTGGATGGGAGAAGTATGAGGGACAGAAGTGTGAGGGACACCTGAGTGTGTGAAGCGCATGGGTGTGCCTCCCTAAGGGGAAGGCAGTGTGATGGAGTGACCATCACTGGAGTTGTGGGTGTGCTCTGACTGCCATACCAACGAGCCTGGCTCTTTGGCGTTGCGGTCAGAGCCCCTGTTTGGTACCCCGGAGACCTGGGTTCAAAGCTGGGTGGGGTGACCTCCCCTTCGCTACAGCCCTACTGATTATTATTGTGCCCTGGTGTTGAAGTGTCAGGGATTATTCAAGCAGGTGTGGTACACAGTGGCCAACAGGCTGAGTACACTGCAGCCAATTGAACAATGACCTCTCACGACCCCATGTCCGCCCCTGAAGAGGCTCGCTGAAATGATATCATTTGGGTGCGCTGATACAGTACTTGCTGACCTCTGACTACAGTGGAGCTGGTGCTCTTCTGTTTGCTCCTTTCTTTCTTTATATGTCCCCCCGACAGTGTGTCGGTGTGTGGTTACAGTACTCCGGCTAGTCGGTCTGTCATTTCATTAAGTTGTAATGCTTGACAGTCTTAAAGGTGGTGTTTTATTCAGGTGATTTATTGTGATCAACTAATTCATTAAAAACACACACAAAAAATGTTTTTTTTAATAAACTGTGGATTAATAATTATGTCTCATAATCAAACTGTCCTCACTGCTCACCGTCACTACAAAAGTTACTTTCCCTAACAAAACAACCTCATGACACGGTAGATGTTCAGGGTTTGTGAATGATACACGGTGTGCTGAGCTCATGACACCACAAATGTCGAATGACGTCAGGAAAGATAAGCAGCGTTTCTCAAGCCAGGGTAGATCTGCACCGTAATTCCTCTTCTCCTGTTTTATTGTTTCTGTTTCAACTGGCTGCTGTCCCACAGACTCCGAGAGGGGGACTGGCTGTGTGTACAACATGAACCTTAGAACATTGGGCTCTGTTTCTTTTTTTTTTTTCTTTTTGCTGTTTATCAGAAAGGGAAGTAGGGAAAGAGGTTCACTAAATCCCCACAATGCTGCATTATCAGTACTAACTTCAGACAGAGAAAATGATTAGGGCCCCAGAGTAACTTTATGGCGGCGTTAATCACAGCACATTCAGAAGCCTGATAACTGCTTGATATGGTATGGGAAAGCCTCCTCTCTGGTGCCAGGGCTGAAACTTTCTTTTATGGTTATATTGTCCACGGCTGTGTGTGGAGCTGGGAGTGCTTCTCCTGTTGGTTTTACCTCAACACCTAGCTCTTCTTTATGGATGATGTGAAGCACGGTTACATCACAGAGAACGTATAAACCCATAAAGATTGTGAGTTTGTGAGGCAGTGCCTTGCTTCATCATTGTCTGTGCCAACGCTTTCTTCTCCGTGAATGGCACTACTGTGTAAAATAATGTAAAAGAAGCAGCAACATCAGGATCATGGGCATTCATGACGGGCATGTTCACTTCTCTACAGTATAGCAAAGTAAGAGCCTGGACAACAGGGTAATGGATTGACCCTTGGGGTTGTTACCTGTCAAGGAACAATCTGGCCTAAATGAACAGTATGTACTGTCTTTGACTTGTAAAGTGGTGTAAAGGCTATGCTTATAACAGTATTTTGTTCCCACAGCCACAAAAGTAACGATTTCCCATATAATGTAATGTTTTCTGCCATATATTATGGAGCATGGCACATTCCACATTCATCCAGCCCTTCTCTACTGAAGAAGTCAGCTGTCAGCAGAATCTTTCCTTGCTTTCCCCTTTCCTCCCATGCAACTTAATACATCTCATATCATTTAAAGAGTCCCATGTCAACAGTTTCAATAGTGTGTTAACAGCTGTCCATCGCTTCTCAATCATTCCTGAAATGCACAAAGCACGGAAAAACCACCGAGTAAAGAGAAAAACAAATCATCCTCTGGTAAGTCATGCTCAGTTATGCCAAGTCTCAGTCATCCCAGAGTCTCTATCTAGCAACTGCACAGTGCATTGACGCTGTAAACCACTCTACTCTTTCCACACATTTGAGAAGAGGGACGGCCACATATATCTCCTGTTACATGACTGTTAAACAACTACAGACTTCTGCAGGCATGCAACTTGAGAAACATACAACCGCAAGCATGCCCTCATAACGGGTGAGTTGACGATGACTGTCTGTCAGTGTGTTGGGTTTGGGGTCAGGCGCAACGATGACATTAACACTCAAAGAATGTCTGCCGTCCTCTCGCTTAGCAACCAGCCACGTCTCCTGTTTCCTCTTCCATTCTCTTCCCTTTGCTCAGGGCTGTGTTGTGCGTGGTACAAGAACCACTTTCTGTGTTTGATCTTAGCAAGACTATCAACAGTGGTTTGTGGACGCTTGTTTTAAAGTTCTTTGTGTGTCTTCAAGAGACACGACTGCACATGGGGATATAAAAGATGTTGCAAGTGAAATCTTCATCTGTTTCCAGTTTTGAAATGTGATGTACATTCACTGAACTAATACATTGTTCTACCGAATCACTGATTCATACCACATAGGGGTGACTGGAATAAAATGACAAAAGCGATGTTAAGTATTTGACCACAGTTGACAAGATTGGGTTTCATATTTATGGCATGCAGTAGAGTGCCTGTGAAACTAGAAGGAAAAGAGATTGGTTTTGAGCCAGAGAAACACAATTCTGTTTGTGTCTTTCATTGTTCAACATAGAAACACCTGTCTAAATAAGTGTGTAAATGTAAATGTATCCATTGCTACTGTTGCTTTGCTTTTTGTATTTTTTTGTTTGTTTTTTTTTGGTAACTTGGCAGCAGCCTTTACTAAAACCATACGTCCCTGATAAGCTCTGCTTTCCTTGTTTTAAAATGTTTCTACATGTGGGACTGTACACATAACGTCAGGCAAATCTCCCCTTGATATTCAGATATTAAACTCAAATTGCACTGTTCTCTTACTAGTACAGTCAACCTCTCTTGGAAAGAGTTTGAGGTCAAAGGCTAGATAACGAGAAAACATTTCTGTTATTAAAGAGCATTAGCAATGCTTTGATTTCACCGCATGTATCCATCCAACCTGGTGATTATGTTTGCCGACGATACTACAATGGTGGGCTTGATCACAAATGGCAGCGAGACAGCCTACAGAGAGGACGTGAATAATCTCCTACCATGGTGCTTTGACAACATGGCACCTGGCACTCATTGCGACCAAAACCAAGGAGTTGATGATGGACTACTGAAGGAGGGGAGGGGGGACACAGCCCAATAACAGCCAATGGCGCAACTGTGGAGAGAGTGAGCTGCTTCAAGTTCTTGGCGATCACCATTACTGAGGACCTCACCTGGGAGCTTCCCACCAAAGAGATTGGTGTGAGGTGATCACAACAGCGCTTTTCTTATTTCAGCTGGCTAAAGACGTTTGGCATGGGTCCCAGGATACCCTGGGCCTTTTACAGAGGCACCATCGAGAGTGTCCTTACAAGCTGCATCACTTCCTGGTACGGGATCTACACTGCTCACCGCTGAAGAGGAATACAGAGGGTGGTCAGGACAACTCAAAAGATCTGTGGCTGTGAGCTCCTCCTCATTGATGACATCTTCGAGAAGAGGGGCAGGAGGAAGCCATGCCCATATGAAAATATAATTTAAGATGCAACAAACTTGAAACTTTGAAACTCTGAAACATGCTTAATACATTTCAGACTATATAGTTTTATTTACAACAGACACAACAATATTGAGCTGTCACAGTGTGTGGGTGCATCTTTGGAGCATCTATTTAGGGGAGGGATTGGCAATGTGGCATTAAGGGCATGTTTGGCTGGGAACCCGTCACACTGCATCGATCTGGCCTCGAGGGCCACTGGACATTGCTGAATTATGGGGGAGGAGGGAGTACCAATGACGCTGTATACCAAAGGGCCAGTTCAGTTGTTTGTTATGAGGAGGTACAACAGGAGCTGTTTGGGCTGTTTGTAGCTGTTTTGAGCCTACCTGAAGGTAGTAGGGTTACTGTGCAATACTATTTCTGCACAGTGAGACTAAAACTAGTATTACTAGTAGTATAGTAGTAGTACAGACTGGTATGTGTGCCGCATACTAAGTGTGTAAGATGAAAAGATTTTATCTTTACTGGAGAATACAAAGTTAGATTCAAACAAATATCAGATACAACAAGAGATGAGAAACTTACAAGCAAGCTCATTGCAGCAATGTTACTGTCTTAGTTATTTCATCACAGTAGAGTAGTACTGTTTGTTCTTTTGTTCCCATTGGAGACGAACCAGTTGGGGGATGTTCCTATTCATCTGCTGTTCATGGACAAATGTCAAAATGTGCAGTTTCCAAACTCAAACCAGCAATCACGACACGACTTTCTACATCACTGTAGATGTTATAAAAAGACCACCATGCCACCACAGGGACGTGCTTTACAGAAATCGTGCCTGTAAACAGCACATTTTATGTTGATACATCCTCCAATTTTTTTTTTTAATTCCCACTGATATGAACTCATGCGTTAGGAATATGTGATACAGTACCTGCCCTACCCTGACTCCCCCTGACGGTCCTTTGGGACTTGCAACATCTGAGCTTGTCACTGGGAAAAAAGAGAAAGAGAGCAGCATAACAGAAAACATAAGAGCAAACATGCAGTACCTTCCCACTTGCTCCTGAGCTGCAGCCTTGAGTGCAAACAGATGTGTGTGCAAATGACCGCGGAGAAAGGTGCACAGCACGCAAACAAAATAACAGCCCCGGCCTGTGTGTGTATGTGTGTTAGCTCTTTTATTCTATTCTGTTCTGTCCTATTCTATTCTATTCTATTCTATTCTATTCTATTCTATTCTAGTCTAGTCTAGTCTAGTCTATTCTAGTCTAGTCTAGTCTAGTCTAGTCTATTCTACCCTACCCTACCCCTGGTTAAACTATAAGTTGCATGAAGTGTCTATCTTTAGAACATAAAATAAGGTTTTGATATTTACACTCCCAAATAGTTAGTCTTTTTGACCTTGTCACACCTGCAAATGAATTTGCATATTTTATTGCAAAGTTTACATGAATTCTGAAGTGTAACTTGAAATGGCAACCATAAGGGAGAGTTGGTTCACCAGGGAGGGGCATATCAGACCTGTCACTGAGCCATGAAATGTCAGTGAACAGCAGTGCTGAACGAGTCAGTGAGTCAGTCATTTAGTGAAATGAATCAGAAGGATTGCACCCCCTGAGAGAAATGGTGATGCGCATGAGTACCATCATTAGAGGGGCTTTACCTCAGCTCACCTCGCATGCGCTTGCAGTCCATGCCTGGCCTCGTCTAACCTAACAACTACCAGGCACAGCTTGAATAGCAAGAGAAATAAGTTGATGTTGTACCATGGTGAATCAGCTACAGAATCAGATTGTGTTTTACCATATAAAAAAGTGCAAAGAAATTGTATGCAATCCCTTTTGGTGCAAGAGAAGAGTAATGAGAATGAAATATGAATATGAAATATGAATATGAAATATGAATATGGTAAGACTTTATTTTATGGTTCTCTTTGTAGTGTATCTACATGTAACAACATGTAATATGTACTTACACTGAAATGCCTAACATTAACTATAACCCTAGGCTGCAGTGTAAGTACATAATGTTACATATTGTTAAAGACTTTGTTACACTATATCTAACTGATGTTACAAGGACAGTAAAATAAAGGGTACCCAAAAATATACACAAAAACAATAGTAATGGTGATATGAACTTATGCGCTGTACAGGACTTACATGCCATACTCAAGTGCAACTCAAAGTGCAAGATATGGTAAGCCTCTGCAGCACCCTTAACACACACACACGCACACACACCATTTTACTGGTGTTATTGTTAAGAGCAGATTTTATCTGTGTGTGTGTGTGTGTGTGTGTGTGTGTGTGTGTGTGTGTGTGTGTGTGTGTGTGTGTGTGTGTGTGTGTCTGTCAAGTCAAATAGGTTTTTATTGTCGTTTCAGCCATATAAATAGTATGGACAAGACAGATACATAATAGTGCCTACATACACTATTAAGGACCGTGTGTGTGTGTGTGTGTGTGTGTGTCTGTGTGTCTGTGTGTGTTTGTCATGAAACAGCAAAGGGAGTAACCGTAATGACCCTACCCCAGATGTAAGCAATTTTACAGAATTCATTTGCTTACCATGTTAAAAAGCCTTCAATTTCACCTTCCCTGGCAGTGGCTGTCTGAGCCCAAGCCAGGAATTTCCTACTCAAACCAGCCAGAAAACTGATCTCTGCCGGATCAAGACTTCATCCAATTTTATGGAAACTTTCTCCTCAGTTAAGGAACTGTAGTTGCGTGTCACGAAATTACCCTCCTTATCTCCTTAAAACATTAACAGAAAAAAAGGATTTGGAAAGAAATCTAATCTTAAAATGGAAAAATCAATTGTTTCAATATACACGGTTAAGTCTAATTTGCTACTCCATTAAGTCAAACGAGACCCTGGAAAACTCTTAGCAATGACATCAGAAGTGACAAACATCAAAAGGCCTCCTCAAGTTGTGCTTCTGTTTGCAAGAACACGGTGGAAAGGAGGAAGAGAGGGAGATTTCTGGGAAACCTCTGCAAAGTGAAATTAAAAAGATAAGCCATAACAGACATGGTGATGTTTAGAGAGCATTTCGGCTTCAGGCATTAATAAAGTAGATGGGATTACAGTGTTCCCTCACCACATCCAGCATAATATCCCCACCATGATCACAGAATGTTTCACTGTGGGCTGAGAGCCATCATCTTCTGGTATACATCTGTCAGCATGGTAGGCAATGTAAAGAGAGAAATGATGTGTATATATCCTTGCAGCACTGATGACCAGCAGTAGCTTTTTTCAATAAATCCTTCAGAAGTCTTGGTAAACAGAGCATATAGGATATTTAGAGATGTTTAAAGATGTATTAATGCCTGATGTGTGTATACATGTGGTTGAACTGGTAACTCGTATGGTTCGAGTTGCAGCACAGTCATGAGAGGGCGTGCTGCTAAAATGATTTTGTGCAAAAGTCTTTGAGTATCCTCACAGTTTTATGCCATGTGCTCTCACCCAGTTCTGCTAGCTTAGCTCATAGAGATTTGCTTAATGAAGACGAACATCCATTTGACCTCCCCTCTCCCCATTCTGCCATCTGTGTCTACTGAAGTTACTTATCGATGGAAGGGATCCCAGTTGCATTTTCTAAGGCTTTGCATGCAATCACACAATTTGTTCATTTGTTTCGTATTAAACCCAAGGGATGGCAACAAACAATTGATAATCTCCTATATTTCAACTGTAGATCTACTTTATAATATATCGTGCATTTCTTCTGTATAATTGCTGTCACATGAAAAAGAAATATACTGTACATTTTTAATAATGCAGTGAGCTCTCAGACAGCATAATCCTGTTCAGACGTGATGGTGTCTGGCAGATGTCTGAATTCATCTTCCAGAAAAACCTTTCTAATGCTATTTCAATGCCTCCCCACACACTACAGAGGGCAAAGCAGAGTTGTCACAAGCAACAATGCAAGAAGGTGCCTTGGAGATGTGTTTCCCTTTCTTCCTGTCTATAATATGCAAATACCTTACAACTAGCACAAACACTAAAATAACAACAACAAAAAACTATAATACCGTGGTTAGACAATCTGTGGCTAGAGCCTACAACAAAATCCTGTACAATTTGAAAAGCAGTATCATAACACATGACATTGACTGAATGAAGAAATAAAGGAATGAATGAATGAATGAATGAATGAATGAATGAATGAATGAATGAATGAATGAATGAATGACATACAGTAACTTAAACCTCATCATGACTGGTGTTTGCATAGGATACTGGTAGGCCTGCTACTAATATGGTGCCAGCAGGATACTACAGTATTTTCTACACATAACGTTGATCATTGATTTTGTCTTACCAATTGTGGTCTGCTGCCAGGTTATGAAAGACACCATTTTGTGCCCACAATTCCCAAAACTTGCACTGCTGTCAGTTTAAGTTCTGGTCCTACAAAACACTGAAAGGAAGAGGTGGGCTGTTCAGCTATGCTCTCTCTTTTTGTCTCTCTCTCTCTCTCTTAGTCTCTATTTTCTCATTTTTTGCTCTCTCTTTCATCCTTTCTCTCTTTCTCTCTCTCTCTCCCCCCCCTCTCGTTCTCTCACTCTCCATTCTCACATGCAACAAACACACTGAATAAGTTATTATTGCAAGCACTCGAATGAAAAATTCTCAAATGCTATTTCTCATTCAAAAGTATTTAGCTCAATTTTTTATTTCTAAAAAAAATAAGGCATAGGTGTCGGAGATCTCTTAGCTTGCTATAAATGTCTGTAGTATATGCTTGTGTGTGTGTGGGTGTGACTGTGCCTCTGTGTGAAGACAGGATGTTTAAACTTTAAAGCAATGCCATTTTAGTGGTTCAATTATTGACGACCCTTGGCAAACCATGAATAGGTTCTGCATAATGCAGACCTTCAGAAATATTTCAGTGCTGTATACCTGGGAATTTCACTTAGTCTCACTCCACATATTAATAATAAGGGACCCACTGGCACATGCACACCTCATACATACATATCCATGCACTTCAGAAGGGGCTTTCATAAGTAATACAATAGATAAAACACTTTTTTTTTTTACTTTATTGATGACCTTTGCTAAAAATGAATCAAGTATGACAGGAACCATCTTCATCTGCTTCATCATCTAGTCATTTTCAAGCCACTGTCTAATTCTGACTTTTCAACAACAAATATTTCTAAAAGAGGAGAGAGATGGTGCAATTGCATTTCCCAAAGTGAACAAAATAACCTAAGTAGCTTAACCGTGCTTAGTGTTTTGGACGAGATGCATTGCCTCTAATTTTGAATTGCTACTCATTTTAGGAAGCTGTGAATGAAAAAAAACAGTAAGCAAACAGTGCTTAAGCAAAACTGTTTTGCCATTTTTGAATACCTAAGTAAGTTAAATGTAGGTCAAAGTCTAAAAAAAAACTCAAAACAGACACATTTTAACCCACCGTACCTAATGCTCATTAGAAGGTGGCCATTACTTCAGGGTCTGACAGTATATACCACAATCTCAATTCAGCTTTGATAATCAGTTTGGTTAAAAACTGATTTGAAAATGATCCACACAATTGCAGAAACAACAAGAGAGCAACCCTAAACCCTTACACCGTGTATACTGTATGTGTTAAAAACAGCTCTGCCTGCTATTGTACACAAAAAAAAAGAAAGTAGGGTTGGAGAATCTTTTTGAGACATTGGAGACCTCTACTCACCTTTTAAGGACAACTGACTGTTGTTTAAAACTGCCTATGGCTTTTATATTATGTTTATAGACACCTCTGGCATCAATTTGTCCTTGGCACAACTAAACACAAATTTCTCCCCATTTAACTGCAAAACACCCACATTACTCAGAGGGAAGAGTCCTGCAGAGTACTTTGTGTTCTTTGTAAACTTACACAGTACATTGTCAACTGACTTTGTGCTTAAGTGACTTTTAAGTGCTTCTTAACTGTTACTTAATATGAACATCTGGAACCACTTGGGAAGGTGTGCTTTCTTCTCTAAGAGTATCTCGAGCTCATGTAAGAGCTGGATCAAAACAGCTCATCATATGTATATACAGATTTAATGCATTGGGCAAACTGAATCCATGAGCCATTTACACGCACTGTACTACACATGCACCTGCACCTGTGGGTTTTGCAAGAAACCATGTGATTGGACAGCAGTATTTCAGTTTGAATAAGATTATTACTTTGACATATTTAAAGTGTTAATTTTGAGAGTGTGCAAAATTTTAAAAGGTTTAACCACCCAGCATGACCCAATATGACCCAGTGTCTCTTCGCTCTCTTATGGTATCGAGCTAACGTTCCTCAAGTGTATTTCCTCACCGGCATGTGCTGTTTTTGTTTTGTCGAGTGCCAAGTCTGCGAGATGTTCTTGGGGAGTGACCATTTTTCATTTTCTCCTGCTTCCTTTACATGAATTTAGTTTTAATATGCCACTTGCATCCGATGAATCGCACCTAATTGAAGTGCGCACACATTAAATGTCAACTCGCAGGCACCAGTCGGGTCACGGTCATTTGAGTTCTATTTGCAAACATTTACTGCGGTGTCCCACACACCTCCAAAAATGGTCATTTCATAAGAAGTTGCCCTCATTAATTCTGGTTTGGGATTAAATTATTTATAACATCTACAATTGCTTTCCTTTTATAACTTAGCGTCTTATGCATACAAACGTCAGTGCAGGGATCACTTGGGAAGAACGTGTACTTCTGTCTGTCTTGGGAGTGTGATACTGTCCTCGATATCAAATGTTAAGCAGGAGTCATCAAAGGTTTAAGGGATTTGTCAGTTTACTTAAGACAAACCCCCGCCCCCCATGAAATGACGTCAAAGGAGCACAGGCAAGACTAAATAAGGCTTGTTTTATCCCTGTCAGTGTGCAAACTGCCTTCACGCTCTTCTTAATGGGCTTTTTTGGAAAGGTGTGCCAATAGAGAATGGAAGATACATGAGGGAAAGCTCTAATAATGCATTGTGACAGACCTCTCTCTGGCCATATATAAAGTCTTTGTTTACAATAGCAAAGGTGTAGGTGTTCCCAGTTGGGGAAAAAAAAACTATGAATGCTACACATATTGAAGGTTCACTGACATACTGACATCAAGCTGGCACCTTCCCTAGTGGCTGAGGCCTACAGGTTAATGTGTGCTTCCCCTTCCCCTTCCCCTTGCCTTGAGCTGTGCTGCACATGTGCGAGGAGTACCGGCACCATGCTGGGATAAACGTCAGAGTAGGAAGGTGGAGAGTGGGAGGAGGGGAAAAAACACAACAGATTAAAAAGCCCTTTCAAATTAAACTTAAAAACAAGGCAGACGTTCTTATGAGACACAAACCAACAAAGTAGGAGGCGCTATTATTAAACACGGCGCTTGACAGAGGAGGGGTGGTAATGCCAGTCAACACAGTAGTGGAGTTCTTTCTTACAGGTTTCTCTTATTGAGACTTTGGCTAAATATGGACATGCCATTGCTACAATAGAGGCTTACCTATAAGCTTGACATGGATGCCCACTTGAAAGTGCCATGAATCAATGATTAGGCTTCACTAGACTCGGTATACAAACAGAGAATGCAGAATATGGTTGTTTCTGGGTTTGATTCTGTTTATGACTGAGCTCAGTGTGGTTACTTAGTCACCTTTTATGAGTCTGTTCATGGCATCAGAGCACTGCATCTCTGTTACAAACAGTCCTTTTTGTGTCAGATGTTTGTCAGAAGAAGGCTCCGTAGGCTACTTACAAATGTTCTCTCAGGCAAACTTACATTATGTAACTAACCATATATGGTAAGCTACATGTTTCAGGATGTTTCACACTTTAGGCCTAAATACATTATGAAGAATGGGCACAAGATGGCTGCCCTCAGTACGGTTTTTATCTCGTGAAAACGGTCCTGAAAAACCCTGTCCAAAACCTGCCACAAAGATGTCATCTTCTGACACTCTAATCTCATCTTAACATTTGGTTTGAATTGATTGTTTCACAATGCTACTGGTCAACTTTAACCGCACATTTTACTGATTAACTTATCTGACCTTGTGCTAACCTACATGCCAGGCTCTGCAGAACTGCCTTTTAAATTCAACAGTGTGCAACTAATGGTTCTGACATCCATTTGACATTGTCAATGTAAGCCCCAAAGAGTCACAACTGAAAGCACTTGCACCAATCTCTACAATAAACCTGAATTTGCTTTATGTACAAATCTCATTAGAATAAATGAATTAGGTAAACAATAACATTTACAGACAAAATGAAGTCTAACATTTGGGGAACACTGGAAAATGCAGAATATGATGTAACAATTGTTTTTCTTGAAGTGATTACTTTAATAGAGTTTTTAGGCTGGGCTGGTGGCCAAACAATTACTTACTCTGAGAAAAACAAGCACCTAAAAGGCATATTACAACACAACTGAGAAGATTAATAATTCTTAAGCTGTTTAGGTTGCATGCAATTAGGCCTGTGACTAACAGACCCCATTTCAATACAAAACCAGGCCCAACCCCTAGCCTCTGACAATAATAATGAATTTTATATTATTCTGACTTTAGAAATCGCTGCTTACAGTATAGACAGCTTGCTTGCATCTACTTATAGGCAAACATATGCGGTGGAAAGCTGCTTTTGACAGCCGTCCTTCCTGTGTGTAGGAAAACACGGAGCCGTCAGGGAGAAAGTGAAAGTGAGCAGTGAGCTTTCTTGGCTGTCTTTCATCGTGGTGCTATATGAAAGCTGCCATTTGTGTGCAGGCCCATCTCATGTGAGGTGGATGGTGTGTGTTTTTGCTGGCAGGCGTTGGTAAAATACAACGCAAACACGTGTACGTGTAGTGCAGCGGGAGCAGCGCTTTCACTGCTATATGAGCAAGATTATAGGAAATATGTGGCAATTTAAGTAAGCAAGACCATCAGGGAAACACTGATTTTGATGGCAACAAATTAGAGCTTTCCTTCAATGCAGAAACAAGCCATTAGCTGAAATATTGTTTCTATAAATCATGTTTCCCTTTTTGACACTATCTCATTTCTTTTGGAGCAGTTGAATCATTGCATGTTCATCCTAATATCTCCTTTGCTCGATAGCAGCCAAATTCTTTTCTCAATTTAATGTGCTTCTCTCCCCAACAATCACTCCATTCTTTCAAGGCCCTTTCAGTCTCCTGCCATTTTCCAGATGAAAGCTATGGCTTTGCAGGAAAGGCTTCTGTTTGGCTTATAGGACTGTGTGAGGGAGAGTGTATACTATAGGATTGTTTGCATGTGCATGGCCACGATGTACAATTCCTAAACACAGAGTCCCATCTGTTGCCCAGGTGCTGTGGAACTGGGTGAGGCACCCATGACACAGAGGAGCTGCGACGTCAATGGAGGGTAGGATGTCCTTGACGCATGTTGCTAGACAGACAAAAAAGGAGCAAAGCATAACTCCAGGCTCCATTTCTTATCCCCTCTTTTTTTCACAGAGCACCACCGCCTAGTTTTGTTCCAACAGAGAGGCCAACATAACAGCTGTTTCGAATGGAAAAACCGTAAGAACACTGATCACCATGTGTGGCATCTCTCGTCATTTATCAGGCTGAATTATGCTTAATCTATTCTTGAGCTCCATGAGGCCATGAGATTGAATAACACGCCATGCCTTAAGGCCTGGTTAATGCTGTCTCTGTCAACTAGCTGTCAACCCATCAATAGTTTTTTCTCCAGCATCAATGCCTGAAGGAAATGGAATACTGCAATGATACGAAGGTGCAGTGCTCAAGCCACAACTAAATATTAAATATCCAACTTCAGTGGTAAAATACAACCAGAAGAAAATACTTCGAAAGTTTGTTATTGCCAGAATATGTGCACTCGGTCTTGGTTTTGGGAAGGTCTTGTGAGGTAGATGTGAGGAAAATGGGAAGCTGGCAATGATCTTTGTTTTTTTAACAGAGCGTGAGGAATTTCAACACACAAGGAATTTCAACACACATTGTTTGGTTTTCTTTTCAGTTTTAACAACTGAAAAGATTTTTTTACAGCATTGTTAAAATATTGTTTTGTAACACAGGCTTGTCAACAGAAATCTTTTGGTTTGCTTTGACTATATCAAACATGCCATTACATCTTCCATGCCAAACACAAATCCTCAGAAGCACGATAGCACTCACTCAACAGCTATCATCTATCTGAGAAGTCCATATATGATACTCCACTCCCCAATGGAGCACAATTAACCTGTCAGATAGATGTTGTGCTTTGCCATGCCAGCAATGTTAATGTAGTCATGCCCTTTTAGCCCTTCTCTATTTACGGCCATTTTTCTTCAACGGTGGCTGAATGCCTTAACTACATAGCTAGTTTGGTCATTCTGTGTCCAGTAATTTTTATTTCAATGTCTGGGCTTTTTTTTTTTTGTCTTTTCAAATGCATACTTGTGTTCCTGTAACAACATAGCCTACTCACTATCACATGTAATGTAATAAGCTGTTAAAACTAGCATGGAGGGTTTTTTGGACAATGATTACGACAAGGATTGTCAATCATTAAACATGTTCCTGCTGCCTACCTCAAAGAACAACATTTCATCATCACTGTTGTATCTATTTCCATTGCTAACCTTTAATGATTATTTCAGTACATGATGTTAGCAATATATTCAGTCAGATGTTATGGCTCCAGTCCAGGAGATCCAGGAGAAGATCATCAGTGAGTGACACAATGGAAGTAACAAAAAAAAGAAAATCTAAGATAAATCGTGGAAAATAGATCACTGAACATGTATTTTAATCCATGATTTTTTTCATGAAAATGAGAATCTGCCTCCTCAGATTCCTTATGAGCTGATGTTTACTTACCCTCTCAGACTAACAGATAACTCATTGTAATTACCTTTTCTGAAGTCCTGCCACATATTTTTTATAATTTCCCCGTCATGGGTTAACTGAAAGTCAAATACCTGACACCAGAGAGAGGGAGGACCACCAGATGCCTGATGAATTGGACTCCATAAAACTCTGTTTTACAATGAAGCACACAATAGCCAAGCTGGGTGAGGAGAGAGAGATGTGTGCATTCCATGGTTGTTAAAATTCTTATGGGTAATTTGTAATGGCCTGAGGACACATTGTGAGAACTCTTGATAGGAATTGTCTTCTCCCTTGTGGTTTTGTTGAATAACAAGTATTCCAAACAAAAATCTGTCATTTATGCACATCCCTGCTGAATAAAAAAAAAACATATATATATATATATATATATATATATATATATATATATATATATATATATATATATATATATATATATATCAAAAACTCAATTGTTAGTTCAGGAAAAATTTGTTTTGAAGCAAACGAACTCTATTTATGCAAACTGCCATGACGAAAATTATGCTCGCAGTTGCTGGGCAACTGAATATGATGACACACAACACTGTAAATTATTGGATGTAAAAAACTCATTTTTAATCATGGTCATCTCTGCATGAATGCCCTCGGGTCAGGCCCATTACTCTATGTCCCAGACAGAAGGCTGACATCAGAACGGTATGAAGTCACACTGCACAATTCATCAACAACAGTGTTAGGAAGGGGAAAACTTATCCCCACTCAGTACAATACACCTAGCCTTGTCATAGGGATGTACTGCATAAAAACACAGACATCCATTAGCTGGACACAGTGAATTGACAGGCTTGATAGCATAGTCAGTGGAGATTGAGCGTCATGTGATGAGGTCTGTGGAGCAGCAGATGTGATTTATTAAGTGTATGTCGGTTAAAAGGGAACGCGTCAACATCCAAGCGAAAACAGAACAGGGGGACTGTGTTGCACAAGCGAGCCACACCACAGGGCCACTCCCCTGACAAAAAGCCATTCATCTTCCTTCTCTTGCCTGGGAGAAAAAGTCGCCTCTATTCCAGCACTGCTTCACTTGGGGAGGGGGGTGCGGGGGGGGGCACAACGCCTACGAGGGGGACTCTTGCATGTGTCTTCAGCCACCTCTTCTCACCCGCCTCCTGCATCTCCTCTCTGTCCTGTCCTCCTTCCTGGGTGGCGCTCTGCTCCATCATGCGGTGGCATGCAGCTGACCAAGTCGCCCTCTTTCTCCCCCATTTCTGTGTGGGACTTTCAGTCGAGGCTACAGCTGGGATCCTCCTTACTTAGACGCACTGCGGTGGCTCTATCTTTTAGTTCATGTTTCTGAAGTGCAGTGTGTGTGTGTGTGTGTGTGTGTGTGTGTGTGTGTGTGTGTGTGTGTGTGGGTGTGTGCGTGTGTGCGTGTGTGTGTGTACGCACTTTACAAATATGAACTAGAAAATAATGTCCACTGCAGGGGGTCTAACACACAAACTCACACACACACACACACAAACTTCCTACAAGGTGGAATAACAGTCTGTGAGGGCATTGTGATTAACTTTCGAATAAAAGACACCAATTAAAAATAAATGTAGATCCCAGGTATACGGTATGTAGTCATGCATCTTGCCAAACTGTTTAAGACTCCAGGGCTCCAGGGTATAAAGTAAACATAATGTTTTTATTAAATTCATTCAGGCAAAGAACACCCACACTAGGCCTCTAAGGTAACAACCTCAATGTACTAAACACATGGCAGTTAGTGAATTTACTTAAGTGCGGTCAAAAACCCCAGTGATTTAAGCATTTATGTGAATTTACTTTAGGGAATTGACTTTAGTGAGAACATGGTAAGGTAACATGGTAAACCAGAGGTGGAAAACTCCAGTGATAAACAGTAAATGTTGTACCATGTTTTTGTTCCAAACAACACCAGCTGATTCCAGCACAACTCTAACTCTAACCAATATAAATGACATACAAAGCTTAAAATCATCCATTTTAAATGCACAGGTAGAAGCAATACATAGCAGAACATTTGCTTCCTGAATATATAAACATGTTGCAGTTGATATTGACTTTTGTGAGTATATGCAGTAAATACATGGCTTCCTACCCTTACTATTTTACTACCCTTTCTTCAGTAGTCCTAGCGTACCCCCCACACTTTATTCACAGTATGGCACCTCTCACCAGGCTATCTACCTTATTATATATACCGTTTCACCATTCCACTAGTAATGCCACATGTTGCAAAGGACATGTCTAAAACCTGTGTTTCTGTGGTTATGGCCGGGGCAGAGACACCCTGTCCACATCATCACTCACGTGAGATGAGCTCTTTGGTCAACACTCTGCCAAGACCAGTCAGTCAGGAAGCAACATAAACAACACCAGTGGCTACTTGTTTACACATACAATACAAAAATGAGACCGAAAATGTTATTTGGTTGGGAAAGTCAAAGAATGGTCTCACTGGCTGTACCTCTCTCAGAACATAAAGGGAAAAGCCACATGACCCCCGATTTTTTGACTGGCCTATCTTGAATTGTTTTTGTTTGATTTTTACATATGTAACTTGGATACATTTGTTTTATTGAATTACATTTGTAATTTATTTACTTTATTTCTGGTAAGCATGTTAAATTGGCCGGGTATATGAAATCTGCTATATAAATAAAGTTGCCATGCAGTTTCTTTACATTCCCCAGGTCCATCTCAATACATTAATTCAAATGACAAGGATGCAAGGATTTACTGAATTAAATGGGAATGGTGAGCAGTATTTAATTATAACCACCCAAATAAATACTCTTTTAAACCGTTTGTGTCTGTAATAAGATATGTATTAAAGGCTAGGCCCTATTTTTAAAAAAAAATACAATATTTGCATAATTTCCTAAACTGCTCTGGCCACTTGTCTTACCAATTACTACAGTTCATTAAGGAGAATCTTCAAACAGGGTTCAAATCCTAGACCCACCCCATCTAAAGGGACCTCAATCTTTCAAAAATGGTTTGGAAATGGCATCATACAGACCCTGTAATTTTGCAAAGGTAAAACAGTAGCTTTTAAAATTTTAAAAATGCTGTGAACTCAAATATCTAACCTGATGACTTTGAATTTTGAATCTACCCTCAAATTTATTTATTCAAATGCCTGGTAAAAGATATATGCCAAATGATGGAATAAAAATCGAATAAGGAGCTACAATGAAATATGTGAAATGTCTTTTGAAAAGAGATCACTGACACACTTTTCATGAGCTCATGGTGACCATTCATGCTGAGAGTGTGTATTTTCGAAATAAAGAAATGGGCCAACCTTTCATCACAAAGGCTGCTGTGATTCACTAATTCAATGTAGTGTTTGTGTATTATGATAGCCTACTGCGGAGAGCTTAGGTCACTTAATTGCAGTAGTAACAGATGTTGCATCTAAATTCAATTGCAACAGTTCAGTTGTTCAGTTTCCACAAGCCTCTAATAACTCACAACACATGCCACCTAAAATGTAGGGCACGGTCTATTATTTAGGTCTGTCTCCAAGAAGGTGATTATTGGGCAGGAACTGCACCGCAAGTCCCTCTCATATTCGTGAACCTCTCTGTATGTGAGCAAAAGCGGGGGGAGTGGAGATGACGAGTCGTGCCCTTGAACTGGAACCTTAGAAGATGGAATGTTTCATTTCAATGAAGTTCCCTGTGCCACTAGACTACTGAATGAAAGCATGCTCCTGTGTTAAGCCAAGGGTGGGTGTGAACTGAACACGGCAAGAGTGCTGCGTACACCAGCTCGCGGAGGAACTGATGAGTAACAAACTGAATCCCCTCCTCTTCGAGCTTCACTATCCCGGACTGGAGCGCGTTAATGTGAGTATTTTGTCTTTACGCTCCGACAGCAATGAGACCTGAAGCAACCACGGAGGGAAAATTCAAAGAAGTGTGAAATGTGACTGAATACTCGCGGACACGTCACGCATTTAGGGACGGTAGATGTGTTTCAAGCGGACAACGCGCGAGAGTCGAACGATCTTGACCTGAGGTGACAAAGGACTCTTAAGTACGGCGGCGCAGCTCAAGCGCAATCCTTATTAGCGCGAGGGGGGAAAACAACAAATGGCCTAAATCTGTTCAATGTCAGAAGTTGGTCTGTCTCACTGGTTCACTTGCACTCTTTGGGGGTGCCCTCTACCCATGTACCTGGGAACAGAACAAAGACAATGGGATGTATTGTGATAAAGCATGTAAATCAAACTATTTACAGGCTACAGCACGTCCATTTATGCAGGACATATATTTCTTTTGCAATGACTTACACGCCCTCTGGAGATGTTATGCATCACATTAACTAACGCATTGATGCCGTGATGGCTTAGCAGACAAACGTTTTAACTTGTTAGAGGGTACTTTGCTCTGCAAGTCTGTAAGTGATGGCAGTGAACTCTGTCAGTCAAAGTGGTGCGTCAGGCTCCACTCACGAGAGTAGCTCCAAGGCGCCCCATCGCAATGGATATATGAAAACATGTGTCGTGTCGCTCCGTCAGGACTCTGAATGTGGATGGTGGGAGAGGCTTATTTTCAATAAAATATGGACTTCCCAAAAGCTGCACTCTGCGGTGTTTGTGGGGTCGCTTTCGGTTTTTCTCGCTCTGGTTGTTAAATGTGTGGAGTGGGAGACTGAACCTGGTGGTGACAGACCGTCAGCGTCCTTCATTCATTTTCTATCCAGCTGCGCGGGGGAGCTATTGCTAACTTTGTGGCATGTTATCTCGCCCGTTTTCACCCTTGCATGTGCCTTCTTCTGGGTCGGTCTGTACCTAATCCGGTGTGGAATATACATAAGAACTTCTCTTTTCCTCCTCACCGTGTGCCACTTGGGCGAAGCCGCGGCGCGCTGCCTGTTTGACGGGGCGAATGGTCAGGCGTTCTCTCTTACGTCTGCCGTGGTGGTGCTCGCCTGCTTGGCAAGCAGTGCACTCATGGTGCTGAGACTCAAACAGGGGGTCTCTGTCATCATTTTCATCAGCGTCCTCAGGACTATTTCACTCATATCTCTGAACAAAGTACGAGGAGCCTGGAGACCTTACTTGGCATACCTGGTCGGAGTGCTTGGAATCTTACTAGCGAGGTATGCTGACAAGGTCTTTCCGAAAGAAGGGACTCACCGGGAGGGTTGTACCTCCGTGACTGGGTCGAAGGAAGAGGTCCCTGTATTTAAAAGGCGAAGGAGGTCCAGCTCCGTAATATCCTCAGACATGGCACACAGTCAGTCCAACAGCAAGTCACTCAGGAGGACTTCATTGCCATGCTTACAAAGAGACCAGGTAAGAAACTGGGGGTTTCACCTTGTACAATCCAGCTGTGGTCGGCTTGGCCATGCAATTTGACCATTCTTCAATACTTTTTGACCATGTTGTGCAATTTTCATTGTTAGGAGAGATGGCATCAAGTCAGAAACAAAACAAAGACACAAATAACAGCAGTGAAACAAAGTAACTGTACTGTATATTTAATCAAATGTTTAAAGTTTATTACAAATAATTTGAACTGGTAGTTCTAAGATGGGCTATAATATCTGGTAGCTGATAGTTGTTATTGTAACAAATAAACAGTTGTCATAATTTTGCACAGAAGTTGTCTTTTTCTGAAGTGCATAACAGTACTATGAGAATCGAATGCATTATTATTCCAGTGGGAGTGCAGCTGGGTTTCAGTCCTTTTTCAGGCTCACAAACATATTGTAAGCTTGTTTGTTTATTGTGCATTTCCCAGGTATGCATATTAGCTGTGATTTCTGTGAAGTTTTCTATCACCCTTTTAGATTTTTTTGCCGTATGCAAAATGCAGAAAGTTTAAACATATTTCTCAAGCTTACAATCCTGAAATATTTGTGCTGTTGTCAGCTGCTCATTCTCCACTTAAAATCAGGGTCTGCTCAGTCAGTGAAAGTCACTTTTCATGACAGACTACTGTGATTGAAATATAAAATTAACATCCATATTACTTTTTATTGCTGGGTGCAAAGGTCATTTTGCCGGAGTGGTACAGTGACCATATACAGTATGTGCAAACATATGATTTCATATTCACAAAGTCTTGTTTTTTCCAGGGAAGCCTAATTTGTTAGCTGTCATAAAAAATGCACTACAAGATCACTGTAGTGCACAAATAAAGGCAAACTTTATCCCTTTGTCTGACATAAGTCTATGGCTGTTTTTTTGTTTTTTTGTTTTGTTTTTTTCAGTTTATACCTAATGCAGGAACATGTGTTGTTTCATAAAGACTGCTGCTTCTTAGACACTGACTTGACCCACAGTGATGTGTGTCAATGCATGCTTATAAAAGAAATGTCATTTCAGGGACACTGACTGGTGTCCATTAGCTCTGAACACCTGACAGTGACCTCTGGAAATTGTGGTGGCTTTGGTGCTCAAAGCCCAGAGCACTTGCACACTTGCGCTAGGAACCGCAAGGCCAAGAGGCAGTGCACTTTTCTGATTTGAAGGCCGGGTCAACAGTGTGGATTTATGACCCCGCTGGTGGAAAAATCGGTGACCGCGGCGAAGGGCTTCAATGAGAAACAGATTTTCTGTCGGATCAAAAGCTCTCATTGATAGCTGGGCAGTGGTCAACCTGTGCGGATGCTGCGTCCTCTGAAAACAAACTTCAGCTTTCAGAGTGCACACTGGTGACGCAGGCCCCTAACGCACAGCACGCTGAACCCATCAGCCTGTTCTCTTTCTGATGATATATGGCATCTCTAAATGTCTGACATGTCTGTAAATCTACCTGTATCAGATGAGTGTATCTTTGGGAAATCATTCACAGAGAAAAAGGGCCATGATGGATTGTTTTGAAGGCAGAGTTTGGAGAGAAAAGGCTCTGGAGGTACCTGAAAAAAAGCAAAGCACTGGCTGACTGTGATAAATTGTGTCACATTGGAAATATTTGCCTTTTGTAACTTTAAATCAAATCAGAATTTTAGAAGCTACTGATCGGAAATTCACTTGTAAAAGATGTCAGTGGAAGAGACCTTAAACAGTCATTACTGCTTTATTGCTCTGAAGATGTTTTTCTCTCAGACCATAGTTGCACCCCAGTGCTTGTGTTTGGGTAGTTTTATGTTATTTATGTAATGTACTGGTTGGTTTTCCATACAACATGTCATAAAAAAAATACAGATGTATACATATATTTTTAAACGTTGAACAAGAACCCCAAGAGCTCAGTCAGACTGAGACCAGCATGGCTAATTTCTACATTTATGTAAGCCTGCGGAGGGGAGTTATTGTTGTTGCATTGTGGATATGTAAAAAAGCTGAAGCGTTCACTGTATGTCTTGGTCACATACAGTATACCTGAATTGTAAGCCCAGGATGAGCCCTCTAGTGACTCATTTGCAGAAGCACAGGTCCTTTGTTTTCAAGGGAGCGCTGTAACCCCCTGATGACTGCACGGCACACTGTCAGCGGACAATCAGGAGCCTTCGCTCTGTCACAAACCCCTCCAGATCTGGCTTTTCGCTCTGTCACAAACCCCCCTGAGCTGGCATTTCGCTCTGTCACAAACCCCTCCAGATCTGGCTTTTCGCTCTGTCACAAACCCCTCCAGATCTGGCTTTTCGCTCTGTCACAAACCCCCCTGAGCTGGCATTTCGCTCTGTCACAAACCCCCCTGAGCTGGCTTTTTCGCTCTGTCACAAACCCCCCAGATCTGGCTTTTCGCTTGGTCACAAACCCCCCTGAGCTGGCTTTTTCACTCTGTCACAGACCCCCCTGAGCGCTTTCCTCTGGGTGCCTCTCAATTTCCGGTCGGGGAGTCAATCAGCACATCGATGGAAGAAGCTATTTTGTGTTTCGTGTTTGTGTGAGTGTGTGTGTGTGGGTGTGTGAGTGTGTGTGTGTGTGAGAGAGAGAGTGTGTGTGTGAGTGTGTGTGAGTGTGTGTGTGTGTGAGAGAGTGAGTGTGTGTGTGAGTGTGTGTGTGTATGTGTGTGTGTGTGTGTGTGTGTGTGTGTACATGTGCTTGTATTGGTCCTGGGCACATGGCATACATGTGGTGCTGCAGTCTTGTGTGGTCTCTCTGTGGTACTGAGTCAATAAGACCCTGGTGATCGGTGGTAGTCAATCCCCCCCAACACACACACACACACACACACACATACACACACACACAGACTCTGGAGTGGGTCTGTGCCCTTCGATGAGCGTAAGGAAGTGTGAACAGAGCGTCCTGCCATCACCACGGCCCACGAAAGGGCCAGATAGCGGCTGAGGCGAGCATGTTTTTCTTTCGCCATTTTCGAGACATGACATCAGTTTGTTAGTGTAACGATAGCCGGTGCTCTGAGAGGAATGCTACATCGTGTCAGTCCGTTGAGGAAGTATGACCCACGCTCACAGATAAGCTGAAATATGACAGTAAAAATGCCCTGCGTTTCTCTTGGTGTTGACATTGTCAACGGCCTTTCGCTAATGTCCTTGTTTATTTTACAGATAGACCCCCCTTCACATTACCGCTCCTCAGATCAAAACAGTTTATTCCAAAACATAAATTCACCAAGGAGAGACTAAATCCCTCTTTTTATGTAGCACCCATCCCGTCTTTCAGCACCTAATGGGAAAAAAGCATTTTATCATTTCTGTATGCGTATCCTCAGTCTTACGTAGGTTAGTATTTCCTGTTGAAGGGGCTATATTGGATAAACACATATCTGTCCATGTAGATGGTCCCGCACAGCGTGCCAGCATCTGTTGGCTTTCCAGGCAGCACAGCTTCGCCATGAAAGGTCGTCAGGAAGACATCAGCACATTAGAGCATGTCAGTATTCATTGACAAGATACAATTGAGTGTGGCCTTCTTGGCACGCACCTCATTTGTTGAGATAATGGACGGTGACAGACTGATCTTTTATATTCCAGTCAGAATGAGAGTCTGGAAGAAGAAAAATTCACTCTTTAAGTTTGGGGTTGGTTCACATAGCTCGTAAAAAGATCTTTCAGAAGAAGGACTCTGTTGCATTCTCTAGAAGTGCCAAAGGAGGCATATGTTTTTACACTGTTGTGTTAAAAACACATTTCTTGTGTTATGGCTTCTCTCATCTCAGTGGAACATCAGTGTTTTTACTGTGCACTGGAGAAAAGCACCAGAATCGCTTTAGGCTCATTTTTTATTGCATGGCATTTAGTTAGTTTGATTATCTAATTAAAATTGAATACGACAATTTTTTGTTGATATTGAAACTTCAAATTTTTTGTGTTTGTGGGGCAGTGGAGCATTGCGCGGTTGAGAAACTCGAAGCCTTAACCTTGAGAAGAGAAGTGGGGCTGTACTGGTCTGTCGCTTTCCACGGGAGTCCGTTTCCCCTCTTCCTGCCTGGCGCGTCAACATCGTCATCATCATCGGCCCAGTCTGGCCACTGCGGCGGCTGGACTGTGTCCTCCATCTGACACCAACACTAATATTATCCCAGCCAAGGGAGGAAATTCTTGCAAAACGTCAGACGATAAAGATATTTTAAACCCACGATAATGACTTCCTCCAGCGAGTGCTCTCCAAACGCAATCATCAGTACCAGTTTTGGAAATGATCACCGTTATGTTGTGTTTATTAAGCACAGCCCCTTAACATTCCCCCTTCCCATTTCTGAGGGATCGATGGGGTTTGTCAACCTGTCCACCAACTTTGTTTGTATTTGGAATGTAAAGACTCACGGGAAGTGATTTTTGGAATGGCCCGTTCCTTCTTGGGTTTGGGTCAGACTCAATCCAAAGCATGTGGCAGCTGGCTAAGAGAACCAGTGTGTGTGTGTGTGTGTGTGTGTGTGTGTGTGTGTGTGTGTGTGTGTGTCTGTGTGTGTGTGTGTGTGCTGGGGTGGACCCTGAGCAATTAGACACCACGAGTCAATGTCAGCAAAGCCAGTCGGCCATCCGGCAGGCTAGCAGAGCTGTCACTGGGGATGGGGGTGGTGTTGGGGCTGGGGATGTGAGCGGGGCGGGTAGAAAGTAGGTCATTTGAGGTTTGCTTTGGTGGCCAGGGAAAACAACCAAAACAACCACACTTGTCTCCCAGAATGCGGGGAGAGCTTTCATATTTAAGTGCTTCTGGAGCGCAGTAGTGTACTGGTCTGCGGCAGTCGCATGTACAGGGACCTGCTGTTTCAGTAATCAAACCGACAGACACAGAGACATAGGCACGTACACACACACACAGCCACACACAGACACACACACACACACACACACACACAAACACATCAGCACTCAGCATGTACTTACTCTATTCCTCACTCAACACACATGCATGCAGACACACAACACACACACAAACACACATCAGCACTCACATGCACTCTCTCCCTCACTCAATATGCATGCAGACAGACTCACACACACACACACACACACACACACACACACACACACACACACACACACACACACACACACACACACACACACACACACACTCCAGATCAAGCCTCTCCCTTTCAGTTGCTTGCAGAAGACATTCATGAATGATTCACATTCCCACATGATGGAGATTTCTAGATACTCCAACACCTTCACTGCAAAACACAACTTTTATCACTTCCAGTCTAAACATCTTTTAAATGCAAAAAATACAGCCCATGACAGCCTATGCCAGTCCCAGCGTCCTTCCACCAGTGGATCCACCAGTCGAAAACATTTAGAGAAAACCCTACAGCAGCACAAATCAAGTTAAACAGAGAAAGAATGTTTTTTTTTACTAAATGTATTTATTTAAGTATTTAAAAAAATACAACAAAAAACGACAAGAAAATAAAGAAAAAAAAACAGGTAGGTGCCATAGACAAAGTTAACATCAGCTGTTACACACAATATACATTTTTACAACAGGGTAAAGCATTGTGTTCTAGTCAGTTAGTCCAATGAGTAGCAGCCCATCACAGTTAATACAAGCTGTCCTGCAATTATTTATTGTCATACAATTAGGGTATCGAAGCCTCTGTGGCCTTAATCTTTTTTTTAAAGAAAACCCTTCATAAAGGTAGAATCTTTATGCCTAGACTTGTAAGCAAGTTTTTTTTACTTCCAGAGCCAGGGAGTTTGATAAGAACAGGTACAGAACTAATCCCTAAAAAAGAGTGAGAGGAGACAGCCTTCAGTAGACCCTACACTCAATGTACATACAACCCTACCCTACATGCAACTCATCCCATCTCTGTAAAGACTGAATGCTTGCCTGTCTCTCCTGGCTGCACCATAACACATGACTGCCAGATGGATAGTCAACTCGCACACACACACACAGACACCACTTCTCTTCAGCGTGCAAAAACACCTTTCACACAGAGACGTGTGTTTTGTAGTGTGGTGTGTAGTGTAGTGCGTTGTGTGTGTTTTGTAGTGTGTAGTGTGTAGTGTAGTGTAGTAAAGTGTTTGTGTTGTGTGGTGTTGTGTGTAGTGTTGTG
>CM050208.1:7537500-7557500 GCA_027475355.1 Coilia nasus
TTGTATTGGCACGGAGAGAAAAGGCCGGATTCCAGGGGGAGTTTTCATCTCCATCTCACACACATCGGAAAAAAATGAGGCAGAAAACACACTATGGGGGAAGTGAAGTGTGAGATTGTGATGGACCTCGTTCACAAGCCTATCCGATGAGCAAACGAAACATATTTCAAGTTGGCAAAAACATGAATGTTTTGTGTGTGTGTGTGCGTGCGCGCCTGTGTCTGTGTGTGTGTGTGTGTGTGTGTGTGTGCATGTGTGTGTATGTGTGGTTTCTGTCCTAAAGTCTGCTTGGGTCTGTTTTGTGCCTGGTGGTTTTGTGTTGGCTTAAAGCCTTAGATAAAGTCTCACACCTCTCTGCTTTGTGTGTTGTCCATATGTGTTCCTGACAAACGCTTTGCCCTTTAATCTTTGCTCGGCCCGCACTTTCTGAAATAGCTGCACATCCGAGCCTTCTAGTTTTGCATGCCTTTTTATTTCCTGTGTTTTTATTGCTTCTCTGGGGGACTGGAGTTAGCCGTAGCGATTTCTTTTCAAATGACCTCATGCGCAGTACGCTCATAACTTGCTCGGTCACGGTTTGTTAGCGAGAGGCAAAAAAGAAAGTCTCCTGTCAGCTGTTGTTGCTTTCCTCCGAAATCCGGCAGGAAAGCCTCTTTCTGCGTGGGGCTCTCTTTAACTTGCGAGTGTGCCGGGCGGCTTGTCGTGACCTAGAAGGCCTGAAAAAAAAAGCCTGGTGGTTGGCTGCACTCCACCCATTAGAGAACCCCAGCTGGATTTGCGTGTTACTCTGACATGTGAGACTATTTGGGGTTCTGGCACAGGAAGACATGGGGCGATGGGGAGCCCCCTTTTTCCTTGAAACAAACAGATGCGGCACTGCGACGGCACAGCACTTGGACAGCTCGCCCTCGGACCCCGGCCCGCAGCCTTACGCAACAGTCCAGCCCCAGCCCCATGCCTCCAAGCCCTCCAGCCAAGCGGCAGTGCAGCCAAAGGCTGGAATGACACCTGCCACTGACCCTCTTTGTCTGAAAGCCATCATGTCTTTTGTAACTGGGGTTTCACAGGGTTGGGCCAGTGTCTTAAGGTGTGATTGGCTGGGTGACAGCTCTGTCTTA
Organism: Coilia nasus; assembly: GCA_027475355.1. NCBI lineage: Eukaryota > Metazoa > Chordata > Actinopteri > Clupeiformes > Engraulidae > Coilia > Coilia nasus. Next base: position 7,538,619 of record CM050208.1, read on the forward strand.
GCCTAACTCTCGTCAGTATCCCCGACGTGTTTTTCTGGAGTGGAGTGAATGGTGCCTTGTGAGCCTCTGTTTTGTGCATGACAACACCATCTGACAGTGGACAGTCTGGACAGTGTGTGAAAAAAAATGAAAACATTAAAACATTATGTATACCAAATTTAGAGGAGACCGGAGACCAGGGAAGCAGCAGTCCCTTTTTTAGTCCGAGGGTCAGGTCACCTCTCACAATCTTAGTGCTAGCAGTGGCAGTATCATAACCCTCCCCAGTCCCCACCATCAGTCAAGGCAGCCGGCTCTTACGGACAACGTTTATCAGCCACTTGCTAAGGCTTGACCTCAAAGGCCTCGTTTTTCACAGACCTGTCATGGGTTGAACTTCCAACAGCAGCTCCCAAGTGCCAAGGTGATGCTTTCATTCTACTGCTTCCCCAAGTGTTTGCAAGCGTTGTCTGATGATATTGCTATATGTGATGTTTGTTCCGGCGCAAATGGTGTATGTTTCTTTTTCTTTGTCACCTCATTTAGAGTCACAGGAAGTGTGGCTTTAAGGAATGGCACCTTCTGAATAAATGTTGTGGCTATTTCCTGTTTTGGACAAAGGCACAAGGCACTGTGTTCTCACAATTTTTTTCCCTCCTGGTCTTCCTTGTACCGTTTCACTCACGTTAGTGTAATCACGCCTGTTATTAATGCAGCCATGTTCTTGCTCGTCTCCCGCGCCTTGCTTTCAGCTACCTGACCCTGTGCACAAGTGGGGAGATCAATGGGCGTGCGGGGGAAGCTGCTTTTCCCAAACAGGCCATAGAGGAGAGCCTGCTTTGCCTCAACCTCTCGCTGCACTTCCTGCCCCTCCGCTACCAGGCCACCATTTTGATTGATGTGCCAGAACAGTAAGCTCGAGCCCTTTTAGCTGCTCTCGTCCTGCTTAGCGCCGGTGAACGCCGCACTGGGGAATGCTAAGCAGCTCCACGGCCACTCTGGAGGATGTGATGAAAACAGTGTTATGATACGACTGCCATACACCCCTAAGTACACACAGACACATTCACACACGCACACACACACCTACGCGTGCATGTGCGTGTCACACACAGTTCATCTACTTTTGTGTGACAGAGGATGTCTGTGTATGGAGGGCCTGTTTAATGAATGGCCATTTTTGGTGCTCTCCAGAGTATAGTATTTACTATTTGGCCAGGGCTTTGCTCCATTACCTTTTGTGGCATAGCTGCACTCGTGCACCATCAGAGGAGCAAGGAGAACCCAAAACACCCAACACCCCCCAATGCACAAACCATCCTCCCTCCCTCCCTCCCTCTCTCCCTTCGTCCTCTTAAGAGGGAAAGAGGGGGGGGGGTTTACACATTCAAGTCACCAGGTGACAGTAGACATGTGTCTTGTCTATGTTTATGCGAGCGCTCTGCTGGTGGTCCGTTGCTTACGCCTGTTTTGTTTGGCGCTCCTTAGATACCACTCAGGCCAATGGGAAGATCTGTCATGCCATCCACCCACTGCCCGCGCCCCTGTTTATCAGGCAAGACTCCATTACACCAACTTAAAATTCCATTTCAATTTGTTCAGCGGACTTCAGCAGACTAATGTAACCCCATAAGTGACATCAGCTGGCATTTCACTTCACGATTTGCTGTCTTTTTGATGGAGGCTTTCTGTATTAATGGCTGAACAAAGTATTGAGAAATTTGAATCAGACACACAGTTGATTGAGCTCCTCTAACAGTCACCAAGGTCAATAAGAAATGAATAATTTCTCACTATTTATTCAGTTTTTTTTTTTCTTTGCCCGCGCTGGCTTACTGTGATTGTCTTAATTTAGGTGATTGCGTAGATTGGCATACTTATTCGCCCCTGCTGTCAGAAATGGATGCAATTGCCTCTGCCTCTGCCACCACTCACCACCACTGCCCCCCGCCTCGGCAGGAACATCGGGCATTCGGCAAGACGGGCAGTAGACAGGCATTGTGTGTGATGAGCTCATTATTTCTGAAATGTCAGCCCTAATGAAGATTAGTCACATTCACAAATTGACTCTATTGAGAGGTGCCGGCCGGGCACACTGTGGCTGGGGAGATTGGCTGAGGGGATTGTGGGGGTGTGTGGGAAGTGTGTGTGTGAGTGTGTGTGAGTGTGTGTGAGGGGGTGGTGGGGTGGCGGTTAGGCGCCTGGGATCCTGTCACAAACCATTAGCCGGCATTCATCCCCTCCGCTGACAAGCCCTCAATGCCGTTTCCTCCCTCCCAATGCCGTGTGCTGTGTGCTCAGTGTCTCCAGATTTCATCTTTGCTTCGGCTTTCGGCTCGTGTCCAAGCCACGCAGATGGGCTCCCTATTCAAGAACGCCAGACTACTAAGGAGTGCTTATCGAGAGAGAGAGAGAGAGAAAAAGACTGTGAGAGAGAGAGACAGAGTAAAAGAGACAGACACAGAGACATAGATGGAGAGAGAAAAAGATGGAAAGGGGAAAAAAGCAGTGCTGAAAGGCTCTTACGCAGCAGAGACATATGACCAACCACACACGCATGCAGGCTGCGCGCACAAACACACACACACATTCACAAACACACACACACACACCTGTGGCTGTTGTATCCGCCTGTGATGTTGGGTCCTGATGTATTAGAGCCTAATTCAGGCCGGCCCATGGCAGCATGTGAAGATTGATTCAGCGCGGCGAGATGGAAAGGTCAGCAGGCTTGTTTGGAGTGCGTGTCAGGTTTCCATCAGCGGGGCAGCGTGTGCGCAAGGCCCAGGCCAAGCTACACAAACAGTGTCTGTGAAATCCGGACAGGCCCAGATACTGGCGTAAAGCAAATACCCCAGCCCACTTCACTCGGCCCGCTTGCCCACCTCCACTCCACTCCACTCCACTCCACTCCAGCACGCCCGCCTCTCCTCTCTCTGCTCTTGGCTTGGAAGCTAGCATCCCCCCACCCACCAACTTCATTACCACCCCTCTTACACATACACAGGTCAACTCACCCCCATCTCCCCACAAACTCGACTACTTACCCCCACACATACACAAGTCAACCCACCGCACCAACTCCACTTCGCAAACTCGACTACTTTCCCCTGGCCTGGTAAACCCGTCCCTCGTACCTCATTTCATTTTGTACAGAGGCTCTGGACCGGAGGCCGTTGAAGTTCATGGAAGAGGACCAAGCAACTCCTAGCCAATCAGCGAACAGGGGGTATGTTCGTGAGCCTTGACGTTGACTTTGTGTGCTACATTTGAATTGTAACACGTAGGTAGGCTAATTACATAAGTGACGAGCAGACGTTAGCGATTGGGTAAAGGCAGAGCCGCTTGTTTTAAACTTCAGCAGAGTCCACACCTCCAGGAAGAAATTGTTTCTCACGGCCTTCGCCCCAGACCCTCTGTACAAAATGAAATGAAGTACGAGGGGCTGGTTTACCAGGCTAACTTTCCCCCACACATACACAAGTCAACCCACCCCACCAACTCCATTCCACAAACTTCACTACTTTCTCCTGCATACACAGGTCAACCCCCTACACCAACTCCACACCCCCCCCCAACACCCCCCACCCCTCCCCACACACATGCACACACACTAAAATCAAACCCCACCCCCTCAACACAAGTAAGTCAGTTGCCCGAACCCAGAGCCATCAACACCCCTCGCTCCCTCCGTACCTCCCGCTCACCTGCTCTTCCTCATCGCGCCCAGCCTGGGCCGATCCTCCATTGACTGGGCTCGGCAAGCTTCCTGCTGTGGTGCCACAGTGGGTTTGCGTCCGGGTAATGGCTAAATGTCTGCGGAACGGGGATTAATGACGGAGATGGCTTTGATTAAAAAAAAAAAAACCTGCTTCAGCTCGACAGGAGAAACAAATAAAGAAGAAAAATGAACTAACTGAAATATTGAAATAAATTTTTGTTATAACATTACAGTAAAATAAACAGATTTTGAGATAGAAATGACAGAGCGGGAATGAGTCATTGAGAACGAGACAGCGAGAAAGAGAGAGAAAGATGGGGAGACAGAGATAGCAGGACAGAAAGAGACAGAGGACGTTGGCCTTTAATATTACGTGCCAGTAGTTCTTGGGTCTGTATTTCGGTGAAATCATCAGACTTTGAGATGCACTTTAAGAAAGAGAAAGAGGGGTAGGATGAGTAAGTCAGAGGGAGACAGAGAAAGAAAGATAGAGAGGGAGAGACAAAGATGGACGGATAAAAAAGAGAGAGAGAGAGCCATGGGCCTTTAATGTTATGTTCCAGTAGTCCTTGGGTCTCAGACAGACCTACTCTCCCCTTTGTCATCAGCACACTGACTCACTCTCTTCCCCGCTCATTCCCTTTCACCCATCCACAGCCCCTGCTATCACTGTGTGTGTGTGTGTGTGTGTGTGTCTGTGTGTGTGTCTGTGTGTTTGTGTGTGTGTGTGTGTGTGTAGGTGTGTGTGTGTGTGTGTGTGTGTGTGTGTGTGTGTGTGTCTGTGTGTTTTTGTGTGCGTGTTTGTGTGTGTCTGTGTGTTTGTATGTGTGTGTCTGTGTGTTTGTGTGTGTGTGTGTGTGTGTGTGTGTGTGTGTGTATGTGTATGTGTGTGTGTGTGTGTGTGTGTGTCTGTGTGTGTGTCTGTGTGTTTGTGTGTGTGTCTGTGTGTTTGTGTGTGTGTGTGTGTGTGTGTGTGTGTGTGTGTGTCTGTGTGTTTGTGTGTGTGTTTGTGTGTGTGTGTGTGTGTGTGTGTGTGTGTGTGTGTGTGTGTGGTGTCTGTGTGTGTTTGTGTGTGTCTGTGTGTGTGTGTGTGTGTGTCACACAGCCTGGGCATTTAGAAAAACAAACTAAGGTCATGAGAGCGCATTGTGGTGTGTTCTCTGCATTTCTGCACTCTGCAGTTCTCAGTTATACTTTATTTTACCATCCCTGTTACATCAGTTGGGTACAGTGTAACAAAGTGTGTAACAATACTTAACATTATGTACTTACACTGTACCATAGGGTTAAGGTTAGGGTTAGTGTTAGGTTTGAGGCTAAGTACATAATATTACATGTTACATGAAGATACACTAAACAAGAAACCATAAAATAATGTTTTACCCAAGATTACATTTAATTAACTCTTCATTTATGTTGTTATAAATATGTATGTTTGATCAATGTTCATTTATAGATGTATTAGCAAAATGATGTTATGTATTTCCACATGTATAGTTATGTATTTCTGTGTTGGTGTGTGTGTGTGTGCCACGTGTCCGCATCTGTGCTAGCATGCTTGTGTGCTTTTATACTGGTGTGTGCCTGTGTATGTCTGTCTATGTGTTGAAATACAAGAGTGGGGGAAAAAATCTGTCGTCCTACACACACACACACACACACACACACACACACACACACACACACACACACACACACACACACACACACAAACAGCTGCGTCTGAGTCAGGTGAAGAAGCACCGGAGAGGAGAGGAGAGGAGAGGAGAGGGAGGAAGCGTTGAATTCTCCGTGGCTGTCATGCTCAGGAAACTCTATGCAGGCCCCGGGGATTAGGGGAGCACACACGGGTCACATTACAGAGCCACGGCCCTGGACTGAGCAGGGGAGCAGTGGAGTGGAGCAGTGGAGTGGAGGAGTGGAGAGGAGGAGAGAAGCTTAGCAGTGGAGGAGTGGAGGAGCGAAGCTGGAGGAGCGGATGAGTGAAGGAGTGGAGGAGGGAAGCTGAGGAGAGAAGGAGTGGAGGAGCGGATGAGTGGAGGAGCGAAGCTGAGGAGCGGATGAGGAGCGGATGAGTGGTGGAGTGGAGGAGTGGAGGAGGGAAGCTGGGGAGAGAAGGAGTGGAGGAGTGGAGGAGTGGAGGAGGGAAGCTGAGGAGCGGATGAGTGGTGGAGTGGTGGAGCGAAGCTGAGGAGCGGATGAGTGGTGGAGTGGAGGAGGGAAGCTGAGGAGAGAAGGAGTGGATGAGTGGAGGAGCGAAGCTGAGGAGTGGATGAGTGGAGGAGTGGAGGAGCGAAGCTGAGGAGCGGATGAGTGGTGGAGTGGAGGAGTGGAGAGGAGCAGCTTGCCCAAGGCTGCCTGGAGCAGTCAGCGAGCTCCACGCCACAGCAAAACATCCTTATGGTTTGGAAGCTGGTGACTGGAATGCAGCCCCTTTCCCCACAAATGGAGTCAGAGTCAGAGAAGGCATATTTTGCCTATTTTGTGTGTGTGTGTGTGTGTGTGTGTGTGTGTGTGTGTGTGTGTGTGTGTGTGTGTGTGTGCATTTGTGTATGTACGTGTGCGTATGTGTGTACGTGCATTCGTTTATGTACGTGTGTGTGAGTGTGTGTGTGTCTGTGTGTGTGTGTGTGCGCCTCTGCTGTGTGTAGCCTGTAGCACAGCTGTCTTCCATTAAGATGTTTATGCTGCCGTGTCTGACGGGGCAGGGTTGACCGCTCTCAAGAGAAGCCAAGCGCGCTCAGCGGGCTTCTTACTCCGGCTCGAATGCCCTGCCCTCTCCCTCTCCCTCTCCCTCTCCCTCTCCTCGGCCACACGATCAGCCCCAAACCAGACAAACAACAGAGAACATGAAACTAAACAGGAGCTACTGCAAACACCACCAGCCAGCCGCTCCACTTTGTGTGTGTGTGTGTGTGTGTGTGTGTGTGTGTGTGTGTGTGTGTGTGTGTGTGTGTGTGTGTGTGTGTGTGGTGTTTGTCGGGGGTCGTTCATAATCCAGTTCACACTCACAGCACATCTTTGCTCTGGGCTTTGCTCTTAGGCTACAATGGCTGTGTGCTTTGTGCTGTGTGCAAGCAGGAGAAACCGGGAATGCTACTATATTTTTGCAAACATGCAGTGCAGTTACACACACAAATGTGTGTGTGTGTGTGTGTGTCTGTCTGTCTGTCTGTTGTGTGTGTGTGTTGGAGGGGGGTATGTGTGCGTCAATGTGTCTGTGTGACTGTGTGTGTATGTTTGTGTGTGTTCTGCATGGATGTGAATGTGTGTGCATGTATGTGTGTGTGTGTGGAGGTGCACATGTGTGTTCATTATTGTGAGTAAGTGCGTGTGTGTGGTTTTTTGAGTCTGTGTGTGTGTGTGTGTGTGTGTGTGTTTGTGGGTGTGTGTGTGTGCTATGCTGTGCGCATATGGACAGCTCTTGTGAAACAGCTCGTTGCTTTCTCAGCTCTGCCTGCTAGTGACCCGGCAGAGTAAGCAAACCCAACATGAGGGAAAGGTATGCCTCATAAATGAATCTGTTTTCCCCCCGGGGATCAGGCACATAATGTCTTTCTCTTTTCCCGGAGCTGCCCACCCCCTTGTCTTTCTGGATGCTTTTTTTCGTTCACTTGCTGTTCCATGTTTCCGTAATGATGGAGGGCTGCAGAAGGAAAAGGGGGTGGGAGGGGGGGTGATGTGATTTTTGGTTTGCAGTAGAATTATGTTTGATAGCCTATGTACTCACTCATAAAGGGATTTCAGAGGACAAGGAGAAGTGCTGTAAAATTAACACCTAAAGTAACATTTATGTTTTGTAAGTTCACAGGCGTTATTATCTAGAACGACTTACTATATTGTGCGGCTATATATTTTTATTGCTGTATGTCACTGACTGTAAAAAATGACCGACAGCTAACACTTAGGCAAAGATGAAGGCACTACAGGGAAATAAAAACAAAATGGATGAGCGGAGGTTTGACCAAATATGTATGTGGCCAGACCTGACTAGTCCTGTTTACTGTTCTCATGCTCTGGCACCAGAGAACATTTAAAGCATTGCTAAGTAGTTTTTTCAACCTTAAAATAATGTTTCCAAAATCGTTTCAGTGGTTCATCAAGTTATAACTGGGTGAAAGGCACTTCTGAATTCACTTTGCCGCCTTCTGTCTCGCCTTACCGTCTCTCTATAGTTCAAATGAGAGACAATTCCACTTTCAACCTATAGTCCAACCGAAGATGACAACTCTTGCTTCAAATTGGCCAACATGGCGCAGTGCCCCTTTATACTCTGTGGAAGGGAGGGGGCATGGAGCCATGCCACTTACCATTTCAAACAGCCACCGGTATTTTTTTTGTAGTACTTGTGCTCCCTTTGTGGGTATCGAACCCATGACCTCAGCACAGGCTGCACCTCAGCGCCTGTTGGTCTGCCACTTAAGCCACAGGAGCATGCAGTGTGGGTATGACGGGCCACCGTGCAGAAGCCACAGCCGTACTGCGGCCGTACTACTCTCCTGCTTATTAGTGGAACAGAAGGATTGTTTGTGGCCTGTTTGTGTAACTCAGTGTGACATGGTAAACAAGGTCCCCTGTGAGTCCCGGTCTGGTGGAGATTGATTTAGAATAAAAGACCGGGTGACTTGTTTGCTTCACTGCCAGTTATGAGGTATTGTAAATTAACATGATTTTATTTTAGATATTATATTCACATTATTTATTTGCTTGCACTTTATTTTACTGTCCCTGTTACATCAATTAGGTACGGTGTAACAAAGTGTGTCACAAGTAACATTCATGTAACATTCATGTAACATTCTGTACTTAGACTGTACCTTAGGGGTAGGGTTATTGTTACTGTAGGTATGTACAGTAGGTATGTAAGTGCATACAGTTATATTACATGTTGTTAGCCATGAAACCATAAAATAAAGTGTTACCATTTATTTAATCACACCCTTTACACTATTATAAAAGACCCGGATTAAAAAGCAGAAGCAATCATGTGAGAGACGAGTTAATGTTGAACGACCTTTCAAAGTGTTTATGGGTACAGCATGAAGGAAAGGAGGGAAGGAGCATGCTGTGTGTCTCTCAACATCTTTGGTGACAAGTGAAGGCCAGCGGTTTTTACCCTATTACAGTCAGGACCATGTTTCTGAGGTAAATGTCTTATACCTCAGAGTGGGTCAACAAAGTAATGTCATTGCCAAGCATGCTGGTTGGCATGTTATGTGCCATGCTGGTATTTATGTGTGTGACACCCTGGTAAGCATGTGTGAGCCATGCTGGTATGCATGTGTGTACATCTATAAACTCCCCACTTCCCTCCACATGGAACAAGCCCAGCAGCAGTGTTGGAAGTTTCAACCCAATGCATGGTTTTATGAGCAAAGGAACCACACAACATTCGAGCATGGCCATGCTATTCTTGACCTGCTATATAATTTCCATCCAGGAAGTGTCATAATTCGAGCACCCAGATTTGAATCTTTCCTGGGTCATTTCCCACCAATAGCCCATCTCTCTTTCCCACTTACTTCCTGTCTACATCACTGTCCTATCAAATAGTCATAAAAAGGCAGAAAAAATACTTTACAAAAAAAGGAAGCGTCATAATTCCTCCTGAAAGTGACAAATTATGCAGCACTTTAACATAACATGTCCTGAACATGCCCCTCGTTCCCTTCATCCAACCAGTTCACTGGCCTTTCCTTCCCATAAAAGCCATGCTGCTCATTAGACGTGCCTCTGAAGGCAATCAAGGCCTTATGGCAATCAAGCAAGGGAAATTAACAGCCGAGGTCATGTGACCAAGCAAGAGGACAAATCAATTGCCGCTCGCTGGCCTCGCTGTGTTTTAGCTCGACGAGCGGAGCGCAGGCTGGACTTAATTGCGAGCCGACTTTGTTTACCCTCCTCTGTCTGCCCACGCGCTTATCTGCGAGGACAGCCTTGCTGAAGTCGCCTCAAGAATGCAAAGAAGGCTGTTAGTGGCGGCAGTGTGGGCAAGAGGGGTTGGCGAAGCGGTCGTGTGTGTGTGTGTGTGTGTGTGTGTGGAGGCCATTGTCGTGACGTTCGTCAAACAAGCTCCTCTGATGTCATGGAAAGTGTGGTGACACGAGCGGCAGCTTCATCCTTCCTTATCCTCTCCGCTGGAATGATATTGATGCATTCTTATGTGGTGTGGGAGGCACCCAAAATAGAAAGCACTTAGCTTCCCTCTGGTGTTAGTTACGACCTAGTGATGACTTGTCATCTGTCGCCGTTTAACCACATACGCTCCCAAAATGACTGACAATCAAAAAGGGTCGGAAATGAGACGCACTCCCTGTACTCAGTGACAAAAATCTAAATTATGTGAGTTGTTGCAAGTTCTCCTGTGATTGAGTTTTTGTTGGTTTCTTACTGCCGATTCCTTTTTTTTCCAGAGATATGAGAGTGTGCCTATAATAGTTTCACACTCTGAGAAAAAGCCTCTGGACAGCTGTACAAGTCTTTTGTTTGACTGGTCCATTTTTTTCCTTTTTTCTTTTTTTTTTTTCAACCGGCCTGCTCTCTTCTCCCCAAGCCTGGGTGAGTAATCACATAATGCCTGCTTTGACGTCAGCCTGTCTGCTGGTCGCCATGGTAACTCAGCGCGCCCCTGCCCCCAAGAGGTAATTTTTAAACATTCATCCTGCAGCAGCTCTTAGCTTCCCAGCCTCGTGCACAAACTGTATTCCACCCATTTCAGGCAAATCCCAGCCCTCTCTCCCAGCTCTAACAACCGCGTCCACCACCCCTCGACTCGACTTCTCTCGCACCCCCTGCTCTCTAATCTTCCTCACAGGCCTGTAGTCCGCCGCATGTTTACTACCTTTTGGTCTTTCCAGAAAACAGCTTTTCCACTCTTTGGGGTGTAAGAAACCTCCGACATGTACAGAGCACCTTTTTCTCAGCATGTGTAGCTAGTTATCTGCCTCAGCACTAGACTGAAGGAGGGTAGGTGGGGTGGGGTGGTGGGGTGTCAGTAGACGTAAGTCTTTTCCTGTCTAAAATATCCACTCTGGTTCCTCGGAGGAAGACAATAATGTCTCAGTCAGCTCACCTAATTATACATGTGTGTGAAATACATGGATTTCTGATCCTTAAGCAGTGAGGTGTTTTTTTTTTTTTTTACTGTTTTGAACATATTAAATGAATAAATATGTTTAATGAAAATTTAAGGTTGTAAAATTTCACCTCATTGTTTTTGGACACGTACATTTTTCCAACATGTCCATGTCATCAGTGCAAAAGTACTGACTTAAGTAGTGTGATCTTGTCACTCATTTATGTGCTGTTCCTAAAGGCAATTCTGTATTAGTGAGCAATAGCCGTATTGGGGCAGGAACTTGAAGACGACCAGTGGGGTACCATCATGCAATTGAACATGCCATTTAAAAACAGCTGAATATTTTTTTCGGCTCATGTGATCCTGTATTACAGTTTTTTTTCAATTGTTTAAACACATTTCCTGAAAGCATGCCTCATACTCTCAGAACTCTACACACAAGTAAAAAAAAACACACACACAATGGGCAAAACCACTCACTTCTCCTGCAAAATGAAACTTTGCATTCAAAACAATGTTATTTCTTCTCAAAATGCTATTTTGTTGTCAAATGACAAACACAAACCATCATATGAATAGACATTTATAACAACCAGTTGAACCCTGATGTGCTTACTGTAATACCATTACAATATAAATATGCATAATTGTGTAAAATTTGAAAATCATTTTCTTTCGCTTTCCATTATCACATGAGGTCAGTTAGTCTTGACCTTTATGTATAATTTAAACCCCTTTTGGCAAAATTGGCTGGATATTATTCTCTTACGTATTTCATTGCACTGATGGGCAACACCCAGCTATGGTAAGCTCCACTGACAAATACAATGACTCACAAATCAATACAGGTAATCGTTGTCTCTGGTTCCGACATCCCATCTACAGCCTCTGGGGCAGTAGGATGTTTTTAGAGGCTTTTGCTGAGGGGAGATTGGGAGAAACAGCAGCTGTCTCATGAGGACGCCGGAGCGAGGTGAGGCAGGGCGAGCCGAGACGAGTCTCGGGCCGTGCGAGTGAGAGAGGAGCTAAACTAAACCAAACTAAACGCTGCTGCTGTCTGTCCCTGGTGCACATTAGGGCAGGAAGGGAACTGGCTGTAACCTCTTCATTTTGTGTTCCGTGAGAGCGAGAGAGCACTCAGCACTTAGCGCCAAGCGCCCCCTCTGCCTGCCTCTGTCACTCGGCTCTCTAGCGCCCCCTCTGCCTGCCTGTGTCACTCGGCTCTCTGTAAGACCCAGTCCTGGATGCCCATCAATTTTAATTTGCAGCCAATTAGGGCCCGTCGGGGTTGGGGGTGTGCAGGATGTGTGTGTGTGTGTGGTGTGTGTGTCTGTGTGTGGGGTGTGTGTGTGTGTGTGTGTGTGTGTGTGTGTGTGTGTGTGTGTGTGTGTGTGTGGTGTGTGTGTGTCTGTGTGTGCACGTGTGTCTGTGTGTTTGTTTCTGAGAGTGTGTGCTGTGTGACTTTCAACCACTGACACCATCGGCAGTGAACAAGCAGGGGCCGATTTGGTGACCATCACTAGATTACACTTTTTCTTTCTCTGTCTGTCTGTCTGTCTCTCTCTCTCTCTCTCGCTCTCTCTCTCTCTCTTCCTCTCTCTCTCTCTATCTCTCTCCCTCCCTCTCTCCCTCTCTCTCCTCGCTTCATAATGTCTGGATGGGGCTCTGGCCAACCTGAGCTGTTGATTTCAATCACCAGAGACACCCTCATTAGGGGAGAGAGCACAGGCTCCAGCGCTACTTTGATTACAGGACACGGGGGCTAATGCACTGCAGCTAACCCAATGAGGGCAGAGCCAGGGACCAGGCAGAGGCAGAGGGAGAGAGGGGGAGAGAGAGAGGGTGGAGAGGGAGGGGGCCAGCCAGGGACCAGGCAGAGGCAGAGAGGGAGAGAGGAGAGACAGAGGGTGGAGAGGGAGGGGGCCAGCCGGGGACCAGGCAGAGGCAGAGAGACAGGGAGAGGGGGGAGAGCAGGCAGAGGGAAAAAGAGGGGGAGAGAAGAAAGGAGAGAGGGGAAAGAGGGAGAGGGGTGGAGAGAGAGAGCAGGGGCACCAGGGCACCAGGGACCAGAGCTGACTGCCACTCTGCGAGCGCGTGCAGCCCTGAGGCACCGGCAGCTCCAGCCAGACATCTGAGGAGAGGCAGAGTGGGTGGAGAGGGGGAGGGCTGGGGTGGGCTGCGGTGGGGAGAGGGTTGGTAGGAGGTCATGGTGGTGGTGGTGGTGGTGGTGGTGGTGGTGGGATGGGGTTGAGGGCTGACTGGTGAAGCGTTATTATAAAACCACAAACTCCAAGTTGCTCTGGACGAGTGCCCCAAATGTCATGTCACACCCGCGAGGTTATGTAACGAGAGACAATGACCAAAACAAGCTGTAACAAGTCTGCGTCTCACCTCTGTTCCCCTGTTTCCACTTTGTCACTTCCACTCCGCGAACCTTTTTAAACCGCGCTTGCCACTGCACAGTGGCCACACCAAACCTTTACTTATATTATGCTTGACTAGGGATACATGTCTCAGAAAAGAACTATACCCTTTACACTGTGTGCTTGCAAGATCATGTTTTGTTTCACAATTATAGTAAGTTACTCCATTTTGAGGAGTGAATTATATGAATTGATATTATATGACTGAATTATATAGCATTTGTTGGGGGGAATGCGCTACCATGCACACAATCAAATCTTTCGCTATCAAACGCAGGCCCATTACGCCTGCCATACAGTAATGAGATTAGAGGACAATTGCTCTTTTGCTCAGGGAGTCTGCTTTCTATTAGATTAATGTGTGTTGGGTAATAAAACTTCTCACAGATGGAAAAGCACTGACCACTTGCCCAGATTTTAGTGGGTTTTAACTCAGGGGTGGCCTGTGGATGGGTTGGAGGGAGATGGCCAAACGTGGTCATGTTCATTTGTACTCCGGTTTTACGGTCTCTTCTTACAGAGCAGACCCACCGTGCGCTAGCCCTTAATTAATTGAACCCAGCTCACCATACTTTGGAGCAGAGGCTTCAATTGGGAATTATTTGAAGATGATGGGGGGTTTGGAGGGAGGGGGCGGGGGGGGGGGGGTGTATTGGGGCTGGTTCAAATGCATCAGAGAGGTGGTGATTATCGGTTTGGTGAAGCTTCTTGCTCTCTTCTGACCGCGTGATGAAGATGCAGCCTGTTCTTGGTAGACCAGTCGGTGTTTTACTGTTTTCATTCAGCAGCAAGCAACTGTTCCAAGCCAGTGTCCACAGACCCACACCAAAATGAGTGGTGCTCCAAAAAAACAGTGTACAGTAGTTTGCACGTCCGGAAGATCAGAGTTTTGCATGGATAGAAACACAGGCTCAGCAGTAGTCCAGACTTCACTCAAGTTTGCAATGATGTCTCACCTTCTCAGGTTGTCATGCTGCCAGCACCCTGTTGTATGGAAGTATGACTGGTATATTGTATGTCTACGCTCCTTTGTAGTTGTCCCTGAGTCACATATGATAAAGTGAAAGTCTCCCATTTCTGTCATTGTGATCACACGGCACAGCACAGCACACAGTGCACACAACGAAATTCAACCTCTGCATTTAACCCATCACACATGTGAGCAGGGGGCAGCCATGACAACGGCGCCCGGGGAGCAGTGAGTGGGGACGGTACCATGCTCAGGGTACCTCAGTGGCACTACTGGCAACTTGGGATTCGAACCTGCGATCCTTGCGGTCACAGGTCCGATGCCTTAGCCGCTAGGCCACCACTGCCCAACAAGGGGTTGAACTTAGTGTAAAAGTCTTCCTCCCTGTCTTTCTATCTGTCTCCCCATCTGTCTGTCTTTCTCTTCCTCTGACCATCCATCTCCCTCTGTGGTCCTCTGGGATGGTATATTGAGTGTGAAGCATTGCCCTGTCCGCCGATAGCTCTCCTTTGTTCCAAGAGAGACTCCCTTGAGCCTTGGGGGATGGGGGATGGTGGGTGGTGGGTTGGGGTCAGAGGTTGTCATGACTGTTTCCTCAGCTGCAACGCAGGCTGGAGCTGTTTTGGATTCGCCTGGTCCGTGGCCTGACCAAGATGGCTGTCACTTGTAACGTGAACCTCCTCCTCTCCCAACAAAGGTCTCCTTTGGTGGTTTTTCCTTGCAACAAATGTGGCAACTCCAAACAACTGGAGAAAGCCAAATGTGTACACATGATGGAAAATGGTGCAATCACGGACAAAGATTCCAGCATATGACACATGATGGTTTGCTCACAGACTGCTCACAGGCTCTAAACTGTACCAGGGTAGCTTTATGTGTTCCCGCTATCCAGTTAGTAAAATGTCCCAGTTGTGTAATAGCCGCTTTGTTGTCATAAGGATGTGGACAGAATGATGACAAAGGTGATTAGGATTTGTTTGAAGCTGATCTGTTGATGTGGTAACATGGACCTACCATCTCTCAGCTCTTCTCTGACGCTCCGCCGACGCCTGGTGTGTGGAAAGAGTTTTGGCCTGTGATGTGTGATGAGATGGAAAACTGAGGGACAGAAACCCTGTAGGTATTTGCACAAGGATTCCTTCCATGTTTAAATAGCAGCCTGTACGGTGCTTTTTCAGCCGTGCCACTTCGGGCCGCCGCCGCTGCTGCCGCCGCTGCTGGAAAGTGCACCATAGCACATTAGCCACGCTAACATAACAAGCATAAACAATGCTGAAGTCCACAGGACATCTGTATGTTTTTAATGCTAATATGAAGTTAGTCTTTTCAAAACATACATGGCACTATTATACACACTGCCTCTGTTTTATTAGCTTTTAAGAGGGCTTTTGTGTTTAACTGTTTCTGACAACTTGAGATATTTCAATTTAGTTTTAGCACAATAGTTCGCTCTGTTGTTATTACTAGTAATAACATAGTTATGACACAAACACTAGATCCGCTATCTTCAGTAATGAGCAGCCCAGCACGCTACAGGATAGCTTACAAGTTAGTGATCATAATTAGCCACGGTCAGTTGGTTTCGCAATGCATGGCTAGTGCCTCTCGTGGCTTCAGGGTGTAGTCATCGGCATGTTTGCGAGTCGTGAGAAAGGCTCTGTGTGTGCTAGCGCTCATGCATGCCCTACCACAGCCCCACCTCATTTCCAGGAAGGGTGGCTAAGTCCCCCACCCACCCACCTCCCCTTCCCCTGAGCACATCTCCAGGTGTTCTAGCTGACCATCTGAACGCTGTCATGGAGGAAGCGCTCCTTTGAAACATTCATGACCCCACAAACCACCCAAATATGCTTAGACACACACACATTTGTGCACACATACACACATAAACACACAGTCACACACATGCCCACAGACACGGACACATACACACACACACACACACCACTCTAGTTCCATCAGAAGCTTTCTCCCAGCTCTCTGTTAAAAAGTTAACTGCTATATGTTTCATAAATGTCACAATGAAGAATAACACCAACAGCTAGCTAGTAAAATCACATGAGGTGTATTAGTGCCTCCCTGAAGCGGAGCTTATCTGTAGCCCTTATTACACAATACGCAGAATATACTGTGTGTGTGTGTGTGTGTGTGTGTGTGTGTGTGTGTGTGTGTGTGTGTGTGTGTGAGTGGGTTGTTGTTTTCAGGGAACTGTTTGCCTACATGATGTTTGGATGTGCGTCACCTGTCCCGTCGTAACCAAAAGTTTGATTCTACACTAATTTCTGCAGTCCTTCATAAAAAAAATTGCATTATTTCCAACATAGGAAAAGGGATCAACCCAGAGTACAGTACATCTTTTGTGTACATCACTGAGATCTTTTCAGAAATAAATGATTCATCTTATGTCCAGCCTGTTGGAGACTGTAATATTGTACACAAGTCTTCATGGTGTTGTTGGGAGTATTGTGGAAGGCCTTGTTGTGCAATGTTATAGTCTCCCAGCTCCCACTTTTCCCAGCAAACTGATTCAATTTTGATGTGTATTGTTTTTCATATGAAAGTGAAATTGAAATGAACTGTTAGTTTGTTTAAAGGCTCCTTTGACGCAGTTGGACACCCCGAAAAAGACGTATTGTCCCCCGAAAAAGACATAAGTGACTCTTATGACTATATAAAAAGACGTATTGTTCAAGTGACTCTTATGACTATATAAAAAGACGTATTGTTCAAGTGACTCTTATGACTATATAAAAAGTTTCACAGTGTAGGTGCAGCACTCTGGACTTTTGTTTGAGCTGGACAGTAAGTGGTAAACAAGAAGAAGTGTGCTCATTTTTCATTACTTTTATGATTGCTGTTAGTGGAAAATAGGGAACTTAACGATAAGCTTCGGTTTTGTCACTCCGCCAGTTCTAGACATAAAATGTAACCATGCGTAGCAATAAAAAAACAACATTATGAAACATTTTAAACTGTGTACTTTTATTCTGGGAGTTTGTTTGTGTTAAGTCATAATTGTTTTGACATAACCAATGGGAAAATCAATTTTTCATTATGCAGTTAAGGTTAGTTGGGAGGAAGCTGTGAGCTGAGTGCATGCGGTGGTGGTGGTGGTTGCAGCAGCCAGGCATATTTACAGGAGCGCCGTGTCGAGCATCGCACCCCACGCCCAGAGAACAGATAGCTCCCCATACCAACATCGCTCGCTCTCCCCACCGCTGTTTTAAAGGCACACGTGCAACCTTCAAACCTCCAAGCCTTCCCATCTCATCAAACGACAAGAACAACAACAGCCCTCTCGGGTGGAAAACTCTGCACTTTGTTCTCCCACGGCCCTTTTGTAGGTGTCGGGTAATAGTGTTGCAATCCAGTCAAAAAAAAAAAAGCCAGACAAAAGTTCTTCTGGCACCTTCCGAAAACCGACAGGTCTCATAAAACAAACAAATAAGTAAAAGCTCTGTTCCTGCCGCGATTAAGACCTCAGCAGGGCCCTCGGCCTCCATGAATGTGCCATTATATCCTAATAGGTCTGGAGCACTGGACTAGGCTCTCTTAAGGAGCTGGGGGCCAGGCAGGGCTTTGGTATTTATGCTGGGGAAAATCCAGCAGAACCGCTCACTCCTTTTCTGCATGCAGAGAACATGCTGACAGTCGGGGGAGTGCAAGGAATATCAGTCTCTGGAGCTGGGAGCTGGAAACACTGCTCAGCGCTCGGAGTAGTACATTGTTTGTCTTGCCTTTGTGTGTGTGATATGTTCGTAGTGGGAGTGAAATCAGAAGCTCGTTAGCTGGAGTTTTTTTGGCTGCGACTTTGCACTTCTGTAATAAAATGCTTGGTCTGCTTTTGCACGTTTTGTGATACAGTTTTTGATTTATCGTCAGTTGCAGTTCAACATACTCATGTCAGCATAATCGGTTTCCAGAGGTTTTCATCCAGCTATTGTTTGCTGCCTTAAGTTACAGCAGGACCAATTTGTGTTTCAGTTATCTTGCTCTCCACAGCACATTTCTATTAGTAGGATAATGAACAGTTATTTCAGATGCTGCAAATACTGTAAATAGGCTTAAATCATTTCATCAGGCTTTGGTTACTGTTTCATTACATTTTCATTTCAATGCATTATAAAGACTCTACAAAGAGAATCAGACTAGTTATATATTGTATGTTTTCTTTGTTTTAATGTTGCTTTGTCACAGGATATAAATTCTTGTCAGTTTACCCATGCCTGGGCCGGCTGGCTTCAAAATGGATCCCGGACCAGAGAGCACACGAGGCGCAGTCAAGGCGCTCAAGCAAGCCCCCCTCCCAGGGCACTTTATTAATTAGTTACAGCCCTTTTTCCACAGCCATAACACAGTGCCATTTTGTTGCGCATGGCTTCGCGGGGCAGACTGGAGCTGCGGCCCACTATGTGAGTCCCACACAGAGTGGCTGTGTTGTCTCGGGAGCCAGGCTGCGCAGGGGGAGATCACCAGGGAGACGGAAACCCCTCCGGTCCCGCTGGTCATGGTCTGAAGGGCTGGGGAGGGGGAGGTGGGGGTGGAAGGGTGGTGGGGGTTGTGTGTGTGGGTGTGTGTGTGGGGGGGGGGGAGTATGAAAGGGAGGAGGGAGATTGTCAGAGAGGCGCGACATGAGAAGCCTTCGCATGTGTGAACATGCGTGCGTCTGTGTGTGTGTAAATGCCTATGGCCTAAGAGAATGGAATGTGTG
>CM050208.1:7560000-7575000 GCA_027475355.1 Coilia nasus
CTTACTGGAATAGCATTGGGCAATCCCCTATGAGATGATGAGGTGTCAGGGGTCGAGTAGAGGTCAGCCTACCCAGTTAGTCAGGTTTAGCGGGCTTGAGAGAGGGTGCAGTAAAGCTCATGGGTGCTTCTACAACAGCAGTTGTAGCAGCAGGAAGACCATGTGAATTATGGACGTTTCTCAGGAAGTACGCAAGCCAAAGGGAGAGAAACCCAACACCAGGTGCTGCGGCGGGTCAGAGGTTTCGTGCCCCTCTCCCCCTCAGTGTCTCAGGGTCGGTGTTGCTTACGAAAGCACAGTTAGTCATCAACTTCTGTGGAATTTCCCTTTAGATTGTTGCACTTTTATGGCCCGCTTTAACAGCCAGAAGTTACCGCCAAGAGACTGAGTGAAGCAAGAGATGCTGTTAGATGGTGTGTAAGGCCATTATGTGCCAACAATGTGTAAATTACAAAATTCAAGAGGAGGTTGCATCTGGCTTTAGTGGAGGCTTTGCGTATTATGATACAGTTTAATGACTGTTTAGGGTTATGGACATATCCAGAGGTTTTATAGTATGCGTCGACCACACTGCCAGCCTCTCTGGCTCTGATCAAACTCACCTGAGGGCTACTTATGTTTTCCTTTGTCTTGGCATTAATCATAGTACATTAACACATACCCAACTCGTTCTGTAACATCTGGAAGATGACCAGTGAAACTGGCAGTGAAATGCGCTTTAATGTATACACTCTTCTCCGAGTTTTCTCCTCGTGGAAGGGTGGACATCCACCCTTCAGAAAGTAAAAACAAAAACTTGCCATTTATTTCTTCTGCTTGTACATTTAACACAAGTGATTTCACTGATTAGCCGATTAACCTGTGTGGTCAGTGGATCAACTGATTCAAAAAAAATAGATGAAATATGTGGAAGTTTTGTTTTTACTTTCTGAAGCCAGGATCTCCATCTCCGCTCCTCGTCACGTCTGCTCACCCCCCCGCCCTCCATCTTCTCTCCCTCTGATTTGGTGCTGACTGACCTGCATACAGATGACCTCAGCCTCCCTCTGCAAACACCCCATTCCGATTTTTTACCTTTCTCTCCTCAGGTATGCTGCCCTATCAGTTTTTTTCCCCTCTTCCCCAGCATGTCTCCACTTTGTTCACAGAAACGTTCACCGCTGCAGCTTGCTTTTCCCCCTCCCCTGCTAGCGTTCGGTATCAGCCTTTAAATTTGCAAGAGCAGCTGGGCTTCCCGCTCTTTGTTAGGCCTCTCAGGAATTCCTCTCCTGCGCTCCTTGTTTTTCCAGCTCGCTGGCCAGGACTCTGCCCTCTACAGGTGAAGATCTGCACTGCAGTGCAATGTCCACTCCCTGGACCCTGGCCTCCCCAGTCCACGAAAAATGGGCATCCTGCTGCACTTTTTATGTGATCTGATTTGTGCAGCATCATCTTAATTACAGTGTCCAACCAGATTAATTAAATGGAGAAACTGAGTGCCAGAAAACCCTAGGGGTGGAATTGATTTTTTTTTTCACTGTTCAGAGGTTACACCCTGCAAGGCACTGCACTGGACAGTCTGTTAAATGGAGGCCCTTTTATTCAGCTACAGATACTCCTCCAGTGAACAGTGAGAGTTCAGTTATGCATTTCACCTGTACGATAGCAAGGCGTGGTGTGCACAATCATCAAAGTCAAAGTCATCTTTCTTGTCAAAAACCATATACAGGTTATACACAGGATTTGAAATTGCAGCGCTCTCTAAGCCCAGAGTGTGCACACTAAACATGTGCTGGGTGCAGGAGTATTGGGCAACAGTAGCGTCATGCCCAGGCAGTAATTTGGGCAGTTAGAGACCCCACACCTTGCTCAAGGGCACTTCCGCTGTGGATGTTAATGTGTTTGGCTGTTTTTGTTCTCTCCCCTTTCCCACACATTCCCTGTCTGTTTAGGGCATCGAAACAGTGACCTTTCAATTGCAATCCTGTTCCTCCAAGCTGTCCCAAGTCCATTGTTAAGGCAGCCACACTGTAGTACACTCAAGAAGATAATTGAAGAAGAATATTAGCCACAGCGTATTAGACACAAGAGGATAATTGAAGAAGAATATTAGCCACAGCGTATTAGACACACGAGGATAATTGAAGAAGAATATTAGCCACAGCGTATTAGACACACGAGGATAATTGAAGAACAACACATGTGCACAAACACATCAAGCAGAGACCGGAGCTCTATTAGTAAGCATATCAAATCAGGAGAAACTGCCCAGCGCTGACGTCCATTTTAAACCCTATTTTTTTGGACGACTCCTTCAAAGTGATTGCAAAGCGACGTGTTGTGCATCTCCGCAGCTTCTCTAATACAAGGACGCATTAGGTCCTAGCCTGCTGCTATCAGAACAGTGATGTAAAGGCAGCTATCAGTGGCTAAATTGTTTTGCAGACTGCAGGGCAGAAAGACTGCTCATGAATGAATGATTATGGAGCTGTTGGTGGTAATCTTGTTATGGACTCCATTATGCCCGTGCAGTTTCCTGCTTCCCCCTGGTCACACATGTTTAAAAGTGCATTAGAGCCGTAATGGAGTGCGTCAGAGTGCTCCGTGGAGCCGGCGCTCTGCGGGGGCCTCTGTGGCTCTGAGAATTATTTATCTGAGGCAGGCAAACAGGGCTGGGGGGGGGAGGGCGATACAATACGGCCCATCCATCAAGGCCGCAGTATCTCCACAGGAAAAGCCCTCTCATCAAACCCAGCACACATAACAACACCCCCCCCCCCCCCCCCATTCTCAGACAGAGAACAGGCCAACCATGAGGGTGTGGGTGTGTGGGTGTGTGCATGTGTGGGTGCAAATGTGTTTGTGTTTTATTGTGTTTTAACACTGACTCTCAAACCACATATTCAGCACACATAAGTGGTACAAGCTCGAACACACACATACAATTCTGCATGTAATTTAGGACACAAAGCTATTCACTTTTACAGTGATGTGCTTCTCAGCTTCAAGGAGATCTAAAAGAATTTACAGTGTGTGGATCCATACACATTTCCTTTGATATCAAGCTGTGTGAGCAAAATGCTTTTAAATCAGTTTGGCATAGTAATGAGCCTATCACTAAATGAATAATTTAACAGCCAAAGTCTTCTTCTGATACCCAAAAAGGATTTAGATACCCAAACTTTTACAGTTTTCACAGTGCATGTAAGGACAGATTCAAGAGAACATATGGTCTTAGTTCAGGGAGCATCACTTAAGGATAGATGGTCACGGGCAGCCCCAAGGCCTGCTATCCCAAGACGACTCCCAAAATGGGTCTGAGAGAAGCCTGGCTCAGTGGAAGGGTCCATAGGCTCCTTAAGCGCGCATACAGACAGATGGCCGTACCTCCCAATCAGCTGTTGTGGTCCCTTAAAGAGAGTTCCTGGAAGGCTGGAGGATATTCTGTTTACTTCACTTGAGAAACACATATCTGTGCAGTGACACACATGGAGACAAAGACTCTGCTGAAAAATAACGTCAGGCTTTTGTTAAGATGTGTACATTATTATTAACTTTATGAACAAACAGTCCAATTTTCAAAGACATAAACACGCAGTAAAATACACACGCATACATACACAATTCCTAATTTCCATACATACAGATCATTCTATATACAGACAACAACGTTAGCCCAAGAGGGTTAAAAATTACATACTATTCCAGTATGTCCAGAGCACGGAGGAATAATACTGTGTGTCACTCTGCACGGGGTATATAGTTCCCCTTTCTCAATCTTCTCTCGAGTGCCGCTTACACGCTTAAAAAGCTACAGGAAGCATCCTTACACTTGAGCTCCTGTCACAGTGGAATGAGCCTCACAAATATGCCTGTCACAGGTGTTGTCACTCTGTGAAGAAGCGCTGATGTAGTGAATCCCTTGTGGGCAAAAATGCATTACAGTGTGCTTTTCTAAAGTTCATGTCATAATATTGGAAGAGATTATTAAGTCATCACAAAGACTGCTTTTGTTCCACAAGTAAAGAATGCTTTGAATACGTTTGTATGTTAGGAAGGTCATTACCTCCTTGGAATAATCTAGAGCCATAGTAGCATACAGAGTATTAGAAATAGAAAAGGCAACTTTAAAATATAGCTTGAACTATCGATGACCTTAAATGTACCTTTTCCTTTTACACTACTTTTTCTTCTCTGACAAGGAAGAGCAAGAATAAAATCGTTATAAAAGTATGAATCTTTTCCCCTTGGGTTCAGACTGGAGCTTCTGACAAGTCGCTTTGTTGAAGCACTCAGATGTCTCTCTAGCTGCACAGTGGAGAGAATAATTACCTGCGTTCCTTGCTGTCTTTTTTTGCCCTTTTTTATTTATTTATTTTCTGGTCAGATCAAAGGCAGTGTGGAAATAGCAGTGATGTAGCAAGCGTGTGTTTAGAATGCCTGATGAAAGAGCTGTGCTATGTCAGAACATACAGTAGACCAGCCTGTCATGGATGCATATGGGTCTTCAGTTGTCTTCAGAGTCTCTCTCGTTCTTTCTTTTTTCTGTGTCTTTCTGTGTGTGTGTGTGTGTGTGTGTGTGTGTGTGTCTGTGTGTGTGTGTGTGTGTGTGTGTGTCTGTGTGTGTGTGTGTGTCTGTGTGTGTGTGTGTGTGTGTGTGCCTGTGCCTGTGCCTGTGTCTGAGTGAATAAGTTAGAGTGTGTCTGAGTGAATAAGTTAGAGTGTACTGCCTGACTCAAGATGTGGTCATTAAGAATTGATTCATTAACACACAAAATACTAAAAAAATCAGCACACCATATCAGGTGAAGCTTTTTGTCCAGTCGTTCATGCTAGCTCACTAAAGACCACTGCTGGGGGCTGGTTCTTAGCCTGATAAACCAGGCCCTTGTACTTCATTTCATTTTGTACAGAGGGTCTGGAACAGACACCGTCAGAAATGATTTGTTGGAGGTGTGGACTCTACTGAAGTTTAAAAAAAGTGCCGCTGCCTGGTCGTCACGTATGCAATTAGCCTAAGCACTACAATTCAAATGTAGCACACAAGGTACACGCCACGGCTAATGAACACACCCTCTGTTTGCTGATTGGATCGGTCTTGCTGGGGCCGACTAAATGACCCTTTAGAGATTCCGGTCCAGACCCTCTGTACAAAAAGAAATGAAGTACTAGGGGCGGGTTTACCAGACTAGCTGGTTCTGCCAGCCTGGTTCAGCTGTGCTGGGCTCCAGTGATCGTGGTGCCCCCTCTCTTTTGCCCTCATCTGAAACCCTTCGCAGATGCCCCTTGATTGTACACAGACTTGAAAGGTGGCAGAAGTGTGTGGCAAAGAGTGGGGATTCAAGGGGTCTGTGGGGTCTGTGGGGTTGTTATTCATCAAAGAGCTCAGACTTCTGACGAGCACCCCTCTACTCCTAACTAATACTTCCAGACACACAGACACACACAAACACACACACACACACACCGATCTTGCACCGATAGGGTTGATTTGGTGAGGATTTGTAAGCTGGCCATTGGCCACATCTCCGCATCTAAATGTTGTGGTGTCTGGTGTCAGGTGATACTCCCAGGCAAAGAGTAATTGCTGTGTAACAGTAAACCATGGCACAACCCTTTGATGTTGAGTGCTGATGGTATGAGCTACATATCAAGGTTAGCTTGTTTTGACACTTTTAAGTGAATGAACAAGCACAATCAATGTGCAACAGTTCATAAGTACATCCCAGAGTGTTACTGTATTCCAGTGTAGCTTTGTCCTGGACTCTCTCTCTCTCTCTCTCTCTCTCTCTCTCTCTCCCTCTCTCTTGTTCTCTCTCTCTCTCTTTTTCTCTCTCTCTCTCTCCCACTCTACCTCTCTCCCTCTCCCTGTATATATATGTGTGTGTGTGTGTGTGTGTGTGTGTGTGTGTGTGTGTGTGTGTGCACGGGCACCTCTGCATGGTTGAGTTCAAGGGCGCTTTTTTAAAACAGCAGCATTAGCCACAAGAGCACTTGCCTAACAAAGCGGCCCCAATCACAGAGCTGATTTTGAGTGCTCTCAAAAAGCAAAGTCAATGACAGGGATCCCGATCGGAGTGCAGCCTCGGACTACCCCTGTTTGATCATGTGACGCCTCAGTGGCACTAATGCTCCTCCACTGGCAGTGACGAATGACACGGAGCTCCGCTCTTTAGGTGTGCAGAGAGGAACCCTCCCCACGCTGGCAGGGGATGGAAATTCACACCAGCCACCAACCAAATGCTGGTTGAATAGAAAGTGGCTGGTAGACACAAAGTAATAAGACACAAAGCAATAATGTACTGAATTTTACCATTTGTTTGTCAGTGGCTAGTAAAGCTTTACTGGAATGAAGGGCACCTTAACCGCAACGCCAAAGAGCCAGCCTGGTTGGAATCGCACATTCTTCACTGTACTGATGGCCTTCCACTATGTTTACATTTTGCAAAATGTACAGTAATGTGCAAAAGTTTTAGGCAGGTGTGAAAAAATGCTGTCAACTAGGAATGCTTTCAAAAATGGAAGTGTTAATCATTTATGTTCATCAATCAACAAAATGCAGTGAATGAACAAAAGAAGAACCTAAATCAAATCAATATTTGGTGTGACCACCCTTTGTCTTCAACAGAGCATCAATTCTTCTAGGTATACTTGCATACAGTTTTTGAAGGAACTTGGCTGGTAGCTTGCACCAAAAATCTTGAAGAACTAACCACAGATCCTCTGTGGATGTAGTCTTCCTGACATATACAACCAATTTGGTGTAATTGGTGGATCATACACCTGATTGTAATCCTGCAAAATCCTAGTGGACAGCATTTTTTTCACATCTGCCCAAAACTTTTGCACATTACTGCATTTCCACCCCTGTTGTGTGGTGCTCCAGCTCTGCTTCTGATCCTAGTTGTTCTGTAGCAGGACTGGGAAGGAAGAGAGAGAGTTTGCTGTTTGTCATGCTGTCTAAAACGGGGCACATCACTCTGTGTTGATCTTGCATTTTACGCCCCTGTAACATCCAATAGCCAAGGCAGTGTCAGAGGGCAAAATATAGCACCCCCTACAGTGTCATTTTTCCAACAGGAAGTGTGCACATCGCCCCTTTTGATTGATGCTAGACTCATGGTGCTGTATCCAAAACAGTAGAAGCATTAGCTTCACGAGCCTAGTGATTTGGGATATACATTTTTTTATTTATTAAGTTTCTGTGGCTATTTGTTTTTACAGTCTGTGATGTCATTGCTAGGATGGAAACTCTGTCTACCCCCTAAAACAAATGAGCTTTGGCTTTCACACCTTTTGGAAATATTTTTTTTAACAATGAACTCCTTGCTTCCTTGTTTTCTGTTGTGCAGATACTTTCCCACCCGGAATGGGACCAAAAACGAGGCTCCAGAGGATCACAGGTAATAACCAATTCCCTACGCTTTACCTAGCCACACACACACACACACACACACACACACACACATATGCACACATACACATGTGCACACGCGCGCGCACACACACATGTGCACACACACACACATGCACACACACACATGTTCACACACACACACACACACACACACACACACACACACACACACACACACACACACACACACACACACACACACACACACACATACATGTGCAGGTGCACACACACACACACACACATGCACACACACACACATGTGCACAAACAGAAACACATGTGCGCACACACACACATGTGCAGACACACACACACACACACACATACACACTCACACACTTTGTCTCAAGACTCTCGGTCATGTGATTAGAAAATATTCTACAGAGGTTCCGCCAGTGCCTGTGCTCTATATTTCCCGCTGTGGTCTTTTACCCATCTGTCCATCTACTGCACCCTACCATCAGAGTGTGTGTGTGTGTGTGTGTGTGTGTGTGTGTGTGTGTATGCACGAGAGAGAGCACACAATTCGGTGCGTGTCTCCTATCCTCTCCTCCCTTCTCCGCCGTGGAGGCATTCCTCACAGCCACCGCCGCGCAGGAAACGCGCGCTCATAAAACATGCGTGACAGCCCCCTTTCCTCAGTCATCTGTTTAGTGCAACGGCAGAGCTGACATGAGTGTGCACAGCCCGGGCTCCTCACAGACTGGCCTGTCATGATGAAAAAGGCGGCGAGGGCTGCATTTTTGTGGGTGAAAAGGGCTGAATTCAGTGGAGGGCTTAGGCCGTCAGTCTTCCCCGTGCCTGCCTGCCTGTCTGCCCGCCTGCCTGCGATTGACCTGTTTCCGCTGGATGTAATGTACTGAGGTGTTGCACAATCCCCGGAGCCCAGCTTCACCGGGCACACAATGAAACAAAGGCTCCAGCGCCGGCTTGGTCCGTGTCTCGGTGTACCCCACTGTAATCAGGAGGATATCCTCCCGTTAGGTACGAACACGACTTGGGGGTGGGCGTGGGGGTGGGCATGGGGGTGGTTGGTGGGGGTGGTATTCACGCTGTCAAGGTTTTCTGAGGCTCTGCTCTGCCTGCCTATCTGCGCTGTGAAGACTGGGCACACGACAGTACACACAGACTGTCAGTAGACCCTACAGGTGAACTGGTTACATACTCAGCAAATGAACTGTTTAGGGGAACGACCAATTATTATTTTTTTTTTAAATAAACCCTGGCGGGGGTGCAGTGGTACAGTGGTTAGAGCACCCGACCATGAACAGGCATTTGCCCATGGGGACCGAGGTTCGAATCTGGCCTGCGGTCCTTTCCCAGCCCTATCCCATCTCTCTCTCCCATTTTACTTCCTGTCACCATCTTCACTGTCCTGGGAAAAATAATAATAAAAAAAAACACCCTGGCAGCGAGCTTTCACCTTGATCCTTTGTGTGATTTCAATATCACAGAGGTTCAGAACTTTCCAGTATCTTTCATGTTTATACAGTCAGCACTCATGCATATAAGCTCACTGAATGCATAATAAATATTTACACGGCCGTAAAGGTAGAGGAGAGCGAGGCTTTCGGAATGTCATTAGCGGCCCGCTCGCAGGGCGGCTTGTTTTTGTTCAAGGTCGTGAAGCGAGCACATTCGCATTGATTGATGGATGGCGATGGCTGACGTTTTGAGCATTGGCGCTCACTTGAAGTTATTTAGTTCGGTATCTGGGATTCATCAGGAGAATCTCGCAAAAGCCCCGACTGACAAGATGTTTAAGAAGTGGAGTCTTGGAGCGCTGTCGCATCCCCTGGATGTATTTCCCCTCAGCTCTTCTCTCTCTCTCTCTCTCTCTCTCTCTCTCTCTCTCTCTCTCTGTGGAACAGCCCTGCCGAGAAGAGAATACTGGCGGCTTGTCGGACATGTAAATCACGTCGTCTTTTCCAGAGTCGTCCACCAAAAGCGATTTATTGATTTCTGCCACGGCCAGATATGCCAACACGCACACATTAGCAGGGTCATTTTCCACGACCGCAGTTTTATTACAAAGGTTGCGGTGGATGTTTTGAGTTACAAATCTACTGTAAAGGGAAAGTTCCACGCAAAAAGAATATTTATAGAAGATGCTGAAAACATTGCGGTCGCTGGACTGTTACCTGCTGAGACTGTCTAGTGGGAAGAACGTGTGTGATGCTCCAGGTCTCGCAGCCTTGTATTGTCGTGGATTCATGCCACTATCCACCAAATTCGTTGAACAGCTCAAGTTCCAGGGAGTATCCCGCGGAAGGCTGCTGAGCCAATGAGTGAGGTCAGCGTGCCATTATCACCAGGGAAAAATGCTGGCAACGGCAAAGAGGGCGCCGCAAGGCAATGCAAATGAGCATGTAAATAAATGTATCGTTGTTGCTATCAATAATGTATTCTAATTCCATGCTCCAGACATTAGTTACCTGGTCCCCGGAGGGTAATGACCCTGTTCGTCTGTGTGCCTGTGTGTCTATGTGTCTGTGTGTCTGTCCGCCCATGTAGAGGACCAGGTTGCTTGCACTTGTTTGTTCTGTCAGCCTTAAAAAAAAACAGCCTCTAGCTGCTAATTGGACCAGTTACATGCGTACAGTATATCAATTGGTATTAATGGTTTATGCTCAATACTAGTTGTTCCATACATCAGAATTGACCAAAAGGTGCCGAATAAGATTGACAGGTGTAGGCTGAGAGGGCATATTAGAGTGAGGCAGGAGCCATTTAGCGTTCATGTTCTTAGATTTGACCAGGTCAGCTGTGTGACATGGATTTGTTGAAGCAAGTCATTAACCGAAAACTTACAAAGTCTGTCAGACTATCAAGAAAGACACAAATCACTCTTTGAACTGTATTCTTGAATGGTATTATTTTGTGTGTTTTTACATTGAAATTCTATTTATTATTTTGCACTAAATACTTTTTGTATCAATCCTTAGTTGCTTGAGAGTGCAATGTATGCGAATGGGAGAAATGATTTGGGGATAGCT
Organism: Coilia nasus; assembly: GCA_027475355.1. NCBI lineage: Eukaryota > Metazoa > Chordata > Actinopteri > Clupeiformes > Engraulidae > Coilia > Coilia nasus. Next base: position 7,570,396 of record CM050208.1, read on the forward strand.
ACATAAAGCAAATTGTGTGTAGGACACTGCATAGTTTAAAAGCACTAACTACCGGTGTTGCGTCTGTGTGTTCTGCTGTATGGAGTGTCTGTACACTTCTTCTTGGTGGATTCTTCCTTCCTCGGCTTCTGCAACGCGCTTTCCTCCTGCCAGACCCACTGATTTTTAATGGGTTGGTATTCCACAGTCATGCCCTACGCTGTCCACTCGTAGTGGAGTCTCTCTCTCTCTCTCTCTCTCTCTCTCTCTCTCTCTCTCTCTCTCTCTCTCTCTCTCTCTCTCTTTCTCTCTCTCTCTGTCTCTCTCCTGTTGGAGAGCAGTGGTGTGGAATAAGGGAAGCGTTTTGAGAGGAATGCAGAATTCAGCAGCTTTGGCTGTCTGGTTTCGTGCTGGCCTCCCTGCAGTGCACGCGTGTAGGACTCAGCTCTGTGTATGGCACAGCTGTTCTGGATTGTAGGTTTCTGGGTTTCTCTCTAGCACACATGTACAGAACTGCATCTGTAGAGCACCGCTGTTCTAGATTATTCTAACCTCTCTTTAGCACAAAGGTATAAAAGTGTATTAGTAAAGCATTGCTGTTTTCATCAGGACTATGTAAACACAGCAGATTGTCTTTAAAAACGGATTACTGTAGGCCTCCTGGAGGTACAAGTTTAAGTTTATTGTTGCATCTCAGAGCAAAAATCTTAAGTTCCCACTCCCCTCATGTCCTCATATATGTATGAATAAATAATAACATATTACATTCTGCATGCAAACAATACTAACAGTAAGCAGTCAAGTGTCAGGGTGTTGGGGAGTCTGATAACCTGGTGGACAAAAGAGTGCCTGAGCCTGCTTGTTCTCGGGCTTTCTTTTTACTGTTATTTGATGCCATTTTGCAGCAGGTTTCTAGACAATTTGCACAAGAAGCCTTTATTACCATAAGGGTTTGTTCTGAGGGTCCTTGGGAAATGGTAATGAATGCATCTAAACCGTGAATGTATCCAGTGTTGAGGTCAATATAAATTTTTCTAAACATTTGAAAGGCACTAATTAGCATCTTCATCAAGCACAACAGTGTTTGTAAACAACATGTGTGTGCATACTGTACCTACAGTACCTCCAAGGCAGCCTGTCCTTGACAGATGCACATTTCCATTTGTGCATTTTGCTCTTTTCTCACTGTCATATCTGCATTAATGAAGAAATAAGGAGTTGTTAATTACTCTGTTTCCATCGAGATCAGAAGATCACTAATCAAATCAAAACAACACCCGCCAATCAAAACAAAATAACCCTAACACTAGCCGTTAAAAATATATTTATATTCAAGATTGCCTATTTAATACAGCAGTATGATGTTAGTGTAACGGATGATAGCTAGCACAGATCGGCTTTACAATATTAGTAAACCTCCCTCTCGACACCTCAGAAGCATACGCTTCTGACTTAGCCAATAGCCTGGCTTTTAGCTTACTTGGTAGTGCGTCTGTCTCCCAAACAGGAGTTGCTGTGAGGTTGTGGGTTTGAGCCTGGGGCTGGACTGCGCAGGAAGACCTCTGTTACATTAGCAGCAGATATTTTGAGAGCACAGTGAAGTATCACACAGATGAACTACCCTGCAGCTATAACTACTCCAGCTTTCTTCACACAGGAAGCTAAACTATCAGTTGTAGCCTACAGGCTCTACTGGCACAAGCTCAACTGTTGCCATTGTGACAGAGGTACCGTGATCCCCAGTCTATTGCAGTAGTTACATTCCAGAACCCTCGGCAATAGGTGAAAAGCCATGATATTGCGAGACCTTATAGAAAACATTTTATTTTGTAGTTTAAGGCTTAAAATACCCCTGCAACACACTGTTTTAATACATTTCTTGTATGTATTCTTGAAGTATTACTGCATTTTAATCCAAATTTATATTACAGTATAGTTATAATAAATGATAATATTGTTCTGATGATTGATGACAAACAGCGATACAGTGGGGGATCACTGTATCTAGTCAACTGATGTGGTTTGTCTTCTGCAGACCTCCATCGTATCAGACTGCCTCTGCTCTCGGCTCACTCCAGTACCCTCAGTCTATCTGTGGTTTGCTCAGAGCCTCAGGTGAGGGCTCTCTGGCCACAGTATGGCCTGGGCTCCACTAGGCTTTCTCAAACACATGTGAAGTTATTCTACTTCCCACATCCTACAAGTGTAGCTATACGCTACAAGCAGTGTCTGTCTGTCTGTCTGTCTGTCTGTCTGTCTGTCTGTCTGTCTGTCTGTCTGTCTGTCTGTCTGTCTGTCTGTCTCTGTATGTCTGTCTGTCTGTCTGTCTGTCTGTCTGTCTGTCTGTCTGTGTGTTTGGGTGTGTGTGTGTGTGAGAGAAAGGAGAGAGAAAAAGAGTTATAGAATATGTGTGTATGTGTGAGAGTGTGCGTGAGAAAGAGGATGGGTGTGAGTGTGTGTTTAAGAGTGTGAGAGAGTTTGCGTGTGTGTGTGTGTGTGTGTGTGTGCACTTTATTCACAGCACTCCACTCTCCATGTCTTCTGTTCCCACAGCGTTCCAACATTCATCCTCTCAACACAGAGTTTACTCTCCATTACAGCCTTTCATCACCACTTCTTTAAAAATGACCCTTTAAACTACAAACTCATCATCAGTCCATGCAGTCATAGTGTTGGGAAACAATCTTTTATCACTTTAATGCCTGTGTTTTGTTTCTGTCCCCGCTCTTCCTCATCCCTCTGTCTCCCTGTCTGTTTTTGAGATCTCCGTGAAACACGAGGACCTGCTACAGAAGGAAAAGCAAACAGAGCTGGCCCTCCCTGCGGACAGTATGATTGGGTGCACAGGGGTCAATTGCCTTGACCTCTGTCTCTGTGCTTAATGAGCCTTTTACTCCTCCAGATTTGTTTTGATTTTCCCCTCCCTTTTTTAATAAAAAGTAGAAAAGCATGTAATTGTATCCTGCTGGAGATACTGGGTCCAAGTGTTCCAGGTCGATGGAGAGGCTCTGGAAACGGGGGTTAGTTTAGGTTACTGCATGCGAGGCAAACAGAGCGCCAGATTTTTAGAAATGTCCTGCTGTGATTTGTGCCTCTGCTGCGCAGCGATCTCTTTCTCTCTTTTTCTCTTTGTGTTTCATCCAAAGAGCGCCTTGCTACGATCACCACGTAGCCCTCTCCTCTCAGAAGGGCCTTCTTTCATGCAGGACATAATATTGGGATAGTTTGCCGAGTGTCCGACCGGCCACACACACATAGCAACTGTGTACTGCTTTTTCTGGAACTCTCTGTCTCCAGATGCAAAATCACAAGAGACCCTGACAGAGAGTGGGGGTTGGGGTTGCATACAGCTGAAGGGAATTCAACAACAACAAAAAAAACAGCTGTAATTGGATAGATATTTGTTGAGTCAACTGTGGACCTCAGGGGCAAAAACAGTATGTTACGCTCCAATAGTGGAGCCTCAGTGTTTTTACCATGAAGAAGAATAATGGTGATCTTTACGTGTGTGTATGTGCTACCACAGTCTGCTTATTTGTCTGTGCATCTGTGCATTGTTCTGTGTGTGTGTGTGTGTGTGTGTGTATGTGTGTGTGTGTGTGTGTGTGTGTGTGCATGTGTGTGTGTGCGTGCGTTTATATCTGTGTGCGTGCATATGCATATGTGTTTGTGTGTGTGTGTGTGTGTGTGTGCATGTGTGTGTGTGCGTGCGTTTATATCTGTGTGCGTGCATATGCATATGTGTATGTGTGTGTGTGTGTGTGCATGTGTGTGTGTGTGTGCGTTTATATCTGTGTGCGTGCATATGCATATGTGTTTGTGTGTGCCTCTGTCAGTACTCATGAGTGTGTTCATTTGTGCCTGTAGTGAAGAGGTAGGCTTTCTCAAATGTGCCTTTACTGCCCACTGCTGTGCCTTGTTTAGTCAGAGAATCAAATATCTTACTCAAATAAGGCCCTGGAGGCCCTTTGCTCCATTCAGTAGTAGAGGGAATAGCTGCTGCCAGCTTTGTTCTACTGTTGCACAAACAGTGAACCGAACAGACCCTGTGCACCACCAGTGCTGTAGAGTGTGGATGTGATTGACATGATGGGGTTTTTGACATTGCCTGGGCCATTGACAGTACAGGAAGCTGTCCTGCTCTGCACATGAAAAGCATTCTGTACAGCATCGTGACAATTTGTACCAGAGCACCTAACCAATGGAAACGTTAATGACAAGAATGTTTAACGGCATGTTTCCTGGTTAACACTCTATTTAAAAGAGTCAGTGTTACAGTGTATCTACCCTAAATAGGTACTGTACAGTACAACACTAGTACATGACATTGCTTATAGTTACACAGGTTGCACTGCTGTACCTAATTAGGGTCGATACACTGCTGCACCAAGACTGTAAAATAAAATGTTACCGATCCCTGTAATAACTGCATACACATCAAGTCTAAATGCAGACTGTTCAATGCAGCAAAAAATATCTGTAATGCATAATAGATCTGTGCCAAGAAAAAGACAGCAGCCATAAAAATTTGTGGAACATGACCAACTTGAACACCATTAAAAATCTAGAGCAATGCTAATCACATGGCACAGTGAAGATGCAGTGCAGCAGGTTTTTGGGGCATCG
>CM050208.1:7580000-7582500 GCA_027475355.1 Coilia nasus
GTAGGTCGTGCATGCCTCTGGAATCAGATGTACTGCTTGAATGAGCACAGCAGGAGCAGCCCAGTACCGCCTGCAGCTGCTGCACGTCAGCCCAATGTTCCCTCAGCCTCCAGAGCTGGTGCACGCTCACTCACGCACAGCCACACGTACACGTGCACACACACACACAAACACACACACAATCACACTCACACGCTCACTCCCGCACAGCCACACATACACGTGCACACACACACACACAAACACACACACTCACACTCACACGCTCACTCACTCACGCACAGCCACACATACACGTGCACACACACACACACACACTCACACGCTCACTCACGCACAGCCACACATACACGTGCACACACACACACACAAACACACACACTCACACGCACACTCACGTGCACTCACACCCAATTACATACTCGAATGCATGCACGTGCACACACACACACACACAAACACAAACACGCACTTGCACAAATACACACACATAAAAGGATGTGTTTATCATTTCTTCAGTCAGCTGTAATGCTGGTCATTTCAGGAATTTACCACATACACGTACATCATACATCTCACCCCTTTACCCGAAAGGTCAAAGGTCAAAGTGACTTCTTGTTCCGTCTCTCTGTTCTTCCCCTCTGCAGTCCTCTGGCACCAGTGTGACGGTGGACATCGCGGTGATGGGGGAGGCCCACGGCATGATCACTGACCTGCTGGCCGACCCCTCGCTGCCCGCCCACACCTGCAGCTCCCTGCGGGCCGTCAGCAACCTGCTGAGCACCCAGCTGACCTTCCAGCCGCTGCACCGGCCGCGCCTCAGCCAGCTGGCCCTCCCCGCCGACACCCTCGCCTGCTCCGACTCCGAGGAGGGCCCGGAGAAGAGCGAGAGGCTCACCATTCCAAAAGTAAAGGCCTCACCCACAAAAAACACCAAGGCTCCCGTCTCGAAGAAGCTGTTAAAGTCAACAGTGATCTGTGTGGGATTTGTGGTCGCACTTGCCCGGCGCACTGTTTTCTTAGTTTCTCTTAACCCTCAGGCGTGGTGGGGGGGTGGAGGGGTTGAACAGTCTGTTCAAGAATGCTGACTGCTATAGTGTAAGATTCCAAACTTCCACATTATATTCTGGATTCATATCCCTTAGAATGTTCATCTTCTCAACACTCTCGTGTCAACAGTGCAGTAGGCAGTCACTGGTGCAAAGGGTTGATAGATTCACAGAATGTAGAATTTAGTAATGCCTTATGGTGTCTAAGTGAGGCTTTCTGTCAATTCAATTTACATGGTTTGAGGCTTTCTGTCAATTCAATTTACATGGTTTGAAAATGTGCCCTATTGAGCAGTGAGCTAACTTTACACTTGATACCAAATTATCAACTTGTTAGTATGACATCATTGTTGGGAAATGCAGGAAAAAATAGTCATTCTAAGGTGTAAAGCACCATTTCACCAAACTTCCTATGACTCTGCAGCTTGTCCACTGTTTACATGTGCATTTAATCTAAATAGCTAAAAACAAGTGTCATAAAAGATGGCTGAATGGAAGCAGCATGTTATGTACATGTACTGTGACCTGAGGACACTACAGTTGCTGACATTAAACATTAATCATACAGGCATGTGCAGAAGTCATATGACAGAACGAGTGCATCATTGCATTTCAAAAACATGCAAATATATTAGTGCGACTGCATCTCTCCATCTCCTGCTACATCTGTCCCACTTACGGCCCTTTGCTGCCTCAGAAGCTAACAGACTGCTGTGTAGTCTGTGCACAGATGGAGTAGAGAGAGGGAGGGAAAGACAGAAGATGAGAGGAAAGAGAGAGAGAGAGAGAGAGAGAGAGAGAGAGACAGAGCTAGAGAGAGAGAGAGAGAGAGAGAGAGAGAGAGAGAGAGTGAGAGAGAGAGAGAGAGAGAGAGAGAGAGAACATGCATGTCTGGCTCCGTGAGTGCAGCGCTCTGTTCCATTTCCCCAGCTGTGTCAACAGGAAAGATCTGGAATCAAAAACAGTGCGAATGTTGTGTGGAGGTTCTTGGTTAGTTGAAATTATGATTAGCGCCCTGACAGGGTCACTGAGGGATGCTTTGCTCTCTCTCTCTCTCTCTCTCTCTCTTTCTCTCTTTCTCTCTCACTCTCTCTCTCTCTCCCTCTCTCTCTCTCGCTCCCCCCTCTCTCTTTTTGCCGCTCTTTCTCTCTCTCTCTCTCTCTCTCTCTCTCTCTCTCTCTCTAGCTCTCTCTCTCTCTCTGTCTCTCTATCTCTTTCCTCTCTATCTCTTCCCTCTCGCTCTCTGTCTCTCGGTGTCTCTTTCTGTCTCTCTCTTTCTCTTTTCTCTCTCTCTCCCTCTGTTCCTCTTTTTCCCTCTCTCTATCTCTTCCCCCTCTCTCTCCCTCTCTCTGTCTCTCTCTCTCCCTCTTTCTTATGAGACAACGTATACATTGCCCTGAGTGGCAATGATAGTGTTAGCGGTGGCAGAATCATTACCTGAAGGAGCGCGC